>BQKN01066942.1:495749-532450 GCA_022839385.1 Asparagus kiusianus
TATCAAATTCAGAAACACTTAAGACAGATTAAGATATGGCCATATTTAGATATTATGCTAATCTTTGGGTACATGTAAACCTTAATAATAAGATGCTATAACTAAAGATCTGTCAGACATGTAAATATGATAGTATCCATTTTCCAGGAAATCACATGAGAAACATGGAAACAAAAGCATCCATAGCCACCAATGGAAAGCAAAAAACTAATTGATATTTATGGTTTTGTCCTTTACATGTATATGCTCATAGATATTCCTAACTGGATTCATCTTCTATATTCCTCAAACGAGAGGCCGCAACAAGCAAACTCACAACCAATAGTTGTGCATATACGAGTTATTTATGCTAAAGTTAAATTCTCAAAGGATTTTTTTTTCACTTAAGAAAAAAGAAAATAAAATAAGGGAAAAAAGAGAGAGAACACTGCTTGAGAAGCCGTCTAACACCAATTACGCCATATAGCAATTCCTTGGCATCTGTTGATTGATTAAGAATCTTAGCATAGATTTAAATTGAAAACCCAACTTTGAATCAAAAGAAAGGACTCAACGTGTTACTTGCCATGTACTTCTTAAATGTAAATCCCGCTACCCTTCAATGAATGCCAAACTGATAGTAGCATACTGAGGACCCAACTTTGAATCAAAAGAAAGGTTTCTTGGTATGACCAAAAATACTACATAAATGCATACTAAACGGATATCCCAAAACAAAACTACTACTTCAATATATGCGAAGTAGTGTATTCCAGTCAATCATGGCAAACAAGCTAATAAGTAACTTTTTCTTTAAAGTCACTAAGTCAGTATTCAGGATAGACAAGATTCTTCTTTTTATTGCTCACAGTGCCGTTAACAGGATTTTGTTTAACTATTGCACTTTTCTTGACTTTTCAAAGTCAAGTGGATCTATTTCTAACATAAAGAGGCATGCTAATTATGCATAGTATCTTAAGAACTTACGGTGTTTAACTGTGAAATTCTACTAAACGGCTCCTGCTCGGGAGATGCATCTGCATTATGTTGGGTCACCAGATCAGATTCTTCGTTATGCTTTGCAGTAGCTAAGAGTTCTTCCGTAAGTGCGATGACCTGCATCCTCAAATATTACATGAACGTCAATTTCAAAATTATAAGAAGATTCCATTATTAAAAGTTCCAGATTAAATTTTTGAATTTCGAACTTAGAATTTCAACATGAAGATCTGAAATCAGGAGTTTCCAGGCAGGCAGGCCATCACGACACACAAGACCTGCAAAGGAACCAAAATGAAGGGTGATGGGCATCTCCATAAAGCAAGGAGGATTTGTCACCTACTGTTCTCTTGTTATATCATAATTTACCATACAGCTCCAATAGCTGCCAATAAGAGTGATGTTTTTCTTTCTTTTTTTGGATCTAATCACCTTTCTTGCCTTCTGAAGGATAAGAAACTAAAATTTTCACCAAATACCAACTTCCATCATGCAGCCATATAGCACTCCATGCATTGATACCTCCTAAAAAACAAAAGAGGACAAAGGAGAACTATCTTTCCAAAATTTTCACAGTAATATAGCAAAGAAAAAACCATCTATTACACAACCATGCTTTCTATTTATCTAACTTTACAAAGGTCTAAAAATTTCAATAGAAATAAAAAATCAGACAAACAATCACCATATGAAAGAAAGCGAGTTTAAGTAAAGGCTCACCTCTTCCAGCTCCTTTTCCATATCAGCATATTCTGAGTTTCCAGGTTCATCGATCAGAAGTTTCCTAACCTAATTCCAGGGAGAAAAAACCAATTGCAATGGTGAATGTTTGGAAATTTTGATTTGTAGTTTCAAGAAAAGGAATCCACAAAACTATTACGATAAAAGAATGAAGGTGAGTGGGAAAGTAATGAGCAAGCACTTCCTTACAAATTACCGACCTATAAGGCTATAATACAAATGTCGGACAATACAAAAAAAAGGGCACACTACAGTAAGTGTAACAAGGAATAGGCTTATTTGTTATGCAGGTGGTTCCCTTCACAGGATTAACCTTGAAGCATAGGTAGGTAGAGCTGACAGAGCAATGCATACTCAACAGTTCATATCAATTAAGTATATATCTACATACATCCATATTGTGTTAGCTCATATTTTAATTCACGTGTGTAAATAATTCATATCCTTCTTAACTTTAAAAAAAACTCAATTGGAACCATTGAGATGGGTTATCCATTTTGGTAAGCGTTAGATTTAGATCAAAACTATATGAAAAAATGATCAATAAAGCATAACTTAAATGGCATGATCTGCATAGACAAAGATGGATTGCACAAAATAAAGTAGACTTGGGAGATATTTTCTGCAACTAGTAAGCTAAGGGGTCCTCATCTAGCTAACAAAGCCAATATAGTTCACCCGCTCCCAATAAAAAAAAAGCCCGTCCTGATTACATAGCAAAGAAAAGGGCATCTTTATTTAAACCAAGTTAGAATCCTACGAACCTATCTCAAGTTATACTAGTTTCTACCCTATGATTCTTTCTGTTAGGAATAACAGTCAATATGCAAATGGACTTTATTTCTGATATCAGCTTCGAAGACATATTATAACCAAGGTCACATAAAGCGCTAGGCGGCCTAGGTGCAGGACATGTCGCCTAGAGCCTGGGCAAGGCCTAGGAAGTTTTTCTATATTTTTTTAGTTACAATAATTGATAATATATGCCAATATTATAGAAATCAATGGGCACCGCTAGGCGCTGGACTGGCGCTTGGCGCCTAAGCAGTTTCTTTCTTTGTTTAAGGGTTGGTGGAGGAGGCTGTTTGAAAGTTGGAGGAAGTGGAGGTGTTCACAGTTAGTGGACGAGGCCGGAGGAGTTCAGAGGAGGTTGGAAAATATGGAGGCTGCTGCGGAGGAAATCCAAATGAAGACCTAAGAGGTGCAGTCCATGTAAGTGGTCCACGCTCCACTAGACACTCCCAAGACCAAGGCAGACACCTAGGCAGGCTAGGCACTAGCTTTAAAACACTGTTTACAACATGCAATTCAATGGAAATTGGCAAGTATGCATATACATTAAGCACATTTAAAAAGCACGACTTGGACCACAACACAAAAAAACTTGAGAGACTATTACCTCAAACAAGCTAGCACACAATGTGCCTACATAGATCTAGATGATAGGTCTACGCTTCATCACCTTTTTCATGGAAATAAATGTGAACAAAAAAGAGTTTTTTCCCCCTTCATAAAACAGAACTTGGCTTTCACAACATACCTAAAATAATTTACCAAAATATCTGTAACATCTAAGGGGATGCATTTACAAGAAAGAACAAATTAATTTCTAATCATGGAAATTTAAAAGAAAATTAAAAACATAGAACTTTAACGCAATATAAAAGCCAGGAACTATAAGAAAACTCTTTACCCCGAAATTTGTCTTTACTATCAATTTAACGCAATATCGAACTTTAAGGACCATCAAAAAAGTAAAATTTCCTGTTTTTACGAGACAAATTTATCTCTCCACATCCCCAAATTTCATTCAGAATTACAATTCAATTATCAAAACTCTTGAACCGCGTAGTTCAATTTCATAAAACTGATGACAAAAACAAACCCTAGAAATAAACGCCTTCGAAGTAAGCGAAACCCTAAGAGAGAGGAAGAGAGAAGTACCTGATGGAGCTGATCCTTGTACGTTGAGAGATTCGAGGCGAGCTCCTCGATGCTCACATCTTCGCCTCCCTGCATTCTCTCTCTCTCTCTCTCTCTCTTTTCCTTCCTTTCCTCCTCTCCTTTGTTTTCTTTGTTGCTTATGTTTAGGTTTTCTCTGTGATCGGGGTTTTGTCTTCGGATCGAGAACGAATGAGATTGGAGCAGGGGCTAAGAAAAATGATGATGATTTCAATATATGGACGGCTGAGATTTAGCTGATCGCGTCGGACGGATTACCCAACCTCATTGACCCATGGGCTTGGGCCCAACGCCAACTTTAACGTCCGTTATTATACTCACCGTTACAGTATTTTGCAGATTGTGATATTATATATATGTTTCATTAGCACAAAATAAATATAACCTCTAATTAATAAATTCTAATTATGTTATTATCTCTAATTAATATTTTATTAAATAAATATAACCTCGTATTATTTATGCACCTCCTCGCCTTTCTAAATAATTATAATTATCGATAATATTATGACTATTAATTATTTAAAAATAATAAAATAAAATAATTTATAAAATAAGTATACACAATTATTAGTAGAAACTAATTAAATTATTATAATAATTGTTTATGAAGTATAATAAAATAATTTAAATAATAGTATAAATAGAATAATATATTGCTAAATATTATTAAGAATTATACTATAATTCAATGACTCAGCTAACTCGCCGAGTCAACATCTTTTTGGGTCGACTCGAAAGGCGGTACTTGTCGGTCCACTCGTTGAAGATGACTCGCTACGAGCCCACTCGACCAATTATTCGACACCTTGCGGGGTCTACTCGAGAGGGGTTACTTCTCGGCCAAGTCAAAGAACGACTTCAACCTTAAGCCTCACCCACTGACAGCACGTCAGCGTCGCATTAAATGCTTGGCAGACGTCACCATTCCTCTAGCCTCGGTAGTCTTCATGACTCATAGGACCACGTCGGCATCGTCATACCCCCAATCACTTTGTATTAAATGCTGAGGTGATATCTTCTTCACTCGCCGACCGACACGTGTAAAGTAGGTGCTGACGCAGTCGCCAGCCCATACTTATTTACCGCCATCATGTACTCGGCCGAAATAACGGTTCTACCCTTTTAGCACCTCTATAAATAGAGGTACTATTTTCAACAATATGGAGGATTCTAGCCACGTCATTTCTAAGCAATTGAGAGAGGCTATTTTTCCAAGCAATATCTACTAATTATACTACTCTACACTAAAGAACTCACATAGTTCTTCGTTTTCTCACTCAAGTTCATCAACTGACTTGATCGTCAGAGGAACAACGGGGGAACCAAGCCCCGTTCTCTCACGAGTTGCTATTTGTGCATGCTGAAAGTTATTCAACTCAAAACCAAATATTCGGAGAAGTGAGCGGCCCCTAATCAACCTCACCCCATATTATAATTACCTCTTTGATTATTAACATCAACAGGGAACTTATTTAAAAAAATTAACACTGGGCGGTAATTATAAAAAAAACATTTAATTACAATAACTACACAATAATAATTAATTCATATATTTTAAGCAATTTTATTATATATTTTTATTTACTGACACATAGTTTAACTATTTAATAAATTTTGAAAAATTAAAACATGTACATTTACATGCAGAGCACGCGCATCATACTAGTTAACTAAAGAGCTCATCGTTTTCTTCCTTTGTCAATGAGTTTCTGTTCTGGACCTCTTATAGGTTGTTTCCTATCTATCCAGTCCCTGATTCAAAAGATGATTTTGATATCAACTAGAGAGGTGTTTTATTCTTCTCCTTCTCCTTCTCTTTGGTATGATACGTACAGAAGGGTAAACCTCTTGCACAAAATACCGTCGTCTCGTCATACAACCTCATTTGAGGCCATTTCTTGCCCGCAGTGTGCTGATGCAATGAATTGATAAATCTCATACAGCATCTCCTTGGAAACAGCGCGACTAAGATCCCAACCAGTTTCCTACTTTCTTGGTTCCCAGTTGTCACGCCCCGCTTCCCAAAATACACGGGAACCGGGACGCGAGCAAGCCCGCGACGTATTAGATTGAGAAGAAATATACTCTACTTTTTTTTTTCTTCTCAACCTAATACGCTAAGCGTCTGGAAACAATATAATATACGAAGTCACAGGTCCCCGATCACACATAGTAAGAATATAAAAACAACCCAGAATAAAAATAGACATATCATCAATGGCAAATCATCCCAGACATAAAATATGGGTCCAACATACCCTTATTACAAAATAGTCCAACTAGGAAATAAGAAATACATAGTCCATAAAGAAATTACTGTTAAAATACTAAGTCCAACATCAACTAAAGAAAAGTACGGTAAAGAGTTTAATGTCCAACTACTACTACGGAAGAAAATCACTACGCTTCAGCTAGCTCTTCTACTCCTTCTGCAAGACACCCCTGCTAAGAATCTTCTGGCTCCTGTACGATTCCGTACTGAGGCTGCTCATCTCCTAAATCTGACGTACACCCAAAAAATAGGAGTACGTCAGCGTGTGAAACACACGGCAAGATCCCCCAAGCCAGGAACAAATACAATAATAGTAATGGTAAAATATGTGTGGTCAACGCTATAACAGAAATAAAAAGAACATGTGATAATAAAATAACAATAGAGGCGTGCAACTAGAATACTAATAATCAGATGAATCCAAGAATTAACCAAGTAACAAGATCAAGCAGGTAGCGATCAGAACCATCCAAGCAACAATATCATACAATAGATGGAATTAATATTTAAAAATCTACAACTCGAGACGTAGTACGTCGAGCGAAATAATCCAAACAAGGAAACCCTCATGTATATACCATATGTCTCGAATTGTAAATAATTAAATATTAACCTCAATCTATGTATGCAAAGAACACAACTAGTTATCCTATCACAACTCACTGGTTCACATCTCACTAGAGTCAAGGTTCATATTCTCGGATAATCGATTATTCACCAAATCATTTACGTACAACTTTTCACTACCCCCCTCAGACGCACGCCAGTGCTACACAGGAATTTCACTGGTGCGAGCCTGGAAATAATCAACAAGCATAATATCACATCACCTCAGACCCACCCCAACGCTACACAGGAATTTCGTTGGTGCGAGCCTGGAATAACCAACAATCACATCACCTCAGACCCACCCCAACGCTACACAGGAATTTCGTTGGTGCGAGCCTGGAATAACCAACAATCATAATATCACATCCGATCACTTAAACCAGGAATTCCCATCTCTCGCTCTTCTAAGTCAACAACCATAATCCACACTATAACTCGGGTTCACCACCTAAACTCAGTCAACGCACCCACACATGTCACTAAGTCTATTCATGACGCACGAGGCTACTAAGTCATGAACTTCTAGGAGTTCTCAAACACAACCAGGAACAATAATATTATGACTACTTCTATGCAAATACCTTAAAATAGAACGCAAAATATAAAACACAATCATAAACAGTAAAACATACATGCATTCCAGTTTCATTAATATCTTGTTATTCAGATCTCAAAACCACTCATAAAAATTATACATAGCTAAAAATAATATCGAAATTAACTATGGTTAAAAGAAAACTAAAATTCGTTATCGTTTTGCACATGAAATGTCATAGTCTACAACTACCAACACAAAATCATAAATTAAGCTAAAATCTAAAATAAATAATCCTCTTTGTAAATAAATTCCTCTAAATCATCATTAATATCAAAACTGATCTTTTTTTTATAATTCCTTTTAAATTATTATTTTTTTCTAAATAATTCTGTTCTCAAATAAATTCTTTTTAATTAATACAATTATCCAAAAATAATTCCAATGCAGAAATAAATCCTTTTAATTCATAATAATTATTCCAAAAATGCTATTTGTCATATTACTACGATGTATTTAGCATTCTTCATCAAAAAATCTCACGCATGTAATAATACCACGACATACAACAAAATTGTAATGCGATCTATCTATGCATATAATTAAATTCACAGATCTAAAATTAAAATGATAGTTAATGAGCAAGAGGGATCTTGCCTCGGGTTCGTCGAATGATTCGACGCTGACGGCGCGGGGATCTCGGCGACTACGAAGGGCAACGACACGACGGTTGGAGGAGCTCTCGGAGGGGTGACTGCTGGAGTTTGGCCGGCGGTTTGCTGGTCGGTGGAGGGGAGCGGCGAAGGTGTCGGCAAGGGTCGACAGAGGCAGCGAACAGCGGGGAGTGGAAGGCCGATGGGGGCTGGGGTGGCGAGTGGGCTGCTGTCGGGCTTGGCTGGTCGGAGCGGAGGCGGGTTGGGGGAGGAGCAGCGGTCTCAGGCGGTCGTGGGCGTCGGGGAGAGAGAGGGGGCGGCGAGCTTGGAGGCTGAGCGGGTCGGGGAGAGGTGGAACAGGAGGAGGCTTGGCGAGCGGAGGAGGGGGTGGTTCAGGCGGTGTACGGCGACGAGCGGAGATGGCGGTGGTCTGGGCGGCGGTTTGATGCGAGCGGGTTCGGTGCTGGAAGAGGCGGCCGGATCTGGAGAGGCGGTCGTGGTGCTCGAGCGGCGGAGGAGGACGGCGGTTGCGGCGAGGTTGGCGTGCGGGTCGGGACGGCGCGGAAGCGGCTGAGGTCGGAGGCGAACTCCGGTGGGTCGGGTTCGGGTGCAGGCGGTGGTTTCACGCGGTTTGAAGAGGAAGAGAGATGGAGATAGAGAGAGAAAGAAAGAGTACGGGGTGATGGAAAATAAGAGGAGAGAGAGGATTGGAGAGAGAAAGTGATGAGCTGGATTTGAGATATTTTTGGAGAGAGAATTTTATCACGGAAATCAAGTTGGCAAGTATGGTATGGGGATAAACGTGATTATGAGGTGATTGGGGAGTGATTAGGGAGTGATTATGGCTGATTGGGAAAAGAATTTGGAAGGAATTCAAATTCAAATTAGAGGAAATTAAGAGGGAGAAGATTATGACACATATTTGTAAGATATTCATAATAATAATATTAATAAATAATTAATAACTAAGTATTCATATATTTGTATATGTACTAAAGTACCAAGCTCAAAATAACAAAATTATTAATAGTATCAATAGTTAAAATAATTATTTAAAATATTCATTGTAACTATAAATTAACATTTCACAGAATTAATAATTTCATGACTATATTATTCATTTATTTATTTATTTATTCATATTATATCAAAAAAAACATTATAATAATAATTAACCATATAATAACATTAATAAATAATTAACAGCTAAATATTTATATATGTACTAATATATTAAGCTCAGGTTTACATCAAATATAATAAGGTCATTAATAATATTAGTCACCAAATGATTATATATAAAAAATCACTAAACCGTAAATTAATATTTAGCAGAATTAAAAATACAAGACTATATATTTTATTATTTATTTATTTTAAAAACTCAGAAAATTCCTAAAATTAGGAAAAATATTAATAAAATATATTATATTATTTAAATACTAGAAAATTTTATTTAAATACGTATCAAAATTTACGGTTGTTACACCAGTTTTGTGAGGAAACGTGTCGCTTAATTCGTCTTAATGCATGTGTGTTACGCTAGAGTCTGTCATGACTTTCTTAAACGCTCTCGGGTTCTAGATGTCTATACTGCTATATTGAAAAGCTCGTGAGGGCAGTCAGACAAAGTTTTAAGAAAGTACATGGAAAAAATTGTCCTCCGTCTCACTAAAGATACAATGGCAGTTCGGTCATTTCACACAATTTTTTTTCTTTTTTTTTTGTCTTTATTAATTTCTAGGACTTTCTAAAGCATACGTAGAGCTTACTAATTAAATACATATTACATTGTATATTATGAAAGATATAAATACGAAATAACAAAATTCTTTCCCATGTAAACAGATGCCACAAAGCCAGCAGTTAGAATTTCAATATATTTCAATATAAACATCATAACCAATTTCAAATAAGCTGAGATAAAAATGTTGCATGTTAAATGAATAAATATTATAAAAAGATATTAGAAACATGTACAATACGTCAGGGTTTTGAAATGGCTCTTGTTCATATAAAAATTAGAATAATATAATTTTTATGTCAGTTGGACATGCAGTAATGTTGGTGCTGTTATAATGAGAGTTATCATTTTATACATATCGAATGATCAGAACTTAAATTCGGATAAGCCCTCATGGTTTGTCTTAAATTTCCATTAAACCCTCAAAATATTATGCCATTCTAGTAGGCCCTTATGTTTTTTTTTTTTTCCTTTCGATTCTATTTAGGCCCTACGGTGATATAACACCCCAATCACCGTCAAAATTGAATTTTCAAAAGGGACAAAAAACTTGGAATTAGTAATAAAAAATTTTACAGGAGGGAAAAGAAAAATTGTCGCTCCCACCATTCCAACTTGTGGTTGCAAACCTTGTGCCAAGAGCCAAATCTAACCCGTAAAGAATGGCCCAGAATTCCAAGCCACACGCATCAGCCACGCTCAAATAAGAAAAATTCCTTAAGGACCCAAAATATGGGACCAATAGGGGGGACAAGTGAGGTTTTCCCCTCCTATTGGATAAGGAGTTGATCATCGTTAATGTCATCATTAATGATGGTCAACTCATTATCCAATAGGAAGGAAACACCTCACTTGTCCCCCCTATTAGTCCCATATTATAACATTAATGATGATCAACTCATTATCCAATAGGAGGGGGACACCTCACTTGTCCCCCTTATTAGTCCCATATTTTGGGTCCCTGTAACAAAGCTCCTCAAATAACCCGATGCAAGCCCCCAACTCTGGTGACAAGAGAGGTACGGTCTTCTTGCTTTTGGAGTTTGACGTCCCTTTTCGACGTGTATTTTCGTTACCATATAATACCATCCCCATCACCTACGCAGTTCCGTTTAACAGGTTCTCCAGAAAACTGGAGGGGCCTGCACCGTTCCACAAGTAAAAGACTATAATCGCACTGAACTTTCAATAGGTCCACTGATTCCTTTTACACAATGAAAACACAAGTTGGCACACACAAAATGGCGAGGAAGCCCCAAGTGACGAGGCGCCTTTAACCAAAAAAAGGCAACGAGAAAACATAAATGCTTCATTGCCGTTAGCTACAAGGCCCTGAGAATAAGCGGAAGAATTTACCATACTAAGTACACAAGATTCAGATGCATGACGATAGGAGACCGCAATCAAAATAATAATTTCACGAGACCGACGCATGATTCAGCTTACACCACCTTGTATATTCCACATGTACTCAACTGAAGCGCACGCCACCTGAAACATGGTCTCCCTATTGTTCTATATGACATTTTATACCTAGAAAAATATAAGTTACAAATATTGGAGCAAAATCCAGAATATCCAATTTAAAGCTACTGCTAATGCTTTGCTCCTGGCTCTTGGATGGAAGCCCAATTCCAGTTCAAGCTCAGCGCACAGAAGGCAGAGTTTGCTGAGAATACAACTGTCTATATTTCTGCATGCCATTAATTGCGTTTCTTGTATACTTTGTTCAGGATCAGTTGCAAGGCGTAAACCTTTCTACTCGCTCTTCACAGCATTGTATTTCTCAGCAAGTGCGGATGTATTTGTTATGTTATTCATGAGCATTTTGAACTTCAGGCTGCAATCACCTCCACTGAAAAAAAGAACAAGAAAGAAATTCAGATGAATCAAAAGCTGACAAAAGAATGCTTGAGCTCAAGGTGCTAATCAACCTCTCCAAAATGACATGACAATTGAGTCAATGACCAATTGCATACGTCATAAAAGAGAGAGATAAGCTGATGCAAATAGTTATAATTTGGCAATTTATGACTGAAACTTCGGTCATTAAATTTGTTAAGCTTTCTTAAAGTTCTAGTCAAGCAACACAATAACCCATATTGATTGGGAAAGCATAATCTAGGTCTCTCAGCAAACTTCATAGTGCTTAGTTAATTTACGTGTCTACAAGACTGGCCAGGTGGAGGGAAAATCAATTGTGCATACTTACATGTAGACAGCAAATTTCAAGATCCTGTTTCAAAAACCATGGTAAGCTCTTTTCTGGAATATTTTTGACCATGCTCCACAATGATAAAATTTTCACAGGAGTATGAAATCATGAGGTGATCTACTAAGTGAAAGAAAACACAACAGCAGTGAAAGTTTGGACGACGAGTTTCTGTAGGTACCATGACAAAGGAGGGGAAAAAATACAAGGCATTTTTATGAAAACTGCTGCTAACAAATTAGTATTACAAAGAAGGGGGGAAAATCATGTCGTTTACTTTCTTTTATTATTTCAAAGTCACGCTTCTTCCTCTACTATCCTTAGTAAAGAACTAAAAGTCTAAAATATATCAAACAGTAGAATTTATCAGTACTTATTATGCCAAGGCAGCCATATCTTGGTAAAAAAATTAGGGAAGTGGAGCTACATAAATGTTTTTTTTTTATTTTAATGAGAATGACAGAATATGGACAATCTTTACTTTTCTAGCTCTACTTCCAGCAACACCAGCATGTTCGAGAACAAAGAACCTCCAACTCCTATAAAAATAGGCAGCATTCTCCAGTTCCTCGAAAATACACTCCCGAAAGAAATTTTTAAATCACATTTTTATCACCATCTCTCTAGCTTCCCCTTTCAGATCATATTTTCAGAACCAAAATAACTACACAGTTATGGAGTTGATACATCTAGAATGAAGCCCTGTTGAAACATTGTATCTACTTATATAGTCACCAGATTCATTCAATTATAAAGACCATAAAAATCATCTTTGTCAGACCTATTCAACATAATCCAAATCTAAGAAGTAAAAGCCAATTGTAATTCCCAGACATAAAGGAAATCATAACCCAATAACCTAAAATGAAGCTTTTTTTTATTAGGAATCATTAATGATAGCTCCTAAACAAAACAAGGATCTTAATAACTCAGTGGTTTTGCCTGTAAAATGACCAACTAAATGACTTCGCCAGATCTCATTATGGAACTAAATGTCTGCCAGAAAACACATGGAACTAAGATATCAGGATCAGGAAAAAAACTGTATGTGCTGCTGCAAGGAAAAAAAACTACATAAACAGGTTAAAAAAACATAAGCAAGAAATAGACGAAGAATAACATCATTCGTCATTGAGAACGTCCAAAAATTCATACCTTATGCGACTCAACGAGGCAATAGCACGAAGAGCACTTCGGATCATGTCTTCATTACGATCAACTTCTTGCTTAACAGCATCTAGCTTTGGCTTATGATTAATAGTTCTCTCAAGAGGGTCAACCAATGAATCCAAAACTACAACAGAAATTTAATTTTCTCAACAAGGAGTTATTGGTTACAAGGAAATTTAGAACCATATTGTAGGAGAATCAAGTCATCAACCTGCAAGGACAGCAGAAGGACATTTCTCTGCGAGCTTTGAGAGAATAAGGTGGCAAGGCATCTTGACATCATAATGATCTACATTAGGGAAAAAAAAGATGGAGGAAACATTAGAAATATTGCTTTAAAGTCAAGTCTTCAACATTGTCACAAACAGAATGTTTATATCAGACTTGACTATCAGAATAAGTATGGTTACAAGTGCACATGAATCCAGATTCATTATAACAGGTGTCAAAAGAACGAGTGTAATCTTTATCAAAGGGTAAAGTCACACATCATGCATGGTTACATTCAGGAAGTGCTATCGCCATGTCCTAAAGCATAAATAACTTATTGGGCAGAATAGCCATACACCATAGTCGGGGAGGAATTCCTCGAAAACAATCAGTCACGCAAAGTTTTAAGTCGTACTTGAAGTTTATGCCATGTTCTAATATTTATAATGATCCTGAAATGATTAGCACTCACCGGTCAGTCCAGATAAGAGGTAAGGAACAATAAAACTCGAAGGATTCACTTGATCAAGACAGCTGTCAAGTAACGTGTCCATGCATTCAAAAGCTGCTTTTCTCAGCTCAAGCCCATCATCTACAGTGTGCTTGAAAGGACCAAGATCCACTGTCCTTATCAATTCTTTCTGCAATAAATATACCAGCTTCAGCGATTCTTTTAATGAATTATGAAGTCAACAGAAAACACGAGGCACTAGAGAGAAAAATGAGAAAGTTTGTTTGACCTGTTTGTCTAGAGGATTAGGACACTGGAATCAGATCTTATGCATTAAAAGAATTTTAGAATGATCCAATAAGATCACATTAGATGACGTCAACAACAATTTTTGGTAAAATTTAAACTAACTGAATCATACAAAATATGTACCATAGGAAGCAATCATGATATGTGAAGATTGACAATGAAATGAAATCAACATATTGTAATAGCCCCTACAAGAAAGTGAATACTGAATAGTTCCATCATTAGATTATGCAGAAAACAAACAAAAAGAGAATACTGAATAGCTCATCATTACAATGAAATCATGGATATTCAGTAAGTATCAAGTGGCAGTTATACCATACTAGCATTTAGCTAAAACTTACAAAAGAAGATAAGCTATCAAGGCTATCTGTCTATTTCAAAGATGGAAAATCGAGGTAATTAGGCTGTACTGCAAATTCCAGAATGAAATTTCAACCCTTTTCTCTAACTATTTGTCAGAAGCCCATATGTAGTAAACTGCATAGAACAGCATACCTTAATAACAGTCTGATCATACAGAAGTGGCAACAGCTCAGGAAGGAGCCCTTTAATAAGATTTGGTTTGTTATGAGCAACTGTACTCAAAGCCACTACTGCTGCCCTTCTAACATGCTGTGGATAAGTTATGAAAAAGAAACACACAATATTTATGAAAAAGAAACACACAATAGTTCGGTGTCTGCAAAGAAGGCCAAAAAAGATCTAAACCACTAGTAAAGTGTGATATTTACCCGATCAGTGTCCTTAATTAGCATCAGGAATGTGGAAATTTCAGGGTATATATATTCATCTATTTTTTCAGGTCGCTCAACAATGGAGTACTTCACAGCAATGACAACTGTAGCCCTTGTGAAAGCTGTTGGGCTGGTTGTTCGCACCTGCAGAATGTCAACAAGCAAAAAGAAACGGTTAACAGAAAACTTTTTAACAGTTATTAAATAGTACCTTACAATGTCAAGAAAATCTAGTTTCTGGAAGAGGCAAAGACATGGAACCTTCAGTGCTGGAATAAGCTTCCCAGGTTCGATAAGTGCCATTTTACCCAAACATTCAGCTACTACATTGCGAACTCCCTCTTCTTCACTTTCACAGTGATTAAATAGCAAATTCAATATCTTCTCAGCATTTGAATCCTGAAGCTCGCTCTGGCCAGCATTATCAACAGATTGCCTTGAAATAACCTATGAGGTAAAGAAATAAAGTAACAAATAGCATTAGATAAATAAACAGATGACAAAAAGTACAAGTACAAGTACAAGCACAAGCATTAGTTTGATAATAGAACTCCCCAATCCATTAGCACACCTCTTTCAAGGAATGAAGCAGAAGGTACTGCTTCTTCTGTTGATGATCAATTTGATCCAAGATAAATGGTAAATACTTGGATAGATTTCCAACAGCTATGTTCCCAAGAGCATATGAAGCTGCAGATTTTATCTCTTCAAAGGGAGACTGGAAGGACTCAATAACAGTATTCTCTATGTTGGCATGCATGCTAAGGTCCTTTCTACGGCCAATTTCTCCAAGGCACAGCAGTGCCAAGTGCTGTTTAGCCTAAATACCAGAATGAAAAAAAAATCTGTTAGTCCACTGAAATGAAATATTATTACAGAGAGACGTGCTGCATTTGCTGGCATAAATCAACCACTATACAATACCCAATTTTAGCTTGGAGAAGCAGCCACCTATATACATTTTTCACAATAGCGAGTTGAAAGGAGAAGTGCAAATGAATTTATCTAGTGTACCGTAACCTGGATTTCGCAATTCAAGCTGAATGCCCAAATATTACACAAAGAAAATGGACCAGAAATTGAGAAACAATCCCATGCATATATTTTTCTAACAACCAAATCATGCTCATGTACACTGTTAGCTAAAATTTGTACATCGTATAACATTGAGAAGTACTACGGTAGCTCAAATATGAAATGCAGGGTCTGAATAATAATGAAGGTGCTATTAGAATTGAGATAACTTATCATATAAATCAGATCTGATTGAACATGTAATCCTTACAGACATATAACACGATCAAAATAAATGATTTGCTTGACATTCAAATAGATATATAATCCTTAATCAAGAAACAACAATAAAAGTAATATTCCAGCAAATATTAACACGGTAAAATAAGCTTTCATGCAACTCTTGTGTGTTTGTCAGGTGAGTCACATACCCTTCTGGGTAAATTCTACACAATAATGGAAGAAGAATTAAAAATGGAGAATTGCCAATAAAAAGATTGAAAGAATTTCTGTTTTACTTACATTTAAAACTCCTAAGCTGCCACTAATTCAACTACAATTATGCATAAGTTGAAGTTTCAGAAAAATAGTAGGCAGCTATGTTTCTTTCTAATCAAAACTTCTAAAAGCAAAAACTTAAAAGATTGGTTACGAGCTTACAAAAAAATTATGATATGCAATGTTAAGTCTTAATTTACCGATAGAATGCACAAACCCCACTTTAACTAAAGGAGAGTATATTGTTTAGTACTCTAAAGGAGAGTTATATTGTTTAGAAACCAATAACGTGGCATCACTCATGCATGTAAGCCTCTTAAAATCACCCCCCCCCCCCAACCCACCCACCAAAAACAAAAAAACAAAAAAAACCCGTATAGTCTCCATAGCCCATTGTAAATAAATGACATACTCAAACCCTTTGTTAAAAGGATGGTTTTCAAGAGAAATAAGGCTTTAAGTGGGTCAGAACTCACAAGCATGACAACTAATCAGGTTTAATAGTGTCCATAAGTCGTGTTCTGCCGGAGACAAAAACAATGTTGTTAAGTGAGCGAAGTAAAAGAGATGGAAGGAAGGAGACTGGCAGTTTTCTCCCATGATTCATACGGACATAGGTGTTTTTACACACAACTAAAAGCAAATGACTATGTTACTGGAAATTTAAAGTGGAGTATGGTCCCCGCATTCACGGAAACAACTTGGTTGCTTTTTTTTAAGCCCATTGACCCACAAGATCCAGAATGCAAAGTGCAAGACACAGCTGGACATCGTACAATCCAATCAGATGCTATTCAAATAAATGCTCCTTGCAGATAATAGGATCTAGTTTATGTTTCATAAGATCCTTTCAATCACTGCCAACATATGACATTGCGAAACATACACAAAAGCATTATCTTTAGTTTCACGCTTTGCTTTTTCACTATGGTATTACAGCAGTTCATCATTATATGCTATGCTAAGCAGACGTGCCAGAAATACAGTAACAATATAAACATCACATTCTATCACATATATATTTCTCAATCAAGATTGCAAGACTCCACTACATTCATTGAATTCTCCCTGAGCATGTCATAGTTTGGCTCCAGGCTTTGGAAATGATACTTGAATAGGATGATACAGAAAAATCACAGCAATGTAAAAATCAAGTCTAAAGTGATAAAGCTCTTCACAACAATTTACGTTGAGAGATACTTACCGAATTTGTAGTACTGTCATCTTGTAGAATGCCTTTCAGCATTGCTACAGTAGATGCACATTTGGTGTTGCCAGCAGCTAAGCAAAGTACAGCCACACAACGTGCGATTGAAAATAGAGCTTGTTTAGCAAGACCACCAGATTGAGGTGATGGTTTAGCACTCGAAAGAAGTGAATCTAGAAGTCCATCAAAGCTTGTGCTGGCAGAATGAACCAATGAAGCAAAGAATTTCTGCAGCGCCTGAACCATTAAAAAAATTCAAACTTAGTAAATCTTCAAAATAATTTATGGACAAATCAATTTATAGATTACGTACTTGTAAAGCTTGACCCTGTAACAAAGAGCTTCTGATTAATAAGAGTGCCTGAGGGAGAACTTTATGTCTAACAGTCAGACCGACTGTCTGGCTAGACTTCTTATCAGTCATAATCGTGCAGCAGAGTTCCAAAGCAAGTGCGGTCATATGGAGGTCAGTGTCACTGTTAGACAAAGTTGGGTTAATTATATTGATATGTCAGTTAACAGAGACAAGCGGGACTACAAACAAAGATACCTTATCAAAGTGGATAATTCAACAATTATAACTTCATAAGAAGATGGACTAATTTGATCGCCATATGCAACAACCAGGGAGTTAAGTGTTCCCAATGTTGCCTGCCTCAGTAACCTGTTAGCCTGCAAAAGAAGATGACATTCTGATGGTAAAACTAATGGAATTTCAACTCGTCCTTAACTTGCGACAACTTTTTTAAAAGAATGTTGTCTACTCAATTATAATATACATTACTTCAGGGGTACCTTCCGCAGAAATGCTGTTAATTCTGACAGAACATGCTCCAAGACGCAAGAGAGATCTATCCGCAGAGGCGAATTAGCAATTACTGAAAACGCCTGAAGGAAAGAAACACCATCATTGATTAAATAAATAAAAAGTTTAAACTCAAAATTAATCAGCTTAAAACATCAGCAAAAATAGTAGCGGAGAAAGGAAACAGGACAGAACATAACCTTTAAAAAGTCACAGCTCTATTTAAGAATACAACCTTGGTTTCGGCCTTTATCATCATATAAGCAAGCACATGAACTTTTAAGAAAACTAGTAAAAGGGGCACGTGCGATGCACGTGCTTGCTCAATATAGTTATTGCACAAGGCTAGATGTGGCCATTTGTTTGTGTATGGAGTTTCGAACGAAAGTATTTCTATCACCATAAGATATGCATAAATAGGCCAATTTGTTTGTGGGGGGGGGGGGGGGGCCCCGGGGTTAATTTTTAAAATCACATGCATGCCTCTAATGTGCTGCAGAAGAGGGAGGATATGAATAAAATATTATTTGGGTAAATTACACTAAACCTCCAATAACTTTCAAAATGTTTTATTATGTTGTTCTTTGGTTCTAATTTATGGGGGCTATCTGTTAAATGCAAAAAAAAAATCTTTTTTTATTTTTATTTTTGGGGGGGTGGGGGGGGGGGGGGGCGGACTTCCCCAACTCCAAAAGGTTTTTTAGGGTTTATTACGGTTTTGAAAGTTATTGAGGGTTTACTGTAGAAAACTGAATGTTCTTAGGGGTTTAGTGCAATTTACCAAATAAAGAATATAAACATAGACGAATGCACGGCCAAAGTTGTATGCCTATGTTATTGAACTTTTTTTGTTCTAATTTTTAGGGGTTATCTATGAAACGCGGAAACTTATTGGAGATTTCTGTAATTCCAAAAGGTTATAGGGGACTTTCAGCAATTTTGAAAGTTATTGGGGTTTATTGCAAAACATTAAAATTTCTTGGGAGTTTAGTGCAATTTACCTCGTAAAGAATATAAACATAGACACACTCACAGTCAAAGTCGTATGCTTCTGTTATTAATTTCATTTGTTCTAATTTATGGGGTTATCTGCAAAACATAGAAACTAATTGGGGGTTTACAGCAATTCTAAAATGTTATTGGGTTAGTGCGATCTTGAAAGTTATTAGGATTTACTGCAAATGTTTAAAGTGTTTGGTGGGGTATCTGTCAAAGTCATATGCTTTTGTTATTAACTGGGAAGTAATTATGATATTTGGGATTTAGTACCAATTTCAAGGGTTGGGGGACTAATCTCAAAATATTAAAGATTTGAGGGAGTAATATCGCAATAACATGTTTTCGAAATGGGAAAGAGGAAACTTGAATGGTGAGGATCGAAGGGGATACCCCAATCTTCTCCTCCCCAGTCTCAACAAATAAAAAAGAACAAATATGTAGAACGAACATAAAGAACATTGAATTATGCAGAACGAACAGATGCAGCAGAAAATAGTTAACATGTGTTATGAGGCATTAGTGGGGTTGCCAGTTGATCTGATTTTGCAATTTCTAATTATAGGGGACATAATTGAATGAATAACTTATTACACAAGACCAAGCTATGCAAAACCAAGTTGAGCTGTCAGGACTTAATATATGAAATCATGGCACGTGTTTTTATGTGGCCCACAAGCTGCAGAAAAACTAACCTGAACTGTTAGGAAGTGGCAAACAATATCTGAAGCACACAGGTTCAACAAAACCTCGCTCAACTGCTGAAGCACACAGCTCTGACGAAACCTCCGACGAAACCAAAGGAGCTGCTAGGCTCGGAGAGAGCATATTTGGAGGGTTTTTTGGTTGGGCACATCTTCGGGCCCGACAGGTGTTGCTGTGGGTAGGCCCAGATTTAACTGGAAACTCAGGGGCAAATTCGTCCAAATAAAGTTACGCAAAAAAAGCACCCGAGTCTGTGAGCTCCTAGGGCTTTTTTATAGATGTGATACATAGGCCATACATTAAATTATGCTTCAGCAGACTAAGAGCGTGTTTCACGGAGCTTATTTTTGGAGGCTTTTAAGCTTAGTTAGCTTTTGCTAGCTTTTGGCTTTTAATATGTTACAGTAAGCACCACGCATTGCTGGGTGCTGACGGCCTAGGTGGATTTCTTTCTCTTTCTTTCTTTTTGTTTAACTGGTGGTGGAGATTTTATTGAAGACTGAAGGAAGTGAAAGAGGTGTTCGGAGTCCGTGGAGGGAGCCAGGGAGGTACAAAGGCATGGAGGCGGCAACGAAGGAAATCAGACCACGACCTAAGTTTTGCCGCACAACGGCCCATGCTCCCCTAGGCCCTCCGAAGACCTAGACGAGAGCCTAGTCCGCTTTTTAAAGCTAAAGCTTTAATGATTAAAAAAAAGCTTTTATCAAAATTGTATGGATAGAATAGTCATTTTCGTAGTCAATACTCGCCTATTTGAGCAAGCTCATAAGTGAGTTTTTCACAAGTTGGGGGATCCTAAATTTTTTAATTGGAAATTAAAACCTAGCTTATTTCGGATATTAGCAAACAGGTAGGATGGAAAAGATAGCTTAAAGCTGCTGTAAATTTAATCAACAAAAATCAGTATTACTTATTATTAAAGTTATTGAAAGGACATTTAAATGGAAGACTAAGAACAAATAGCTAATACATGGAAATATGGTTCAAGGTAAACTTCTTAACTTCATTAAGTTTTAAAGTTAGGGCCAAAAAACAGTTACCTTTACAGCAGTTAGTCGTGTTATCTCATTGCCCATCCGATCGACTAGGATAGAAAGGCATGCAGACAATTCTGACTGGAGATTGTCGCCAAAGGTTGAAATTACTAGGCTCATACAAGATATAGCACACTCCTTAACTTCCTGCATCAAAAA
Organism: Asparagus kiusianus; assembly: GCA_022839385.1. Taxonomy (NCBI): domain Eukaryota; kingdom Viridiplantae; phylum Streptophyta; class Magnoliopsida; order Asparagales; family Asparagaceae; genus Asparagus; species Asparagus kiusianus. The sequence continues at coordinate 516,754 of BQKN01066942.1, forward strand.
AACACTATTTTAGATAGGCAACAAATCAATAAACTAGTACATACAGTAACTTAACTAACCTGATCTTGATCCTGATTTGCCAATCGTGTCAAGATGGCATTATAGATCGGACGAACGTAAGGTTTGAAATCGAGGGTGCAAGTCTAAATCACAAAGAGACTAAAGTCAAGGAAGGCCAAGTAATAGATACTAAGTCTAAACTGAATAAAATATCAATAATCACCTCAAAACTTGGACGAACAACACGGACCAACTCTCCACACACTCGTAATGCTTCCGCAGCTACCTTGTAGTATCTCTCATAAACAGCAGATAATACAGGACTCGAAAGAGCCTGTATGTTAATGGGCATACAATAGGTCACAATATAAAACAATAGGTCACAATATAAAACAATAGGTCACAATATAAAAACAAAGAGAGTCTACAAAACATTTCAGTTACAAAATGAAGCGTAGCAAGATATTTAAAACAAGTGGCAAAGAGGAAAATCACAACTTGATGGAAATCAACAAGATCATATTAATCATTAGTTCCCACTAGGTAGTATAAACAAATTTCTAAAACCGAAAAAAAAACAAAAAAATCATAACTAGAAGATATTTAAATAGCACCCAGATAACCCAAGATTATACTTGATCGTGCCCAACTTAGGTGGGGATGGGCTTGGACTCGCATTAGGTATCGTGTAAGGTTCAAGCAGACTCTGCTTTGGCCTGATTTGCCTACAATCTGTCCTGGTAAAACCCAAGTTGCATTTCTACTATAGATCTGGATTAATTTATAAAACGCTGGAACCTGGTCTGTTGCAAGCCTAACCATTCTGCTATTCTTCAAATAACCCAGCAGAACCACCTCGTTTCTAGTTTGATGGGAACCAAAATACTAATAGACACGCAAGGAAAAAGGAAAAATCATGTCTTCACCACTATATGTGGCAAATAGAGTTACATATGATCTAAGAGTCTAAGAGAAAATGTTCAATCAAAAGTATCATATTACCAATTACGCGGCTTCACATATAGTCTATAGAGGGAGGACAGAAATTCCTAAAAATATAAGGAAAGACTTAATATAACAAGGGCACTTCTATAGAGAAGGAATTTCATGTGGATGTGTATAATCTTTAGAATCTCTGCATGTCTCTCCATAGTGTCCATGGGGCATATGCATGTGATAACGCAACATCAACTTAATTTTTCAGGTTTATTAGATAGAAGAATGTAAGAACGCAAAATAAGAATATCAGTCTCACATCAATATTGCCTTCAATATTTACAAACTTAGTTTCTTCATCAAAATAATCAGAACTGTAACTAGAGCGTAACATCCCAATCTAAGTCATAGGAAGGTGAAGAGGAAGTGTAACCTTATGTATTGTCAGTGTTACATGATTACATCACACCACTCAGATACAAAGTGAAAGTCATGGCTTTTGCAAACACCAAAATACCAGACAGATGAGTTAGATAATAAATGTATCATAAAACATGGGTCTCTGGTACCTGGATGAAAGGATGGAAAACTGAAGGTGAATGTGAAATCATGACTAATCTCATAAAGACCAGAGCCTCAATTTTCAAATTTGACGTAGAGGACTTGTCCTGGCAAAACAAACAATTATTAGGAGCAGATTGTTTCAAAGAGGAAAAAAGACTAGTAAAGTGACGCCTCTGGCTGAAAGAAATCAAAGAACTCACACTCAAAGCCTTTTCAATTCCAGAAACAAGAGAACCAATATGATCAGCAAGGCAGTCTGGTAAGACGACAACAAGTTCCTTTAGCAGTGAAAATGCCCCCACCTGAGTATATATAAAATATCAATCAGACATGCCTAAATGTAAACCAACCAAAACAAAGAAACCTCTAATGACCTTTGTCTTGATGGACTTTTCACGGAGCTGCCTGTTTACTGATCGAACAATTTTTGGTACTTCTTGTTTCAATAGATATCGTGGGCTGCATTAGCAAACCAAAATCATCTCTCTTAAATAAGTGGGTGATGTTCTATATAGGATAAAGAAGAAAATATGTCTTATAAATGCCTAAAAAGATAGAACCACTTTGTACACATTATCCCAAGGATCAAATAATAAAATAATAAAATCTTGAAAGTTCAAGTCTACCAATCTATATACTAAAGGGAAAGCCTTGGTTGCCACTCAGCAACTTCTTAAAATTTTGAACTTTCAAGTTTTGTTTGACACTAATTCGACTAAAAAAAGAAAAAATAATAATGATAGTAATACGAATGGTTATCTAATTTTTCATTAGCCCACTAATTTCTTAACATGTTATCCATTAATTCACCCATTCATAAGCCCATTTGTTTTTCCATTAGGCACAACAATAAGCATATTATTGATTAAATGTAGAAATAACCATTGGAAAATTTTCTTTAAATATCAATGAATTAGAGATATCCATTCTTCAGTTTCGGTTTCGGATCGAAGGCTCGATTATACCAACTGCAGCTTCAAGGGGACCACAGCCTTTGCTGCCTCCCAAGTTGCTTCTCCTATAATCATTCCATTAGCAAGCCAATCAGCCCTTCTTTTGCTTCGCGACCGTATTCAAACTAGAAGGTAGATGGTATTAATTGTCAAAGAAGTTAATCGTTCCAAGTCACTTCCTTTTCTTATGTGTACATTTTCTTATTCTTTGTCCACCAGAATATTTCTTTGACGTTATATCAATTTTTTTCGTTTATGTATTTCAGTTCGTAGTATTTTTCAGGTCCCGTCCACGGAAAGATTTTTTCTGCATAGCTGATTTATTTTTATATTTATAAGTTTATTAAGCCTTCGAACTTCGTCCAATATTTGTTAGTTATTCTTCTTTTAATGCAACATTATTCAATTTGCAAGTGTCTTTCTATGGTACAGAACATCATTCAATTTGCAAGTGTTTTTCTATGGTGCAAAGCAGTCTGGGTTCAATTATACCCAATTCTAGTGTTCTCGGGCCTTCCATCTTCCCATTAGAATTACTCCTTTCAGTTACATGACTCCAATTTTACTAATTTTAGCTTTTATTCGGTATTCCCTTTTCTTATAATTCAAAATAGTTTCCTAATTGAAGTTTATTTTTTTCTAATTTTATAGGACATTGAGTAGCAGAAGTATTCATCCAACCAAAGACGCTGTGGCACCGCCGTTGAGGCTCCTCCAACACTTACAAGTCACTTCCTTTTCTTATGTATACATTTTCTTATTCTTTGTCCACCAGAATATTTCTTTGACGTTTTATCAATTTTTTTCGTTTATGTATTTCAGTTCATAGTAATTTTCAGGTCCCGTCCACAGAAAGATTTTTTTCTGCATAGCTGATTTATTTTTATATTCATAAGTTTATTAAGCCTTCGAACTTCGTCCAATATTTGTTAGTTATTCTTCTTTTAATGCAACATTATTCAATTTGCAAGTGTCTTTCTATGGTGCAGAACATCATTCAATTTGCAAGTGTTTTTCTATGGTGCAAAGTAGTCTGGGTTCAACTATACCCAATTCTAGTGTTCTCGGGCCTTCCATCTTCCCATTAGAATTACTCTCCTTTCAGTTACATGACTCCAATTTTACTAATTTTAGCTTTTATTGGGTATTCTTCCATTTTCTTATAATTCAAAATAGTTTCCTAATTGAAGTTTATTTTTTCTAATTTTATAGGGCATTGAATAGCAGAAGTATTCATCCAACCAAAGACGTTGTGGCACCGCCATTGAGGCTCCTCCAACACTTACAAGCAAGCTTGTTCTTGCTAATTAATAATCTCTGATACCGCATGCTAACACCTTCATATTGCAAGTTTCATGCAATTTTCTGCTTATTGAAATCCAAATTGAATTTTGGAAGTTAATAAACGCTTACTTATAATTCATTTGCTATTGTAACATATATAAGTTAAAATATTGTAAGTATAAACAATTTAATAGTAAATCATGTGCATTGCACAGGGTAAAACTAGTTAAATAGGAAGCAAGAAGCAAACACAATAATGAAGTTGAACTACATGAGGATATTACTGCTTGTACTTTGTACACATTATCCAAAGGATCAAATGACAAAATCTTGATAGTTCAAACTAAGAAAGAAGCAAGAAACAAACACAATAATGAAGTCGAGATACGTGTGGGGTTTACAGGTTGCACTTCCTCATGGATACAAGTTAAACATAGTTCTTTTAAACAGTGTATAGGACTTCAGGTGTCTTGCCCTTTTATGGAGATAAAATAGAAGATGAGGATGAGGTATACCTGAAAATACTCGAAAGGAAAATAACTTATAACTTAAGTGATGAAAACAAAACCAGTCAGAGAAAACAGTAAATATGGAAGGCAAGCAGTTGGAGAAAACAGAGCATGAATGACTCCTGATTATAGTGGACGAAAGGAAAGGTGAGTGAAGAAAGAAACAGGAAAGAAAAAGGAATAGAAACAAAAGGCATTAGAAAGTTCCTGCATTAGAAACAGCATTTGGATCTTACAACACTGCACACTCTAGAACTAAGTTTATACGCCCTTAAGATAATAAACAAAGATATATTATATGATCTTCAAACCATCCTTTGATCTGATTTCCAGTAGTAACTAAAATTTCAGTTAAAAAATAGTCATAAAAACTGTTAACATCAGAAGGAATCATATCTAAATTGCCTTGTTTGGAGGAACATAGGGTAATATTAAAAAGTGTACTAAAAAATCCAAATATGTAATACATCACTAAGAAAAAGAACAACCCCAGTAGATAATTGGCAAGAATGTAAATCCATTAATGAACATACAACAGTCGACCAAATGAAATATTTTATGAGAAATATGTTTTTTGCTAAGTATGCATGAATCAACTCTGATTAATAATATTCTGATAATTATACTAAAAGGACATGGAAAATTCATGGACCCATGAAAAGACTATTTATCTGAATGCTATTAAAGTAAAAGATGGTATGTAAAGTTCCCTGGAATAAAGTGCAAGCAGTTATACACACAGTATTAGGATACACTGCCATATACAAAAAAATGAATATCAGGACATAACGCAACTTCCAATGACATCAATGGATGCACAATCAGTGCAGTAAGCACTTAAGAATTTGATAGGGAAAACAGCAAATGGAATTCTTCATCAAAATTGGAACTGGAGACTAGAGAGCTAGAAAAGCAGTTATTTGTGATGGGAAGACGGTGTTTCAGCACTTAACATCCACTATATCGACATTTTTTCTCCTATCTACCAGATAGACCAGGAGTTGTCCAATTAAATTGAAGAAACTGGTTGGTTTAGCAGAAATGATATAATGCTCTCAAGCTTTTTCACAAACTAGAATTTCACGAGCTAGGGCTAAGTTCCAAGTTCCAACAAGTTCATGTTACACTATTGTTCCACGATATAATGCTCTCAAGTTATTTCACTAACTACAATTTCATGAACTAGGATTTAGTTTCAACTTTCTTCATGTTATACAATGATTCTCTGAGAAAATGTAAGTGTAAAATCACATTATAATAACTTACCTTGACACATCACTATCATGCCCCTTCGTCACATTCCCAGTTTGTCGCAGCAACTCAATGAAAGTATTAAATACGTCCATCTGACAATGTATACATTTACATAATGTTTAATTGAACATCTAGTTGTAGTTTGCTTCGTTCTCCCATAATTATATTCAGAATCTAATGTTACCTTTACATTTTCTTCTCTTTCACGAAATCTGTCTATCAACTTCGGGCATGCCTGCAAAAGACCATAAAGATTTCATACTTCCATACTCGATCTCTATTGAATATGCAGTCACCACATGCAAAATTAATTAAAACTTGCCCTATGAACATAGACATAATAGAAAAATCAGATGTATATCTTAACCCATTCTCACGACAGATCCAAACGAGAGATACAGTTCAGAAACTTCATAATTATAGGTGAAGCATTTATTGTCATTGTTGTAGTCTGCATATGAAAACCTAAAATGAATAAGGAGTATGTGACATGCCTCCCAATACATCTTCGAGAGCATTTCTGGACGGGAAACAATAATAGCAGATAAGCACTTTGCAGCTGCTCTACGAACTTTCCAGCTGGCATCCTCATCATCGGTATATTCATCTGCACTTTCACTGTCACGAATAGACAAAATAAATTAAGTAACGGCACAAGAAGATGTAAGGAAAGGCTCAAAATTTAATAACATACTCTTCATCCTCCTCCTCAAGCCCCTCGTTATCAGTATCCTCCTCCATGTTATCAGTGAAATTTGGATCATAGCTTAAGTATTCTAAAGAAAGGTTTAAAATGTCTTTGCAATATGGAGATATATCCCTGGGACATCTGAGAAGAAAACTATCCAATGCCTGAAGAAAAATGGCTGAATTAGTAAAAAGAACTATTTTGACATAATATAATAATTATAAGTTTTACATGCAACTGCACTAGAACACCTGCAAACTGTATTCACGAAGCTCCTCGTCATTTTCTGATGCACTTATGCAGTAATTTATCAACAAGGGGACAGTTTCACCAAGATGTGGTCCAAAACGATATCCAACGGAACGGCTGATAGATCACATGCACATGTTTCTTTTCAGCAGATAAGAAAAATAATTTTCATAAGAGTAAAATGGGGTTTTTATATTTATATAAACTATCACAGTGCAAAACATGTTCAACGCAAGGAAAAGTTTGACATATTCATATAAGTAGCAGGAAAGTAAAGATACAAAAGAAAGCGACAATTGCAGGTAATGAGATTCAAGTGTCTTTTACTGTAATATACACAAGTTCACAACTGCATACACTTAAAATCTCTGTTAGCAATCCACAACAAAGAAAGAGAGGCATTTCTTGAAAAAATTATCAAGCAATAACTAATAAGTCGGCAAAATAACAATCCGTTCCATGCGCATTGCTAGTTATCTAGCTTCTTTAGGCTTATAGCTTTGCCGGTCTGTCGTACAGTGTGAGAAATGAGTATGCCCAGTGCACACTGGTACATAATGGAAACAATATTCAAGTCACCTAAAAAGTTTGCAAGGGTTTCAAGAAGCACTATACAAAGGATTGACTAGAATCCAAAGTAAACCATTGAAGATGGGACGCAAGTAGCTTATTATTGTAAGGCAAAATTTTACAGCACCTCACTGAACTTTCGAGTGTTTCGCACAAAACCTCCCTGAACTTTGTAAATTCAGAGAAAATATCCCAAAACTTGTCTCACTTAACTACCATGACTGGTCGCGCTCATTTAAAGTTATTACGTGCTCCACATGGACCACATGTGACAACTTTGAACAATTTTACTCCAACTAAGTTCTATATTATCCTTGTCATGTAAGGCCACGTAAAAAGTAAAAGAACAGTGCAAGCTTTTTACTCTGCCTGTTAATATTGTTTATGTGAATTTCCAGTGGTTCAGGGAACCCACCCCCAATCCCCAGCACCCCCGCGCGGGGTAGCCATGCAGGAACTTGTCTCGGTTAACTACCATGACTGACGTTGTTAAACATAAAGTGTTAAAAGTGTACTCTGACTGATTCTACTCGTGAGAACTCATAATCATAAAGAACTATTTTCAGGCAGACTAACCCTTCATGTTGGCTACCTCTCTCCATACAGCATGAAAAGACCTGAGGACATTCTTTTGAAGTATATTAGGAGTGTTTGGTTTGATTCCAAGAAAACCAAGAGCATAAAAAATTGGTAAATTGCTATAAACCAATGGTTTCAAGTCATTTCCTAATAGGAAAAAAATCCGAAAATGAGATTCTTAGAATTAAGCTCGAATCACCCTAATGGGAGGGTGCCAGCTCATCCTCCCACTTGGTTTCAAATTGTCAGCCAGTCACAAAAAAGAAAAGCATTGGAGGAAATGGTTTCCTATAATGCACTTTTCTTCTTCGTTTTTTTTATTATTTTTTTTGGCCAACCAAACAGGCTATTCGAAAATTTTACACAAACATATGGATTACTGGCAATTTTGTAAACATTGAACCAGCCATCTGAAAGTAAAGGTAGATGGTTTTTTAGAGTTTAACCATGGTTTGCGCTGGTCAAATATAAATTCTATATTTTAAAATTCTGAAGAAGACATTCTTTAGCTGTTGACACAATAGGTGTATTTTCTGTATGTATAACATATTTATTTGTGTTAGAAGTACTACAAATACAAAATTATAACCCTCAATTCTCACCGCAACTTTGGAGTTTTGGTGTAATGGTTCGAGGGACTAATTTAAGATGGTATCAACGCAACCTAGGTTCAAATCCCACCAACCATGAATTTTACCGCGGATTTCTAAAAAATTGTCACTGGCCCGTGATTTCAAATTTCAGCCCATACAACAAGGGCGCTCAACCTGGGGGCATGTTAGAATTAATATAAAATTATAACATGCAACTCTCACCACAACTTCAGTGTTTTAGTGTAATGGTTAGAGGGACTAATTTAAGAATTTCTAACAAGTGTTAAAAACAATCTTAATTAAGAGGTATGATGTTTGCTCTGTTGGCCCAAGCTCTCTCAATTCCTCTTGCCGACACCATTTTGCTAAAAAAAACTGAACATTTGCAAAACAGACGGTAACTTGGTTCAGTGACTTCATTCAATGCTAATGACAACTGTATCGCCGCTGTATTATTTTTCATCACCTCCAATACATTTTTTAACTGGCAAACCCTCTGGTAACAACATACTTCTGGTACTAATAGATATCTGGTAATAGTCGACCACTGCTAAAGATTGAACCTTGTCCTACTTGTCATAAGCTCACAACAATGGTTGGAGAGTGGACAGCAGAGTTCAACTTCCCATATCTATCCAGTGAGTTATTTTACTTATTTCGCAGCATTCAAGATGCTTAAGACTTATATTTCAAATGTTTCAATAGTATATCAAATAAGAAATATACTGTATCTATTCAATTTCTAATTTATTTTTGGTTCTTTTAGTATAGACAGAAATATTTGTAGCTGCATGAGTTTTATTAGTATGTATGAAGAACGCGAGTATGCAAGTAACATTATGACGGAAAAAGAATGCATGGCTGACATGTTAAATACCTTAAAGCTCCAACCATTTGAATATTTGTGCGGATTATTTCAGGCTTCATATTCGTGTTCCTCAACAGTTGAACTACTGCAGCAGTCGCCTTTGCAAGAAGATCATCGGACAAGCTTGAGGCAAGAGATGCTAGAAAGGCAAAAGGAAAGGTCATATCTAACCTCTCTGTTAAAATGTATTCAGAATAGTTCCTCCAAATAAGTTTACCACTACTTAGCCATCTATAAAATGGATTTAAAAAAAAGAATATGGATAAAGCATATGAATGTATTTCTCACCAATGCAAGCAATAGACTTTTTCCTCACACTAGCTTGACTTGAGTTCAATTGAGACAGAAGTGCAGCTAGCAATTTGTCATGATCTTTTTCCATCAAATTTCCAAACTTATTGAGCATGTCACATAAAATATCCAAGTTCTCACACTTAATTTCAGTACGGATCCCCTGGCGAGAGAGAGAGAGTGAGAGAGAGAGAGAGAGAGAGAATGATGAACAGAGCAAGAAATATTAAATTTGAATCAAGATTCATAATAAGGCAAAAGAAATATCCGCAAAACAATTGAAAATGAAATAGTATGTGCTAAATTTATATTGCATTAGAAAAAAATCTTGACAAGTTAGTTATTACTAAAATTAGATAAGCACGACAAACTACAGTCAAGCAGAGCAAAGTTTATAAATGCAAACAAGAAAAAGTACAACATTTTCCATGGATCAGCTGGCCAATGTTGTGATAGTCATAGTATAACTACTTGCAGAAGTTCACAAATAGAGCATTACACACAAGTGTCATATGTAACTGAAAAGTTGAACCATATTCTAATCCAGTTAGTTGGCAAAGACATTACTGCGTATGCTCTCTTAGGCCATTATGGTTTTCATATAGCTGTGCTTGTGTTTTAGAGAGAGCAATTCTAAATCCTTAGTCTACAACATACAATAATTAGCTACACATTCGATAATTTTGACAGTTGTTTGTTTTCAATTCCAGAATATCCAGACAATTCATTGAAACAAATTACTTCAACACTGACTACATCGGTATATTCATTGAGAGACCTCTAGGAGGCCCACCACTATGCCAGACTCTCGTGTGGTCAACTTGGAAATGCCATTCAATAAAGAACTAATTATCTTTAGTAAAAAGATCAGAATGCAAGCAAAAGAAGCTTACAGTACTAGTAATGCCCTTCATTAATTGGGGGCCAAGAGCATCTTGAAGACGCTGAGCAAGAGATGGTGCAGAGATTTCTGAAACTATCGTCTTTAATGCTATACTACAAATATCACGATGCTGATCCTTCCCATTTACCAATTTATCACAGAGTTTATTAGCCATCTCCAAAACCCTGTCCTCATTGACCTTCTTGACAATCGGTGGCAGGCTGAATGGAAAATAAAAGGAAGGAGTAAAAACAACTTTCACGTGGGTCCAAGACCGAATAAATGAGTAGTCATGATAGTTTGGAAATTAAGAAAAAGATCATAAGGACAATAAATAAGAGATTAACCATTTCACAGCCAGTCCAGAAACATCTCCAGAAGAATCTTCGAGCTGTTGAACAATGGTATTTGTTAATTTCGCCTCCAGCTCAGCATCAGCTTTAAAACCTTCTTTATTTAATTCAGTCAGCAAATCTGAAGTAGCCATATATCTATAATCTTTATCCTTTCCTGTCATCTGGTTATTACAAAAAAGCATTAAAACATCAAATGTGCAAGGACACGTGGCAAGCAACAAAAAGCAAGGTTCAAGGATACCTTTTCTAAGATGGGGATCACAGCTACACCTGACATTGTTTTTGGTCCTTTTACAACAGGGATTAGAAATCGATGAAATTGTTTCCCTGCGTGCAAAACAATAAACAACTAGATGTTAACATGATGTATTTTCAGTTAGCATTCCAAGATTAATACCCTTCATGATTTAGAATTTCAAGATACTCAATATTGCAACTTTAGAATGCAATTTAGGCTGTAGATATTAAAGCTTGCAGTCTTGAAATTCCCATTAAATGTAGAACTTGATGTCAAAAACAACAAAAAAAGTATGTGATAGAGAATGGCATGACTTAGGTTTGTAGGGAATTTTAGTGGAATAAAGTGCGAAGATTTTTCTCCAGAAAAATAATTTGAAGATTTAAAAGAAGGAAATGGGATTTTTTTTTAGGGGAAAAAGGATGGTAGAAAGACCTAAAAATCACTTTTTCACTTTGGAAAAATTCTTAGAAGCTCCATAAGCACTACACCACACCAATAGGAAAAGGCTACGAGGCACAAATCACTTGTGAGAAGATGGTAGAATTAATTTTTTTTTCCCTTGTGCTACATACCCTCCTCTGATTGGTGTGGTGTATGACCATGGAGCACCAAAGAATTTCTCTTCACTTTGTTAGACAATTTACTGACAAATAAATAGAATCAATAAAACGGCCACTTTCCATTTAATATACAGAATAAAATAGGCAACTACTGAAAAGAAAACTTGCAAATTTAAATTCTTAATAGAATGTGCACAGTCAGCTGCCTGTATCGAAAACAGAATGAAAACTCAGTTTTTGGAAAGAGATAGAGATGATAGACTTAGGGCTAGGGATCAGGGACTATCAGGTTTCAGCATTAAGATTAGTATACAGGTAAACAAAGCAATCTAAGCGTCTCGAACCAAAGAAAAACCTAACAAACGCAAACACTCATGCAACTGCTAATAAAACAGTGATTAGCGCTCCAAACAAACTAATTACAGTGCGATCCCAACAAAGTAACAGGAGACTGTCGAAGTACAATATAAGCGCATTTCCGGTGAAATTGAATGAATCTAAACCCTCAACAGAGATCATAGAGTTAGGGCTAGGGTTAGGGATAGGGGATCATCAAATTTCTCAAAATAGCAGTACACAAGTAAAAAAGCAATCTAAGCGTAAAAATCCAATGAAATCCCTAACAGACGCAGAGATTCAAGCAAAAACAAAATTGAAGTGCGTATAAGAGACAATTAAAGTACATGAGAAGCGCATTGTTGTCAAATTGAACGCATCGAAACCCTAATTAGAGATGGGGAGTGAACTTACTTCGTTCGAGACTTCGAGATTTACGAAAACCCTAATGAGAGCTAGAAATCGCGATAATCAGAGAGAGTGGGGGGGGGGGGGGGGGCGGGGAGAGAGGCGGATTCTGTAGGCAGAGCTATTTTACAATGTGGGGGATTTAGGTTTAAATGACGGAATTATTCTTGACGATTGGATATATTTACTTTGATGCCATCCATCGGATCTATTTCAATGGTTTAGAAATTCATTAGATGGTTTAAGTTTAATCTAAAAATATAATTAGAGTATTCTTATTTTTAAACAACTGAAGGGGCCTTTCTGATAGATTGGAACAACACTTGTTTTTAGGGCGCATTATGAAAGATATTTAGCTTTCTTGTTCACACCTGGAGAAATGATATCTTCAAGTAGTTCATTGTATGTGAAGAATGAAGCAACTCATGTATTAGCCCGAAGAGCTAATGACCTCGATGACTATGTGATATAATTGGAAGACCTTCCATCATTTTTGTAAAGTCTACTACAGTCTGATATAGAGAGTCTTTGAACGAAGTCATTTGATGTGTTATGGGGTTCTTTCATTTATAATTTGGACGTATTTTGATAGACATTATTGTCCTGAATAAATAAAGGGTCATCTATGAATTCTAGTTTTTATGCGAATTTGTAAAAGTCATTGAATACGTGCGCAGTAACATATAGTTGCTGAGTTCCACATGAATTTAAAATGTACAAAAATTTTCTTGTATTGTAATTCTATTTTAGTGTATTATATTTTTCACTAAATTACATTTATTTATATTGCAAAAACACTTTTTCATATTAGAGCCGCATTTTTTTCTATCGCAAATACTACGTTCAAGTTTTGTGTTTTGTAACTTTTTTACAATTGAGATGGATCTAAGTAACAACCGATTCATAATTATGTTGGGATTCTGTAAAGGAACATTATGTTATTGAAACTCCAAACAATTGAGGAGATAAATCAAACAGAGAGGGATTGCATTGCTTGAGAAAAACTCAATTCATGAACTCTCATAAGAGTGAACATAGTAGAATTACTTTAATCGTGAAATAGAAAATGAATTGGATTATTATATCCAATGGCGGGTTCACATAGAGGGCACTACGAGCATGTGTTGTCATACATGTGGGAAAAAATATAGAGAATGGTAGGATTATTAGGGTTGACCCATAAACACTAAACGGGTGCGGCCTAGGGGTGTCCAAAAAGCCCGGAGCTCGGGCCCGGCCCGGGCCCGGAAACCCGGGCAAAACCCGGGTCCGGGTCCGGGCCCGGGCCCGGGTCGCCGTGGACGAGCTCTGTTCGGGCCTGGCCCGGGCCCGGAACAGTGCCCAAATTGGGCACTGGTGCTTCGAATGGCCGGGCCGGGCCGGCCCGGCCGGGTCAAATCTGGCCTAACGGCCAGATTTGGCCTTTTGACTGTTTTGCCCCTTAAAACGGTCAAAAAACGGCTATTTTTCGAGGGTTTTTTTGGTCATTTACCTAGGGGGCTGCTTCTATAAATAGAGGGGGGTTTCAATTCATTTCCTCACAACAAAAACTCATCTATTTCTCTCTCTACTACTCTCTTATACAATCTTATACTATCTCATACTAATATACTATCTATCCTATAATCTTTTGTATTTTCTAATACTTCCAACAAATGGCTTCTGGGTCTGATTATGAAGAGCAACATGCATCTCCTACCGATCCAGAGATGAGTCCTCCTACAACAACTCCTCATCCTACCGGTGTTAATCCTGAATCTGGTGGCGACGAATCTACGGCACCAAGAGCTCCAAAAAGGCCGAGGTCTGATGTATGGAATTTTTTTGAGAAGATAGACGTCACCAAGGATGAACACGGTAGGATCATCTCTCAGAATGCGAAATGTGCGTTGTGCGGCCAGATATTCAAAGCTCATCATAAGAGCGGCACCAACCATCTCAAACGGCATATTGAAAAACACAACAAAGGCCAAAATCTACAAGGTGATATCCGGCAGTCTATGCTTTCCCAATCATCCTCTTCAGGTACCCTCGGCAGTTGGAATTATGACGCTGCCCGAGCCCGGAAATGCGTAATCAGGTTTATTGTTCTTAAAAACCTTCCTTTTAAATTAGTAGAAGATGATGAATTTGAAGATTTGTTTAGAGATGGTTTTTATCCTGCATTTACAAAATTTTCTCGTCAAACCTGTCAACGTGATATTTTAAAATATTATGTTGAGGAACAGGGAAAAATAATTTCTTATTTTAAAAATTTAAACTGCAAATTTTCTTTAACTTCTGATATTTGGTCATCTAGAGTACAAACTGGTTATTTATGTATAACAGCACACTGGATTGATGAAAGTTGGAAAATGTTTAAAAGAGTTGTTTCTTTTATTGCAATTGAAGAGTCACACACTGGTATTAATGTTTCAAATTTAATTGTTGAAGAACTTATGAAACTAGAAATTGATCAAAGAATATTTACTCTTTCACTAGATAATGCAAGTAATAATAATGTAGCTGTTGATTTTCTGAAAATAACTTTGTCATTGTCATGTCATGGTGAGCTTTTTCATGTTAGATGTATCTGTCATATTTTAAATTTAATTGTTCAAAGTGTATTTTCTGAAATTAAACCCATGGTAGAAAAAGTTAGAGCAGTTGCTAATATGCATAATGCTTCTAAAATGAGAATTAAAAGATGGAAACAATGTTGTAAAAGAAAAAATTATAAGCCTAGACTAATTCCAAAAGATGTTGACCATAGGTGGAATTCCACCTATGCAATGTTATCTGTAGCAATAGAATATAAAGAAATTATAAATGATTTTATAAATTTTTATGTTTCTAGTTCTAGCTTTGATAGTGCTTATGGAATAACTGAAGATGAATGGACAGTTATATGTAAATTAAATGAGATGTTACAAGTTTTTTATGATGTTACTATGTTATTATCTGGTTGTTATTATCCAACTATTACTTTAGCTGCTTTACAAATTTTAAATATTCAAAAAAAATTTGCAAAATATCGTATGGATGATATTTTTGGAAATATAATTTTTCAAATGGAGAGTAAATTTAATAAGTATTTTAGGCCTATTCCACATATTTTTGGTATTGGTGTTCTTATTGATCCATGCTTGAAGGATATTGGCCTTCGAAGTTTGTTACAATCATTGTATGGTGGACAGATTATAGACTTAGATGATGGATCCACCCTATCTGCTACTACTCATCATTTAGCTATTAGAAATTATTTTCAAACCTTATATGATGAGTATGCAGCTAGATATGGTGTAGCTACACAACAGTCTATGGCTTCGGCACCTTCAGCTTCGAGCACAGGTCGAGGTAAAAGTGTAAGTTTTGATAGGTATGCAATGGTAGCTGAACTAACTGGTGGATCTGGAACTTCATCAGGATTAGAGGTTTCTGAAATAGATGAATATTTATCTGCTTCCTTAGTTAAATGTCAAGGAAATGCTTTAGATATTTTGCAATGGTGGAAAGTATATGGATCAGTTTCATATCCTATACTTTCCACCATGGTTCGTGACTTACTATCAGTGCAGGTTTCGACTGTAGCCTCG
>BQKN01066942.1:538449-552762 GCA_022839385.1 Asparagus kiusianus
TAATATATTACATAATATTATTAATATATGTTATTAAAATATTATATTTATGTTATTAATATATGTTATTACAATATTATATAATATTATAATAAATAATGTTATACTATAATTATTATTATATAATATTATTAATATATGTTATTAAATTATGTTATTAAAATATTAATATATGGTATATTTTATATATCATGTCATATATTTATAATATAATTGCATGTATTAGTTAAGTAATACAAAAATATTTTAAAATTATCCCAATTGCCTTCAAAGTGGAATAACATTGTTCCAATATGGAGGATGTGGTAAATTTTTACTATTGGGACAAAATTTTTGTATATGAGTGGGGTAATTTTATCCCAAGTGGTGTAATTGTCTCACTAGTGTTCCAAAAAACCAATAACACAAAAATATATTATCCTTGTTCCATTGTCCCAACCAATAACACCATACAATTGAATCCATACCCAATTACCCCAATGAATAACACCAAACAATGTTGTTCAAAAAATTATCTCATTACCCCTAAAATTACACCAATGAATAACCCCCCCTAACATTCATCTATTGTCTAAGGGGAGACATTTATCAATTTATTGAAAATTTTAGAAAAATATAGTTGAAATATTTTATTGACATATTATATATGTATTACTTTATTTTCTATATTTGTTTTATGAGTCAAATTTTACAAAAGAAACTATAGGTAATTCATAGTCGACTTGACTATTTACTATTTTGAAAAAATCAAAGATATTTTGCTAAATTGAATAGAAAAGGTTAATGTATATACATCTCCTTATCTTTTGTATTTGTGCAAGTCAATGATGAATTGTTAATATTATAGTTTATTAGTCTTAATTAATTGTATTAGTGTATGCATCCATACTAAATTTTGAAGCCTAATTATAAATAATATGTATATTAAAAAAAATCAACAACTTATGTCTTTAGTTATTGTAATCCACATTGAAAATTGAAAACCAAATATCTATTTGCAATTCCTTTATGGAAATTTTAAATTTGAAGAATATTAATTATCAATTTTATCCATGTTAGGTAAGAATAAATTTTTAAAAAGAAAATCAATGACTGAGGAATCAAGCTCTGCTCAACATTATTCTTCTACAAAGTAAAAGTTTCTGGAAGTTAATTTAAAAGATCTACTAGTAGATCTTGGACTACATCCAAAAATGTTAGATTATCATCATAATGATCGTGAAGGAATTCGAAGAGCCTATATACTTAAAGGTCTGTGTCAACCGCGAGAGCATAAATTTCCTCAAAGCAATTTTGGGATGAAATTAAGACGCTTCAATCTTGAATGGTTCAAGGAGTATGGTAATTGGCTAGAGTACAGTATATCAAAAGATGCAGCATTTTGTTTATGTTGTTACCTCATGCGAGAGGAGAAAAGGGACGGAGATGCTTTCATTGTTAATGGATTCAAAATCCAGAAAGACAAAACAGAGAGATTTCAAGCTCATATTAGGGGCCCTAAATAGTGTTCATAGTGTAGCTTGGAGAAAATGTCTATCTTTAATGAATCAAAAGCAACACATTGAAGTTGTAATTCTTAACAATCTGATCAAGTGAAAAGGGAGTAACATATTCACTTGGTTGCCACAATAGATTGCATTCGATTTCTTTTACATCAGGGATTAGCATTTTGAGACCGTGATGAATCTGATACGTCAAGTAACCGGGGGAACTTTCTTGAGTTATTACGATTTTGGTTGATCGTAATGAATATATTAACAAGATTTTAAAAGGTGCTCATGGGAATCTAAAACTAATAGCACCTAATATCCAAAAGAATATTGTCAGTGCAGCTGCTGAGGAGACTACTTGTGCTATTATTAATGATCTTGGTGATGAATTTTTTACCATTTTGATTGATGAGTCTCGCGACATATCCGTGAAAGAACAAATGACCATTGTTTTACGTTATGTGAACAAGAAAGTGTTGGACCCTAGAGAAGGGGTGATTAGGATCAAGATGCTATAATTATGCAATAAAATTAAGACAAGCAAACCACAATATTCTAATGCAATCAAAATAGAGGAGATATGGTTAGGAATCGTTATCCTGTGACGCACGATATGTTAACGAGGTTCGGTCCACTGACCTACGTCCCCGCTCCCCACTCTCAAGGAGAAATCCACTACACAACCCGGTTTGGAAGCCGGAACTTCATCTACACAGCGATCCCCACACGATCTCACACTACACAGTTGATCTCACTAGATCACACTCTCTCACAGTTGATCTACACAAGATCACACTCACAAGATAGTATAAATAGTGTAAGACTCTCTCTTTACAACGTTCCTATGGCAAAGAGAAAGAGCACACTGAAGCTGGGAAGTGAACACACAAAAAACACAGAAAGAACAGTTTGAAAATTTTGCTCAGTGAAAACAAACGTCTCTGGTTTTTCCAAAAGCTGGGACACTAAGGAAGAAGAAGAGGATGAGTTTAAATAAGGAAAAACCAGCTGTTTAAACCCATACCCTTAATCCCCTAAAATCTGGAAACAAACGTCGCTGAGATCTGTACTGAGCGGCGCTGGAAAAAGGACAAAGATTACCGTTTGAAAAATACGGCGGTCGACCGACGAAATTTTCGGTCGACCGACGAAATCATTCGGTCGACCGACGAAATTTTCGGTCGACAGCGATCCAGATCGAAAACGAGAAAAACAAACAGAGACTTCATCGGTCGACCGGTGCGGTCGACCGACAGAAAATTCGAGCTCTCGGTCGACCGCATCGGTCGACCGACAAACTCTCTGCTGCCCACTGACGAATGATCATATGAGCGGTCGACCGGTGCGGTCGACCGCATTCTGATACATTTCAGATAAACAGTTTTTCACTCAACTAAAATATTTGGAAAATATTTATTTGACCTCTGAAAATTATGAAACTTTGTAAAATATTTTTAATACTAAAAACAAACTGTTTGGAAAAGGAATTTTGCAGATAGGTCCTCATACTTGTGAAAAATAGTATTTTATGAAAAACGCTTAAAAACATAAGTATGAAAACGTGTGTGTGATATCCCAATAGCTTCAAGTGAAGTCAATAACTCTTTGCCTACATTCTAGCACTAGAGAGAAAAATAAAAGATAGCTAATATCCTCATATAGAATGCAATGCTTGAGTCTTGATATAGCTTGAATTCGATGAAGCTTCTATTTGAATTTGTTGCTCTTGAAATAACGTTGCTTCATCACTATGCCTCCTCCTCCTTTGGATATCATCGTTGTAGCGCATATTCCATCCAATCCTCCATTTGTGGTACTAACAAGCTTGATAAATGAATTCACTACATTTGTACTTATAAGCCATTAGTACCGATAATGGTGATTGTAAAATAATTTAAAACATCATCAAAACATAAGGGCTACCAATCTCCCCCTTTTTGATGATGACAACCAACCATTATATAAGAGCAAAAAATAAAGATAGCTTATAGATAGGTGCTCCCCCTATCTATGAGCTCCCCCTAAGTATATGCAACAAATGAGGAGATTTCTCTCTCCCTTTGTCACCATAAAATATGGGGTAAAGAGAAATGCAAAATGCAACTAAACAATCAAGTAATGTAGAACTTTCACATAGTGCATAAGCCCAAACCATTTCTTATGCGACAAAAATCACCCTCTTCAAGAGGCTTAGTAAATATATCCGCTAATTGAGATTTTGTGTCAACAAATACTAGGGATACATCTTGTCTCTCTACATGATCGCGTAAGAAATGATGGCGCACATTAATATGCTTGGTTCTAGAATGCAAAACTGAATTTTTGGAAATATTTATAGCACTAGTGTTATCACAAAAGATTTTTATATTTTGAAAAATCAAATCATAGTCAACTAAGCTTTGTTTCATCCATAAGACTTGAGCACAACATAAACCGACGACAATGTATTCCGCTTCCGTAGTGGACAATGCAACACAATTTTTTTTCTTGGAAGCCCAAGAGACAAGTAAATTTTCTAAGAATTGGCATGTTTAACTCGTACTTTTGCGATCTACCTTACATTCGGCAAAGTCGGTATCACAAAAACCATATAAATCAAAAGAGGTGCTTTTTGGATAAAATAAACCAAGATTAAAAGTTCCATTAACATACTTAATGATCATTTTAACCGCAATTAAATAAGATGCTTTAGGAGATGCTTGAAAACGTGCACATGCACACACACTAAACATGATGTCGGGTCTACTAGCGGTGAGATAAAGAAGACTATCTATCATACATCGGTATAGTTTTTGGTCCATGTCTTCACCACTTTCATCCGCATCAAGCTTGACACTTGTACTCATGGGAGTAGGCACATGCTTAGAAGTCTCCAAATTGAATTTCTTCACCAATTCCTTAGCATACTTGCTTTGAGAAATAAAAATTACATCATTTGTTTGCTTGACTTGAAGCCTGAGAAAGAATGTAAGCTCTCCCATCATGCTCATCTCAAAATGATCTTGCATAACCTTAGAAAATTCCTTGTACAAAGATTCATTAGTAGCATCGAAAATGATATCATCAACATATATTTGAACTAAAATGAAATCATTTTTCCTTTTTCTCACAAGAAGAGTGTTATCAATTGTTCCTTTTGAAAAACCATTTTTAACAAGAAAACTAGAGAGGCGAGCATACCAAGCTCTAGGAGCTTGATTCAACCCATACAAAGCTTTTTGAACCCGATAAACATGATTAGGAAAAACATGATCTATAAAACCGGGGGGTTGCTCAACATATACTTCCTCTTCTATAAAACCATTTAAAAAGGTACTTTTAACATCCATTTGAAATAATTTAAAATTTTTAAAGATAGCAAATGCCAAAAACATCCTAATAGATTCCAACCTTGCAACCGGTGCAAAGGTTTCATCATAGTCTATGCCCACCTCTTGATTGTATCCTTGGGCAACCAAACGAGCTTTATTTCTAGTAACAATGTCATGTTCATCAAGTTTGTTTCTAAAAACCCATTTAGTACCAATTACACTAGCATTGTTAGGTCTAGGAACTAATTTCCAAACATCATTTCTTGTAAAATTATTTAGTTCTTCATGCATAGCCAAAACCCAAAATTCATCATTTAAAGCATCATTAATCTTTTTGGGTTCTAGTTGAGATAAGAATGCAACATTACCACACTCACTCAAAGCTTTTGAGCGAGTAACAACTCCTTGTGAAGGGCTCCCAATAGTTTGTTCCTTTGGATGGTTTGATGCGAATTTCCAAGCTTTAGGAAGATCAACTTGTTCATGAGCATTGGAGCTATCCACATTCTTTTGAGCTTCTATAGAGGGAGTATCATTGATTTGTAAAAAGTCTAATCCTCCCTCAACATCATCATCATCATCTTTCCTAGGTAAAACAACTTGAGAACCAACATTAGTCTCATCAAAAGTAACGTTTATAGATTCTTCAACAACGAGGCTTCGTTTATTGAAGACCCTATAAGCCTTACTTCGAGGTGCATAACCTAAGAAAATACCAACATCAATTTTGGAATCAAAATTATCATGGTGATCTTTTGTATTTAAAATAAAACATTTGTAACCAAAGATACGAAAATAACCAATAAAAGGAGTTTTTCCATAAAAAAGTTTATAAGGAGTTTTCTTAAGCTTTGGTCTAATCAAAACACGATTCAAAACATGGCAAGCCGTATTGACGGCTTCGGCCCAAAAATATTTTGGCAAATCAAATGAATTTAACATAGTACGTGCCATCTCTTGTATGGTGTGATTTTTCCGTTCAACAACACCATTTTGTTGTGGTGTTCTATGAGCGAAAAACATGTGAGTTATACCATGATGAGCACAAAAATCATAGAAAAATTTATTTTGAAATTCACCACCATGATCACTTCTTATTTTAACAACTTTCAAATCTTTTTCATTTTTAATTCTTTTGACATGATTAGCAAATTCTTCAAAACAATTATTTTTCTTTGCAAGAAATATTATCCATGTAAAACGAGAAAAATCATCAATAATCACAAAACATAGTGTTTCCCTCCAAGAGAGGTAACGCGCATAGGACCAAACAAATCAAGATGAAGTAATTGCAAAGGTTTAGAAGTTGATACCTCATGGATGGATTTGAAGGAAGATTTTATTTGTTTACCTTTGGCACAATCCTCACATATGGTATCTTTGATGAAGTGCAAGCTAGGTAACCCTTTAACAAGATTTCTCTTAGATAATTTTGATATTAACTCCATATTTGAATGTCCAAGTCTCTTATGCCAAATCCAAGGGTTTTCATCAATTGCCGCAAGGCACTTCACATCTTGATTCACTAATTCATTCATCTCAAAAATGTATACATTAGATTTGCGATTAGCAATAAAAATAAATTTCCATTCATACTAATGATGCATTTATCCGGTTTAAATAAAATATCAAAACCTTTATCACTCAATTGGCTAATGCTAAGAAGATTATGGTTCAAACCATTTACCAAAAAAACATCTTCTATAACGGGTGAGGGTTTCTTACCAATAGAACCAACACCAATGATTTTACCTTTCTCACCACCGCCGAAGGAGACGTTACCTCCTTCAATTTTTGATAGGGTTGCAAATAACTCTTTGTTGCCCGTCATATGATGTGAGCAATCACTATCAAGGTACCACATCTCCTTACGTCGTTGCCGTGACGTTCCCTACAAGAGATGAAGATGAAGATGTAGTAGCTTTAGGTACCCAAGTCTTGGGTCCTTGGTGGTTAGTAGTCTTGGTACCTTTGGGTACCCATGTCAATCCATAAAATTCAAAGTTGTCTTTAATTCTACAATGAGTAGAAATATGATCATGTTTCATGCAATATGTGCACACAAAATTTCTTTTGTATGTATGACCATGAGAATCATGAAACCTATTTCTACCATGGTGATGATGATTAGCATAAGCATGAGTGGGTCTAATCCTTCCACCCTCAATTTCTAGTCTCTCAATCTTTGATCTTAATTGCTTATTCTCGAAATCGAGATCTCCTAGCAATTCATCTTTTAGTGCAAGAGATGTTGTTAATTGTTCTAGCTTGATATCACAAGAAGCATGCAATTTTTTAAAAGAAGTGTATTCTTTTGACATTCTCTTAAATTCAAAGTTCAATTCTTCTAGAGCCGTAGCTATGTCACATTGCATGTAGAAAGATTCACTTTCGGTCACGGATATTACCTCTTGCTCATGAGCCATGAAACAAATGTTGGGGTCATGAAGAGCAAGTTTGGCTCCTTCTTCATTACTATCTGAATCACTTGGTTCGGATTCTTCCCATCTGGCATACATAGCCTTCTTCTTCTTGTACTTCATGTACTTCTCTTTGAGCTTGGGGCAATCCTTAGCGATGTGGCCCGGTTCATTGCACTCAAAATATTTACCTACACGTGAGGAAAATTTGTTGTTATATCGAGGGTTAAATTTCTTGTTCATTCTTATGAGTCTAGAGATTCTTCTAGAGAGATGAGCCACTTCTCTAGAAAAATCAACTTCACTATCCGATGATGAAGAGGAGTTATCACTAGCTCCTTTGAGAGCTATGGTCTTCAATTTTGGTGATGGCTCCTCAACTTCCCGTGATGGCACTTCCTCCTTCTCCTTCCCCTTGAGCTTCTTCTCATGGACCTTGAGCTTTCCGATGAGACTATCGATAGCTAGAGTAGTAAGGTCATGAGCTTCCTCGATGGCCGTAGCTTTGGGTTCCCATGCCGGAGTCAATGAACGAAGTATCTTGTAGTTCATTTCTTGAATGGACAATTGCTTGTCAAGACAATGCAATTCATTGATGATATTAGTAAAACGGGAAAACATAGCATCAATGGATTCATTAGGAAGCATTTTAAATAGCTCATAATCATGCATAAGCCCATTAATCTTAGATTCCTTAACTTGGGGGTTCCTTCATGTGTGATACATAATTTTACCCAAATTTCGTATGCGGTTGCACACGTGGAAACTCTATTGTATTCATTGGGGGAAAGACCATAAATTAAGGCGTTCATAGCCTTAGCATTGAGATTGGCTTGGTGCCTTTCTCCATCGGTCATGTTCCCGACTTTGGACTTCTCTACATACTTCTTTTCTATGAGCTCTAGGATGTCAAGATCAATACAACGAAGGTAAATTCTCATCCTAGCCTTCCAATAAGCAAAGTTACTCCCGGTGAAGAGTGGTGGTCTAGTGGTGGATTGTCCTTTTAACATATGCATATTCAAAGAAGCCTCCATTAGATATTTTCTCTAAGACGGTTAAACCAAAAACTAATATAGAGACCAAGCTCTGATACTAATTGTTGGACCCTAGAGGGGGGGTGATTAGGGTCAAGAGGCTATAATTATGCAATAAAATTAAGACAAGAAAACCACAGTATTCTAATGCAATCAAAATAGAGGAGATAGGGTTAGGAATCATTATCCTGTGATGCGTGATATGTTAATGAGGTTCGGTCCGCTGACCTACGTCCCCGCTCCCCACTCTCGAGAAGAAATTCACTACACAACCCGGTTTGGAAGCTGGAACTTCGTCTACACAGTGATACCCACATGATCTCACACTACACAGTTGATCTCACTAGATCACACTCTCTCACAGTTGATCTACACAAGATCACACTCACAAGATAGTATAAATGGTGTAAGACTCTCTCTTTACAACGTCCCTATGGCAAAGAGAAAGAGTACACTGAAGCTGGGAAGTGAACACACAAAAAACACAGAAAGAACAGTTTGAAAATTTTGCTTAGTGAAAACAAACGTCTCTGGTTTTTGCAAAAGCTGGGACACTGAGGAAGAAGAAGAGGATGAGTTTAAATAAGGAAAAACCAGTTGTTTAAACCCATACCCTTAATCCCCCAAAATCTGGAAACAAACGTCGCTGAGATCTGTATTGAGCGGCGCTGGAAAAAGGACAAAGATTACCGTTTAAAAAATAAGGCGGTCGACCGACGAAAATTTTTGGTCGACCGACGAAATCATTCGGTCGACCGACGAAATTTTTGGTCGACCGCGATCCAGATCGAAAACGAGAAAAACAAACAGAGACTTCATCGGTCGACCGGTGCGGTCGACCGACAGAAAAATCGAGCTCTCGGTCGACCGCATCGGTCGACCGACAAACTCTCTGCTGCCTACTGACGAATGATCATATGAGCGGTACCGCATTTTGATACATTTCAGATAAACAGTTTTTGACTCAACTAAAATATTTGGAAAATATTTATTTGACCTCTGAAAATTATGAAACTTTGTAAAATGTTTTTAATACTAAAAACAAAATGTTTGGAAAAGAAATTTTGTAGATAGGTCCTCATACTTGTGAAAAATAGTATTTTGTGAAAAACGGTTAAAAACATAAGTATGAAAACGTGTGTGTGATATCCCAATAGCTTCAAGTGAAGTCAATAACTCTTTGCCTACATTCTAGCACTAGAGAGAAAAGTAAAAGATAGCTAATATCCTCATATAGAATGTAATGCTTGAGTCTTGATATAGCTTGAATTTGATGAAGCTTCTATTTGAATTTGTTGTTCTTGAAATAACGTTGCTTCATCACTATGCCTCATCCTCCTTTGGATATCATCGTTGTAGCGCATATTCCATCTAATCCTTCATTTGTGGTACTAACAAGGTTGATAAATAAATTCACTACATTTGTACGTAATAAGCCATTAGTGCCGATAATGGTGGTTGTAAAACATTGTAAAACATCATCAAAACATAAGGGCTAACAGAAAGGGTGTGTTGTGGAACATTTTCTCTGTCTTGTTCATATTTCTAATTCTGATGCTTTATCACTTAAGGTATTTTTGGAGACAATATTTGCAAAATATGGGTTGAATATTCAAAAAATTAGGGGACAATGCTATGACGGGGAAAGCAATATGCAAGAAGAATTTAATGGACTTAAAAGTCTACTTTTGAAAGTCAATGTGCCTTTTGCATCCATTGTTTTGCTCATCAACTTCAATTAGCACTTATTGTTGTTGCTAAAAAAACAAGTCGAAATTGCATTTCTGTTTAACTTGCTTTCTACTTTTGTCAAATGTTGTGGTGCTTCATGTAAATGAAGAGAGATGCTTCAAGAAAGTCACATTAGAAAGGTCAGAGAAGCATTAGCAAGTGATAAAATTTGTAGTGGTTAAGGGTTGAATCAACAAACTATTCCCAAAAGGGCAAGTGGTACTCGTTTGAGCTCACATTATAATATTCAGCTTGATTACTATATTTTCTTCAATGATTGATGTGCTTGGAATTGTCGAGGAAGATGAATCAAACTCAGAACAACGAGTTGAAGCATGTATGCTATTGGGTTTTATCATATCTTTTGAATTTGTATTTAACTTGCATTTGATGAAAAATATATCGGGAGTTACTAATGATTTGTCTCAAGCACTACAATGAAGTGATCAATCTAATCTAATACTATTATAAAAGTGTGTTGGTATGTTAAAACATTTCTTCCCAAAGTGCCCTTAAATTTATGCTAAACCATATACATACATAACATATGTTAAAACATTTCTTACCAAAGTGCCCTTAAATTTATGCTAAACCACATACATAAACCATACAAATTTATGTTAAAACACATACATACAAAACATAACACATACATAATAAAACATATAGATACATACATAAACCATAACTATGTATATTTATAGTTAACACTTAATGACGTTTTAATTGATACATGCATAATGTCATCAGTTACAATTGATAGTTACCTCAACGTATGACGTTTTGATTGATACTTAACGCTTAATTAATGTCATCAATTACAATTGATGTCATATGTTACAATTTATTTATATTGGCTATACGTGAATGCTTAGCTGCACGTGAATTTTATGTTGACATAAAATTATGAACGGATGTATAGTGATAATTATGAACGGATGTATAGTGTTCTTATGAACGAAGGAATATAAATTTTAAATTTCGGTAACACGTGAATGCTTATGTTGCTTGCTAAATTAATGTCATCAGTTACAATTGATTTTTTCTCTCGTAACTATGTAATAAATGTTATTTACACTTTTGTCTCTTCTATCTCATATAAATATACTTCATACTCAACTTCCATCTTACCAAATCTTATCGAATCCTACCAAAAAAATAGAGATGGAAGCAACACTATGTGATTCAAAAAGGTTAGTAAAATCATGTTTTTTTGTAAGGTATAAACTCCGAATTATCTCTATAATTTATATATTTTTTCATGAAGCCTGTCATCTGATCAAGATGGAACTAATGATCAATCCAACATCACGATCCGAGAGTTAAAAATTTATCAAAAACAATGGAGTATAATTGTTCGTGTCTTACGTAATACTATAGACTCCTTTAAGAATGGAGAAGGGAATAAACAAAAGCTAATTCTAGTTGATGAAGAGGTGATACAAATTTCACATTGTTATTATTTCATTTAATTATCATATTACCATGATTACGTAATTTATTCTACATTGTGTATTTTGCAGGGAACACTTATCCAAGCAATTTTATTTAATAAGCTGATAGAAAAGTTCAGCGGTTTATTGATAAAGGGGGAGACGTATACTATAACCAATGGAGAAGTAAAGCCTCCAAATTTAAAATATCCAACAATTAATCCAGAAAAGGAGTTGGCACTCACAACAAAGACAATCATTCGAGAAACAAAAAAAATTGTATCATTGGAAAAGTTGAAACCAACATTCCTTTCATTTAAAGATGCTTCTGCTTTTGATGATGGAATAATGCCTTTTGGTAAGTTTTTTTTAAAATATTATGCGAAAAATAATTCATATTAATAATCACTAAAATTTCTTTGTTGTAGATGTTGTTGGATTCGTGACAACTGTGAAACCAATTTTTACTAATCCCAAATCCAAAAGAAGGGAGGTCATAATTATGAATAAAGAGTAAGAATTTAATATTATTGTTTATTATTATGTACTGATTATTGGTAAGAAAACTAATGTTTTTTTAAAAATTTAGATTTGATCAAATTTCGGTGACACTATGGGATGATTTAGCAGAGATTGAAGGATCGTCTTTGGAGAATTTGAAAGATAAGAAACCCGTTGTTGCATTTCTAAGCGTAATTGGTAGACGTTATTTAGGTAAAAAAATAACAACAAGCATGGTTTTAAAATGATGTAAAAATATTTTAATTTCAAGTTTGTTTTATTTTTAGGGGAGTTTCAATTATCTACAAAACCACACCAAACCTTTTGGTTTTCGGTTATTTTTTTGCGGTTTGGTGCGGTTTTTTTCTTTCCTCGATTTTTTCGGTTATGGTTCGGCTTTGGTGTGGTTATTTTTTCGGTTATCGGTTTTCAAGTTATAACCCTAACACTATGGGTCAATTTAGTAGAGATTGAAGGATCATCTATGGAGGACTTGAAAGATGCAAAAACCGTTATTGCATTGCTAAGCGTAATTGGTAGACGTTATTTAGGTAAAAAAATAACTACAAGAATGATTTTAAAAAGATGTGAAAATCTTTTAATTTCATGTCTGTTTTATTTTTAGGTGAGTTTTAATTATCTACAAAGCAATCAACTCTTGTGCTCGTGAATCCTAAAATTCCACAATGTAGAGTAATGATAGACTGCTGTGTAAGTTTTATCTCTTTTATTTCAAAGTTTTAAAATGAGTTTTTCTATATATACCCATTAATTTATATGTAACTTTAAAATTACATCCTACATTATTGTTCTTGCAAAACTATCATCAAAAAATAATTATTTGGGTCATTTCTTTCTTAATATATAAGCAAGAATATAATGTTAATTTTAATATTACATTGTTCAAATTACAAAATATAATCACTTGTGGTGTAAGTTTCAAGATATCTATAATCAAAGGAGCATATATGGAAAATCCATTTTATAAAAAATAAATTGTTCATTAATTTTAACTCTTACTTCTCATAAATTTTAGACTTGGTAATTCAAACAGTGAGAGTAGTAAAATGTGTTGTCGACACCAACAAAAAGGATCATTCAAGCAAATAGGGTCAAGCTGACTGATGTTATCAATACTTCGCCTCAATTGTCTAAGGTATGTTAAATTTAGTAATAATAAAAACTAATTTATTTGATCATCTAAGTTTTAATGTTATTTTACTTTTCTCCAGAGTATGTTTTGCTCATTTGCGGCAAAAATTATTACAATAATTAATAAGGAAGAACCATTTTTTAGTGCATGTGCAAAATACAAAAAGACAGTGCATGAGATTAATGGCAGCAAGGAAAATTACACAAACTGTAAAAATGAAGATTCAGATTGGACAATCAAGTTGGATAATATACATTAATCTCTATATCATTGTTAATATATATTTACAATTTCTTATGCAAAAAAATTCATTGCAAGTATAACTTGCGCCTAGAGGTAAATGATCGAACAGATACAACATATGTAACTTTATTTGACGAAGCAGAAATTTTGATTGGTTGCACAGCTATTACATATGTAGAGATGTTTGAGGATGAATCTTCTGTATGTTACAAGAAAATGAAATCATGCTTAGAAAAAGAATATGTTTTCCTTGTGAAGATAAATGAAAAAGAAGAATCCAATCGAAAAGCAAGATGTATAATTGCGCAGGAGGTTCGAAAAGTAGAAGAAATACACCCCTAGCTGTGGAAACTAAAGAAACTGGTAGTAGCAAAGTTATTGACGCCAGAAAAAAACTGTTTGGGCTCAAGAGTGAAATAATGAAGAAAAAAAATGAAAATAGAACCAAATACTTCAAGCACCTAAAATTTGTATTTCTTCGCTTATTTCAATAAAATGAAAATTTATCTGTTACTTCGTTTCACAACACACACCAAGAGTCATGTCACATATAGTAATTAGTAATTAACCTTTTAAGTATTAGCTCTTTATTTATCTATGAACAATTATTTTTATCTCCTTTCTTTCTCTACAAGCTCTCTCAAAGTTCATTATTGCATCAAAAAAGGGTTTATATCGGATTTTATTTCAATTACCCATGAATAATCATTAAAATTAGAATGATACTTCAAGTTTCCATGGAACCAAAAGCATATTATGATGTTAGGAATTTCTATGGAATTTTATTTCACTAAATCCGTTTTTGTTTGAATTTCTGTGATTAAATCAGAAACACAAAAGTATGAGTGACGTGGATTTCATGATATCTTCACTCGAAAATTGTGTAACAACCGTAATTTTTCGATACGTATTTAAATAATTTTCCTAGTATTTAAAATATTATATTATATTTTATTTATACTTTTCCTAATTTCTGGAATTTTCTGAGTTTTTT
>BQKN01066944.1:0-12903 GCA_022839385.1 Asparagus kiusianus
CAACTCTTTCCAGGTGCTGGACGGTGCTACTCCCATAACTTCCAATAACTCAATAGATAAGTTGTTATGACATGTTTGGAGGATGAAGTCCTCCGTGATCAGATCTCGGCAGTTCATCGCCTTATTCCGGAAACATTTGATGAAGTCATCGACTGTCTCTTCGTCATCCTGTTTCTCCTCAAAGAGTATCCTGATGGATATCTCGGCGTCGTCGTCAAAGAAATTGCCGAGGAATGAGCTCTCCATATCGTCCCAGCTGTTAATACTTTCAGGCTTGAGACGGCGGTACCAATCGAAGGCAGGCCTGCGAAGGTGCCAACGAATGATTGAACTATCAAGGCTTCATTGTCGGAGATCATACCTAAGTGGGACTTGAAGTAGATCAGATGTTGAGTAGGGGAGCCCTTCCCGTCGAACGGCGTAAAGTTGATCAAGTTGAACTTGGCCGGATATGGGATCGACTCCCACTCTCTCGGGTAAGGACACAGAATGCCAGTCTTTTTCACCTCTCAAGAAGACATTAGAGCGTTAATTTTGCTCTTGAGGTCTTTCATCTTTTCGTCCTCATCTGTATCATGCTTTGGACGATTTATGAGAGGAACAATGCGTCCACACCCGGCATTATCATCTTCGGTAGAACCACCCCCAGTATTGTAGTCTTTAGTGGGGCCACCCCTAGCGTTCTGGTCAACGAGAGGGTTGTCAGCATTGATACGTTCATCCACATCTGAATCGTTATTTGCTCGGTTAGCATCGTTACGATGACTGGATTCACTGAATTAATTGGACAGAGCCCGAATTTGTTGGTCATGCTCTTCCTTCATCCGCATCATGGCCATTTCCAATTCAAACTTAAAGTTCTCTTTTTTGCTTAGCTAAAGTGTCCTTGATGATTTTGGTCATTT
Source organism: Asparagus kiusianus (assembly GCA_022839385.1). Lineage (NCBI taxonomy): Eukaryota > Viridiplantae > Streptophyta > Magnoliopsida > Asparagales > Asparagaceae > Asparagus > Asparagus kiusianus. The sequence goes on from BQKN01066944.1 coordinate 906, forward strand.
GTTCAGTGTTGATCATAAACACTTCCCGAGCTTGCCCCTCTCTAGACATTGTGTCGTCGGAGGCAATTATAGAACAAGAGTCCGAGAGTTCGTCATCGGAATGGATTCCTTCATGGATTTTCGAGCAATTTCTATGTCCGACGGTTTCTAGCTGGAACCGATATATTCGTTGGGCGATTCCTGAACTAACTTCTCTTCTTGGAGAGAAATCAGGATTCGAGCCATTTGTACCCCTCACAGACTTTCCCTTATCGTCCATGTTGATGGTTACCTCTGGGAGTTCGTCCTTTTGAACGACTGACCTTCTCTTGTGGAGACGCCTTGGCTTGGTATTCGACATTTCAGTGGAAATCCTCTCGAATACTGAGGCCCTTTGCGGAGCGGTCTTGGGGTAGCTACACGCTGATAATACTGCCCTAATAATATTGGTGTACGAATAGTGAAAGTCCGTTCCTTAGGTACTTCTCTTCTGAGACTTGTTCGTACCCCTAGTCCGATAGTATAACTCATCGGCATGATGACCGGATCAATTTATTATGTATTGGCACGACTTCTTAGGTATAACGTTTTCGTCTGACAAACATGTTTCCTTCTGAGGAATTGCTGCCTTATTAGCATTCTGAAAAGTCACGCGTTTAGAGCCACGCTCTCGAGAGCACGGGACCCCAACGGGCTCTTAGACTTCGACTCGCAGTCCGATGCGGTCAGTTGCTGGAATTTTCTCCTTATGAGAAGGCTTCATATTGTCATGAGGGCACGTGCGACCCCCAACTCGTTGAGTTGCTCGGGGTTCCTTCACTAGGCCCAAGCGTTCTTTAATAGGAGTTTTACCTCGATCTTCATGTAGAGGACCCAGGCGATCCTTCAATGGAATTCTAGATTTGAAGAGATCCACGTTGTCGTAGGGCTTCACCGGAGGTGTGGGAGAAATAGAAGCGGAATCTGGAGTTAATGAAGGCCGGGGAGCAACCTTGGATCTGGAATCGAGTGAGAGACACGACTGGTGTCTCTTGGGTAGAGGTGCTATTTTGGCCTTCGGCACCCAAACCTGCTTAGATCTGGTGGTTTCTTGACCACCTTTTCCCGCTATAATTCTCGTGCCTTTCGCACAAGGATCTGGGCATGCGTAAGAAGTGCGTGGTGCTTCTGGATGCGCTCCTCGAGAGTAGAACGGGTTCGTTTGACCCAAACCCATTTGTTAATTGGAGGTTAGGAGGAGGATCTCGATGCTTGTTGTAGCGATAGCTTAGCCATTTGGTGCTTTCTGAACTCCAAATCCGCTTGGTAACGGAGTCTGTCCATCTGATCCAAAGCCTTGGTGAATTGGCGCGTGAGGCGTTTGTGTTGCCTTTGACGTGCTCTCTTTGATAAAGTTGGCACGCCTTCAGCAGTCGACTTCTTGATCGAGGAGGAGTTCAGATCTGCAGATCCGGCTTCATTGGACATCGGTGGATTGTTGTGAGGTGTAAATGTAGCAGCGGTAGTGGGGATATTGCCTTCTTGGGTCTTCAGATCTGAAGATCGGTGGATCTTCCTGGAGGAGGAGACCTTCATGTACTTGTGAGAAGAGGCAGATCTGGAGGAAGAGGAGGAGACGTACTCCTCAAACTTCTATTGGTCGAACTCGTATTCGACCTCTTCAGCGACCAGGATCTTGATCGTTGGCTACGGCACGACAGCCTCGGCAGCGAGGCTGTTAGCTCCTACTGTGGTCGCCAGCTTGTTTGAGTGGGAAATTAATTTTTTATTATATAACTTATTATAACTTTAGTCGTTACAATAAGTTCAAAAAAGATCGGTCTTTTTATAAGACCTTTATACAATGAAATTAAAATTACAATCTCCTTCAAACAAACACAACGGGTGTTTATCGCCCACTGCTTACGTGTGATCTTTGCTTATGACGGGGACGTTGATATCTGTGGACCACCAAACGATCAGATCAGATCTGAAGCTTCGTCGATTCGTGAAGAAATTAAGAAGCCGAAGCAATTATCTCAGCAACAGCGAGATAATCACTCTTCTCGAGATCACCGCAACGGGATGATCTTAAGGAAAAGAACCGGGCTGTAGATCTGACAAACTCCACTTCTTTATACTGAAAAATTCACTAATATCTCCTCCTCCTCTCTGAAATTTGTGGCTCTTCAGTCCTTAGTTCGGCAGGGCTTCGCCAACGCTCGAGAATTCCAGTTCTCAAAAAATGAAGGCCCTAGGGCTATATTTATAGGCTTCGAGACCTCTGTTTTCGGATAAGAACGGATGATTCCCTCTTATCCTCAGTTGTAACCAGTTAACCACGTTCATGGATGATATTTTATCAGTTGGAGCAAATCCAGGCGGTTAACGGTCAAAAAATCGTCAAAAACAGCTTTTTCGGGTTGCAGACACCCACGGGTGTCTCGGTGTGGCCGAGACACTTTTGAGTGTCTCAGCCAAACCGAGACACTTGAGAGTGTCTCGACCAAGCCGAGACACTCAAGGGTGTCTCGGCTTGGCAGAGACACTATGTGGTGCCTCGGTTTGGTTCAGGGCTTGGTCTCTCGCGCTTCGTCTGTTTCAGTTGTATTTTCATCATCTGAACTCGGAATCACGCGATCCAGAATGCGTCAGAAAGCCGACGAGGAGATCTACAAGCTCTCATGATTGAATCATGTGTGGAGTAAATAGGACATGAGGGGCGCTTCGTCAGCGACGTATAGTTCCCGATTCATTCGTGTTTCGATTATTCTGAAATTCTGTTGCTTCGCATGGTCCGTCAACTCACTTCATGCATTCGTCACCATCAAATGAGCTTCTGTGACTCGAATAGTAACGTTCATCGTCTCCTCTCTGTCTCGAGCCGCGTGCGGGGACCTATAGGCAATTTTTGACGCCTACATCAAGCTTCTTCTTCACATACACATGTACATACACATAATGATCATCATAAACACGCCCATGTGTATAAGTGTAAATTTTATGGTCGTTTTGGTCATTTAACCAAGTTTTGTTTCGATTTGAGAAGAACTTCCCGCTTGCAAAATAATTTTAAAGAAAAATCTATTTTTGCAAATGAGTCACGTGCACAACATTTTGATCAACACAAATCATTTCAAACTTTACATTGCACATATTGCAATCGTAAAAGTCATGTATATAATTTTTTTTTTGACCGTATCGGTGCACAAAATACACCCAAATGGGTTTATAACCCAAGGACTTTGAACTTAAATGATGGGGGTCATGTCCCAACTTTTCAGCACTAAATTTCTTAGGTGCCAAAAAAAAATTAATTTTCTTTAATTTTTTTGTTCTATGAGTTTTTGTTTATAGGATGCGTTTAAAATGATTTTTGTGAAAATTTTTATACAATTATATTTTTGTATATAAGAAAATTTTATTTTTGTGAAATTTGTCGTTTGAGATATGTTTACTCATTAATTAAATGAGTGGTTTCAATCTTATATATATACATATATTTAAAAGATTAAAAATCAAAATCCATTTGAAAAACTGATTTTAAGCATATCAGTCGACTTATCAGTCGACTGATGCCTTCAGTCGACTGACAAGTCGACCGACGGGTTCATCTGCTGATTGAGTTTATTTTCTTCTGTGGATTTTGTTTGTTAGTTATATACCCGACACGCTTCACTTGTAATCCTAGCCGCTGGTTTTGCTTATGAGATTATCCTAGCCGTCGATTACTCCCTATACCCTAAACCTTATATGTTCTTCCCCAAATTCAAAACCGATCGATCATTCCCTAACCGAGTCGACTAGTGATCTTCCTCTCCATCATTTCCTTCTGTCGTTCATCTAGTTCCAGTCGATCTTCGAGCTCTGAGATCCCATCTGTTGGTATAATCCCTCTCTCTCCACCTTTGTCAATTTCTTGAGCTTTCTATGTTAGGGTTTCTATCATTTTTAGGGTTTCAGTTCTAGGGGTTGCATTTTCTTCATTTTTATCAAATCATAATGCAAAGGGGTAACCTTAAACGTCCAAGGTCTTGTAGAGGAAGACCCTCTTCCTCACAAGCTCTCAATCCCCCTTCTCGAGCCCCTCGAGCTCCATCTCCTCCCCCCGTTGAAAACTTTTAGTTTTATGAATAGTATTTGCAGAGTCCCACCCTTCTTGGGAAGTACCGCTCATTATGTCAACTGAAATTTTTCTCGGGGAGATTCGTAAATTTTGGGGACTGTAATCATTTTGATCTTAATACATATTTCAAAGCTGCTCACTTGTTTAATTTGCTTGATAGTAGTCATCCTCTCCCATATTATCCACATTTGGTAAGATTATTTTATGCAAATTTACAAATTGACTCCACAGAGCCTAACAGTCATTTTATTACATCCATCGTTAAGGGTCGACAAATCATGTTTACAGCCAATCATTGTTAAGAACTCAATATATAATTATCATATTTTATGGATATATTGACTTCTTCAATTTGGCAAGTTGATCAAATTTTATGGATATATTCTCTGCAAACTCTCATGAGACTACAACTCGTCCTCTAGGATAACCTAAAGGTTTTAAGGGTTGATGTATGTGCTAAATACAACTGTGATTCCTGCAAAAGTGAATTAGGATTTTTTTTTCTTCTTTTTTACTTTAGTTTTTTTTGTTAGAGGACTAGTATAAGTTTAGGTGTGGGTGTATTTGATTATCATGTTTTATTACACTTTTATACCCTCATTGTTTCTTTTATTTTGAAAAAAATATCTGCAAATAAAGTGGTTTTATATTAATTTACATTTACTGAAGTATTAATGAATAATTTTAGGATTTTATTTTCTTGTTTTTATTTATATTTGGTAGAAATAGATTTATTTTCAAGCTTGTAGTGTAATTTTTCTTCATGCTTTGTAGAGTAAATTTATTTTCTTGCTCTTTTATTCTAGATTTATTTCATTGCTCTTTCATTCTTTGATTTTCTTTTTTTCCTTTTATTGCATGTAGTTAGAGTTATTTCTCGTTCTTTTATGCCTATTAGTGTAGATTTTATTTCCTCTTTTTTTGTAAAATGAATAACTAATTATTGTAAGAAATGTAAGATTGTATGAAACTAATTTAATTTTTTATGATTTATGGATTTCTTTATTTATGGTTAAAATGATCATGTATAGAATAAACTATTAGAGAACTAATTGGTAGAAAAGAGTTTGTAATATATGTTTGTCTTTAGTAATTTGATAGATCTTGCTTATTTATTTCTAGGATTTTTTTCTAATTGCTTATTCTTTCATGAATAGAAACTTTTACTTAGATGATAATTTGATAGATTATGCTCTTTAAGTGGTTGAGAGTATCCACAAATTCTAATTAAAATTAACAAGTGGGTTCAATTCTAGATTCCTAACTTCTCTAGTTATATTTTTTCTCGATCTCTGTTGATTTGATTTTTCTCTCTCGCGATATCTCTCTTCTTGATTTTATTTTGTTGATTTTTCTTTTCTTCCTACTTCCTTCTCTTTTTGTGTTTTCAATTCTTGTTATCTTCTTTTAGTTTTCTCTTTGTTTTCTCTTTAATAGTTTCCTCTGTTTCTCTTTCTCCCCTCTTATTTTAACTTTTTATTTTTGTGACAATTCGCTCCCCATACCTCTACACATTCTATCTCACTCTTTTTTATCTACACTTTTCTAGGACTAAATTTAAATAAAAAGTTTAGATAATCAAACCAAAACTTGTATATATGATTTACATAATCTATATCTTTTACCAGGAATCAAGTAGTCTTTAGGCTTTCAAGAACAGTAAAATATTCGAATATTGGACTCTTGAAGACTGCAAAATATATTAAAACCCACTGTATGCAAGCGATCAATCTGAGCCACACACTAGGAGCGAAATACTTTTGCTCCATACCAAATTCATAGCAAGGCTCAGACCGAACTGCTCGCACACTGACCGTTCTGTTAGTACGCATACTCAAAGGTTAGTACGAGGTAACTCTACCTACCATCCTGTTAGATCTCAAATAAATATATTCTTTTTTTGTATTTTTGTATTTTTCTCTCTCTTTTGGATAGGACGGAGCACGGGACCGGCGTGTGATCCTGTTACAGTGCACGTTGGAAGAGTGACGTAAGATTGGTCACCAGCGGACTTGTGGGTGCTTCAGAATTTACTGGTACGGATAAAGCACGTGGGAGCGTGCAGACGCTCAGGGCCGCATCTTTCACGTTTCCCTGGCTAAACATAATTTAAGTCTTATTTTAAGTAACTGTCAACCAATGTTTTCTTAACGATTTTTATTGGACTAATGGATTTAGGTTCTGGTTTACAACAATTTTTTTTCTCAATATGCTGATTGGTTAATTGGCAATTGAATATAATTTTTTAAGAGTAGAATATCTGACATGCTCTTCAACAATTTAAATAAAAAATAGTCATTCTTGATCAACAAAATGGAAGATATATATATATTCCAGCTCTAAGCTTCATCATCTGAAATTAGAAGAAAATTTGTAGAGGAACAATTATAAAACTGACAATATTTTATGGATTAAAATATTGAAAAATAGTAAATAAACATGTGACAAAAATAATGAGTCTAACACCAATGATAATATTATGATGGGATAACAGATGTACAACAAGTGAAAACAAGAGACGAGTATATTTGTTCAAAGTTAAGATGGTGAAATTGAAGTAGGTAAACACTAAGAGAGGCATTCTTTATCCAAATTATATAAGATATACCTATAATTATAAGAGTACCCATAATTTTCTTGATGGAAATTTCAGACAATTGAGAACCAGCGCAAAAAACAAGATATAGTCAAGGTGACAATACTTCGATGGACCAATACTACGATGGGCAAGTAGACATATGCGGAAAGGTACTACAAGAAAAATATGTATTCCTTGAAATTTAGAGGTTGTTTCTATTAAAGATAAAATAATTAAGAATCACTGAGATAGACTCCTATTGAGGAATGCTCCGCGTGACACCTATTGGAATGCTCTGCGTGACACCGGGAATACTCACCATTATACTACAATGACCTGTTGGTTATTTGGAAAACTAAATTCTAAATCAAATAATAAACTTAAACCATCTTCAGAGAAAAATCAGCTCATCTTTGCCAACTAATTTAAGTTGGATTATCACTTGAGATTTCGTACCACTCGTATCCGTCACCAACAGAAGTTTGGCATAAGGGGATGTGGCGATGACATAAGAGAAGTGCTAATGAGATAAACCGATAGTTTCTGAGTGATAAGTAATAACGTTCCTCAGATGTTCGACGTTTGATCTGATTACAACTGCATATAACCACATGCACAATAAAACTCATTTGAAGCTTGTGTGAAGATATTGCATGAATACCTCTTATAAATGATATCTACCAACATCCCCACCCCCACCAACCCCATTGACACCAACTTTTATTTCAGACCAGACCTCATTTGGCTTCACAGGATTGACCAAATCAATCATGATGCAATCTTGACATACTGCCAAAAACTTGAAACTTCCCAAAATAGCAAAATCTCCTCTATATCAGCCAAAGCTCCATCTTGGTTATGGAATATCCATCTGAGGCAGATGAAAATATGAGTTTGTGGCACTGCGTAGATTTCAAACAATTTGCAACCAAGAGAAGTCCGCAAAAAACTTACATGGATACAAATGACATTGATGCTAATTCCCCAGCATAACTCACATGATTGAGTCATAATACGAGATGAAATGATCATGTGGCACCATTATCAATTACTTTTCTGTGAAGTATCTTGCATCTTGAAACCGAAGTGGTTCATTCCCCCAAGAAGTCCATCCAGCTACCAGCTCTCTAGCAAAAAGCTCGAGACACTTTGCAGGCTTGGGGCCGGGAATGTGATCCCCTAATAATTCTTGAGATTGTCAAGGATGGAACCATTGATATATGTAACATGGAAGTGACAGTATCGAGAAAAACAAAAACATATAAAACACTGTATTCATTGCTAAAATGTCATAAGAAAATCACACTAAAACCTATCGTGTGAATATTCCAAGTGATAAGAATAGCTAATATTCCTCTTAAAAGAAAAAACAAATTGCTGGACATTTGTAAGAAAAACTGTTTTGCACTCTGTAATTCTCAAGGCACTGTTGGACTGTGAAAGAGTTCAGATATCTGACAAAATCACCTTTCATTAAACTCCCATGTTTTCTGACCTGGAATGATGTGGCAGCAAATTCCAATCATTTTCTCCAACAATCTTTCCTTCAAAAAAAAATCAGAGAGAGAGAGAGAGAGAGAGACTTTCCAGGCTGACAAAATTAATGCAGGACCCACATTTTCCATAGAATCCTGAGAATTTCATGCAAACAAACAATGACCAATGAAATTCTGAAAATCCATGGAAAATGTAGACCAGACCCAAAATCCTCTTCCAAAATTTTTTGCTCACTTTGAGGAACCATGGTGGGGAAGGTGCTCGGAATTGGCTACAAAAAATCTCAAGTCAGAAAATTTCTCTTCTCTAGAGGATTTTGGGGAGAGAGTGGAACCAGGGCTCCAGATGCAGTTTTTCATTCAACTTACTGTCAAACAGAAATTTTGGAGAGTTTGATATTCTGTAGATAATTCATTTGTCAGACTTCTAGAGTTAATTTTATCATCTAACGTAGAGACAGGAAAAAGCGGAGAGATTTTAAATGTGATTTAACTCAAAAAGGGGTTCAATTATGTTCTAACATTGTTTTAAATATCCCCGATATGGCCCGATATATCCCCCGATATATCCTTTTACAGGGCTTGCCGCAACCGATATGGTCTTTAAATATCCTTTACCGCTTTTTGGCTATTTTGAGTGATAAATCCCCGATATGGCCGATTTATTAGTCGATATGTGGACCAATATATCTTTTTATATAGCTTGTTGCAAAATAATATACCGTGTTTGGAATTTTTGGGCGAGATATCAAGATTTTCCCATTATATCAAATGACTTTTTGCCCTAAAAAAAGCAGATCGAATGTTGCAACGTTACTTTGCACTTTTGTTTGTTTTAAAAGGTTGATTAGTGATCCTAAACATATATTTTTCACATTTTGTATGCTTAAATTTCATTACATATGTTGAGATTCATTTTTAATGCATTATACTATGTATGCAAATATTCATTATGGCATTCCGATATTTACCACGTATCCCCCATATCCGCAATCTGATATGAATTTTGGCCATCCGATATTTCCCCGATATCCGATATTTAAAACCTTAGTTCTACATTAACTTATAACTTAGTAAATAACAGTCTAGGCATGGATACTTCCCAACGGAGGCTTCCTTGAATAAGCACCAGGGATGCTAATGAAGACTTGATTGTTCTGCAGATATCTAAACGTGGGTGGTGGGTCTTCCAAATCAGCAGTCTGAGTAAGAAACACAAATTAACAGATGATGAAATCTAAAACTAAACTTCCAACAAATATATTTGTAAGAACATTGGTTATGTATATGCCAAAAAGCTCACCTTTGTATTAACATACCCAACAAGAAGACTTTCATATGGTCTATGATGAAACAAGTCCAGTTCTCCAATTAGGGACCCATCTGGTTTTACCTGTGACGTGTTTTCAATTCAAATCAAACTTCTGAATTATTATTATATGGAAGTATTAATAGCAAGAATTCATGCATATTAAAGGAGGCTGTGGAACCAACCACGAGATGTTTACCTTCAGCCAGTACAAGACAGTAACATGTGTGACTCCCCAAGCAGGAAAGAGTTCTTTCTCAACAAAGATGTGATGCTTTTCCCTGTTAGTCATCCATAAAGCCACTAGGGCTCCTTCTGAATGGGCAAGTTCTTTAACAGGAAGGTACAGAAAATAACGGTTAGGTAAAGTGGGGTACCTACAAAAAATTGTTTGTTAAACACATTAGAAAGCCATATGTTCAGAAAATGATATATAATAGCATCTGTGGTATTATTGTGTTCATACTGTACTGTTTTTGAGTGGTTTTATGCTATAATAGTGATAATCTTAAGTTATCTTACAAAAGTTTTAAAACACAAGAATTCTACACAGGGGGCTCTCTTTACACATAAACGAGCTGTAGTGTTTTCAGTTGACCATAATCTCCTTTTCATCCCGACGCACTGCTTACCAGGTTACCTCCATATTAGAATCTCTTTTTTAGATAGTTTCTTGTGATGGCTTAGTTTGAGGGAATAAGTAAGAGATTAGATCCATTTATTCATTAAGATGTTTATATATACAATACCCCATCAAAGAATCGAGATTGATTTCAAGAAGTGGTTTTAAGATTGAAAGTATAAAAACCACAAACTAGTCAGCAAATCTTAATGATACAAAAAAAATAGGGTTTTAAAATTCTCACGTCTTTGTAATGTTTTTTTTCTTTATTTGTTATTTAAATAGAAGTGATGATAGAATTTAAGAAGATTATGCAAGTCATGCTTTAGGAATTAGGAATTATCATAAAGTGCACATTTGGAGTAAAAGATAATGATTATCAGCTTATGAGTTAATTATATACATTGCTTTTTGATGAACGCTTCCATTCTCCCACGGTGGGTCAATGACAATAAGGTTAAACCCAAGATCTGATTGAGCTGCAGAAAAGTTTTGACAACAATCCAGCATTAGAAGTGAAAATGAGAAAAAAAAAAAAAACTGTCCACGTAGCACGTCAGCTATCAATTTAGTGTTTAGTGCAATATAAAAACTCATATAAAGCTTCTTAATGAACATTACAGGGCTGAGAATATAGTTACCTGGAATGAGGTCACGAATTTGCCTCAAGTCAGACTTTCCATGTCAACACATCAAGGAGGCCAGCATGGATGAAAATTAAGGTAAGAGTCATAAGACACTCCATGTTAAACAATAAACAAAATGACACTCAATATCCTTTTGTCCATGGAAGTTATAGTAAGAAGCAATGGCAGAAGACAAAGAGAGAAACTATGAATTGAGTTTGAAAAATACAGTAACTGGCCGTCCTAGAAATATACTCATATAGTGAGCTGGTGCACATTAAGCAACTTACCGTGTAAAAGCAGCTTCCGCAGGGTACAATGTACTGCCTGCTGAGGAATTCACACTCAATTTCATCAGTTAAATGATTACTGATTAAGTTAGAAAACAACGGAACAGTTCTTCCGTAGTCATGCAATGAACCTGTTGAATAATCAAACAATGAATAGATTAACATCAAGGATTCAGGCTTTCAATAGGTCAAAACTTCACCAAAACATGCTACAAGAAAATTAAATCGAACTTGAACGTATGCATTCCATAAGTACTGTCCAGAACTGATACCATCCAAATGAAAAGTAAATCTTGTGTTCCAACAAGCTACAAGAATACTTCCAGCTGTTCTGGCTTTAACTTTATGCATGTCCAACATTCATTTCAAATGAGAGGAAGGCAGTGGGGAAAAAAAGAAAATATTTCCTGTATTGCTGATAACTGAATTAGATGAACTCACATGTAATGCCAAGTATACAGATACACGTAGGTGCATGTTAGATACCAATATAATGTATATGTGTGCTGCATATAGAGCACCATGCACAAATAAGAAAAGAAAAGACTTGATTAAGGAGTTTTGTATTGCAAAAGGAGAGTTGACTGATTGCTTCTTGCACTTTCCTTCAAGTTGAAACACCTATTGGCAGCAATAAGGGTTGGAGAAGCACAATGCATGAAAACTGAGGAATCTAACTGTCTACTTGAAGAATATAAACTGTTAAGAACCTTTAGAATTTCAACATTTTAAACCAATGAAACATCTTGGGTGCCGGGTGAATTTAGTAAGACCAAATAAATATTTAAGAGTACATACATCAAGCATTAAACTCAAAACCACAATAAATCACGAAATACTCTTCTGAATTTATTATCTTATTGGAACCTAAATCCAATAATAGAAAACTCATCCAAACTTGCAGACTGCTTATAATACAACCACTATATCAAACATTCACTTAAAATAAGGCAACAATATGCCCTTCTTAGTGGTTTGGTCCTTAATCATATT
>BQKN01066945.1:490-14215 GCA_022839385.1 Asparagus kiusianus
CTTGGTACCAAGTTGCTCCAAACAACTTGGTAGTGATGTGACCTAATCTTGTTCCTATATCTACATTGGAGTTGGTGAATGATGGTTGAGGTTCTATCTTTAAGGTGTGATGTAGGGCCAAGATTAGGCCACATCACTACCAAGTTACTTTAAGCAACTTGGTACCAAGGTTCTCCATATTTCTCATATATATATGAGAGACATGGAGAAACTTGGTACCAAGTTGCTCCAAACAACTTGGTAGTGATGTGGCCTAATCTTGTTCATATATCTACATTGGAGTTGGTGAATGATGGTTGAGGTTCTATCTTTGAGGTGTGATGTAGGGCCAAGATTAGGCCACATCACTACAGTAGTTAGTTTAGAAGGATGTGAATATAATTGGGAAGGGAGAAAAAAGAACCACGACGGTTTGTATTGAAGTCAAAATGTCAATTTTTTGTAACTGTGGTGAGTAAGGAGGAGTTGATTCTATTGTTATGATGTTATTATAGAAGAGTAACATCATGAAGAAAGTGCAGCCAGATTCAAATGAAACAGAAATGGGAGACGACCGACCTGAGTCTGTCTCTTCGGAGTCTTCTCTTTATTTTCTTTTGGAATGTATTCTCTTTCTTTGAGAAGAATTTTCAATTCAAGAAATGAAGTGGGGTGGTCACTGCTGAATTTGACTTTTTAGCATGATGGAAAGGAATACATTTCGTATTAGGACGCGTTTGGTTGCCCCTTTTAGAGGGGGAAATGGGTTTAAAGCTGGCCAAAAGTGTCGGTTTTGACAGGCTTTCTTGTAAAAACGCTTCTAAAAGAGACGTTTTTACAAAAAAAAAAACCTGTCAAAACTGGCATTTTTGGAAGGCTTTCCCCCTTCCCTCTTATGCAAACAAACACCCCCTTAGCGATGGGCTCCGAGCCACGTGATAGAGGGCTCAATTACTAATTTGCCCTCTGTTGTGTTCGTTGACGTGCTCCATCCGACCGCTAGTATGTGACCGGTATTGATAGGAAATGTACTCGAAAGGAAGGAGACCTGTCTGTCTCTCTCATATTAGTGGGCTTTAGAGGCTCTGTGAAAGTTAGGCGCGGTCACTACAATCCACGTAGACTAATTTTATACCTATTTGTTTAGGGGTTTTCGTAACTAGTCCTTGGGCAATGAGGGGGGGGGGGGGGGGGAACGAGGGAAATTGGTGCAAATCAATGAAGGCTCATTTGTTATTCATTTCTCACTGCTACACTCATCTCTGAATGGGTGCCTACAAGTGCTTATCAGGGAAAAAACAGCTACATTTACTAGATAGTTGACAACAGAAAGTTTTGTATTTTGAATTGCAATAGTTTGTTAATATTAGATAGATGTATATTAATTTTAAATATGACACTTCTTTATGTCTCTGTCTATTTTCTATCTATTTTCGTTTCTACTTAAGGGCGGCTAGTGAGTAAGGCTCCCACAATACAATGTGGAGTCTTAAAAGAATTTAAATATGAAGATAATGAGTATGAGTTGGCAGCTCATTTTGCAAAATGAGCTGTCAGCTCACTGCGATGTAAGCCCCATCCCGATATGACTAGCAGGGGTCTCACATGACATTGAGCTGTCAGTCATTTGGTAAAATAGGCTATCGGCTCATATAAATTATTTTTTCCTTTAAATATATGTAATCTTATCCTGGCAAGGTGAGACAAACTAAGAAAAAGTGTATTTATCTATTAATTAAATAACTGAGAAAAGAGTGAATTTATCTATGAAATAACCAAAAAAATTATGAAAAGTGCCCCCCAACCCACCCTCTTCTTTCTATAGTGTCTGAACAGGTGGGAAGATTCTTAACCTCAAGCAGTGAAAACGATCCATTTTTACTGCTGTCTTAACCTTTCTCGATGATGAGGTTCCTTAATTTAAAAAAGAGAGAAGTCATGAGTGAACAAAAGCAAAGCCACGTCAACTTCAAAGAATTTGTTAGGTGCAACATCAAATCTCTGATAAGTAAGTATTGTTTACCCAGTTAAAAACTCCAAAGAATTTGTTAGGTACAATACCAAATCTCTGATAGGTAAGTATTGTTTTACCCAGTTAATTGAAAAAGTCACTGTAGTCCTCTTAGATATAGCTGAAAGCCCAACTTTATTTGCGTTTCTTGTACTTAAGGTTTGTGCTCATTTTATTTTCAATTTGATATGTTATAAATTCTTGAAATTTTATGTCATGAAACTAACACGTGTACAATAGAATAATAAAATGAGAACTATTTTTATTTTCTTTTTTATTTCAATTTAAGTAATATTCTATATCAAAATTTAACATACTTTAAAATGAAGATCAATTTCAGGAACAGTTTATCACACTTTGGTGCTTGAATGCTATGATCATTAACATGAGGAACAAATGAGATAGCACAATCATCTCAAACTTATTGATTCATTTAGAAACAACACAATAAGGTATTTTAAACAATAACGATCGAGTCTTTCTTCCAAATTTTTGGAATCATCTATGTGAACTCTATTTTTCTATTCAAGTTTATTTAGAACTATCTTCTCCGCTACATAAGGTGTCATATATATTGTTATTAAATCCTATACAAGAAGTAGTTCAAAATAAACAAATGCTCTAGATTTAAAATTTTGAGCACTGCAGCAGTAAAGTTTAAGCTTTCCTCAGCAGGAGGAGCATGACATCTTTTTCGTAAGCATGGAACAATTTTTTTGAAGCTGCTTCTCTGTGCAATTAATGATCGATGTCTCTCCTACTTTCCAAGTGTGTAGTGGTTGGCATAAGACCATCTCCAGCAGGAGGTGAAATTTCACCTCCTTCTCTCCTGCCACATCACTTTATTTAATTCAATAATCTTCATTTCCCTATCAACTCTACAGCAAGAGATTTTTCAGAAAGTTTTTTACTTTATTTGGGACCCACCATAAACCACATCACTTCAACATATACCCCACCATATTTATTCATTCTTTTTCCTATTTCATATATATTACTATTTTATTATTATTATTATTAATATAACTCATATATTTATAATTATAATTTATTAATAATTCAATAAATAATATATAATATTTAAATATATATTATTAATTTAATTTTTAATAATATTTTTAAATTAACATAAAATAACACACGATTTTATTAAGCATACGGAAAACCAAACACACCCAAATTATTGAAAACAGGCCAGAAAACACACACTAAATTGGTAAATCTAATCGGAGGTTGTCCCAAACTTCTGCCAAATGTGCTCGATGAGATCCTTCTTCAGCTGAATATGTTGGGTCTTATCTCGTAGTTCCGCTCTAGTCTGATTATCTGCCTCAGATCGGTGTTGAACATGGACTTGAAACTCCGGCAACACGTCTGTTTTAACATTGAAAGAGGCGCTAGAGCTAGCATTGTTCGACGGTTCAAAGTCGATATTTTCCCAGTTTCGCGAATACATATCTCGTTCATCCTCTACTATCATGTTATGTAAAATAATGCACGCCCTCATTATTTTTCCTAAGACATCAAGATCCCACATTCTAGCTGGTTGGCGGACAATAGCGAAGCGTGCTTGGAGTACCCCGAATGCGCGTTCCACGTCCTTCCTGCATGATTCCTTTTGTTTGGTAAAAAATTGATGTTTGTTGCCTTGGGGCATTTGAATTGACTGCACGAAGACAGGCCACTTAGGGTAGATTCCGTCGGCAAGATAGTATGCAAGATTGTACTCCCGCCCATTCACGGTGAAGTTTACTCGTGGAGCTTCACCAAACTCAATGTCGTCAAAAACCGGTGACCTATCTAGTACATTTATATCATTCAAACTACCAGGAAGCCCTGAAAAAGCATTCCATATCCACAAATCATATGACGCAACTGCCTCGAGGATAACTGTTACCGTCCCCTTGTGTCCACTAGTAAACTGCCCTTGCCAAGCCTTGGGACAATTTTTCCACTGCCAGTGCATGCAATCAATACTTCCAATCATCCTTGGGAATCCACGTTCCTGTCCAACTTGGAGCAACCTCTGCAAGTCTTCCACATTTGGTCGTCGTAAGTATTCATCTTGAAACAATGCTATTACCCCTTCGCAAAACTTGCGAGTACACTCGATAGCAGGCGGAACAGAAAGTTGGCTCCTTAGAGGCTGAATTAAATAGCATCAAGGCCCGTTGGCGCCGAGAAGTGGATGCTAGGGATATCATCCTTGAGGGGCTCCGTTTCCAGTGTACCAAATATGTGTCTTTGGTCGTGGAGCTTAGAGGTGAGGTGGCCCGACTGAAGGAGGAAGTTAGTCATCTCCAGTGAGAAATCTCTGAGCGAGACAACCCACTAACCGCTTTGGCTGTCGAGGTCAAGTCCGAGAGGCGCCTCAAGGTGGCGGCCAAGGAAGATTCTCAATTGAGTCATCTATTGGTCAAGCAACTGAAGCAAGATCTTGAGAAGGAGCGGTCGAATCACCAGGCGTCCACGACACTTATCAAGGACTTGTAGGATAGACTGGATCACCTAAACTCAGAGCAACATAGGATGTATATATACTGAGGATTGGTGCCATGGCGTCTTGGGTAGGGCTAAGGTGGCTTTGGCGTGCAAAGCCGGAGTCAACTGCTTTAACTCACTGGTGCCTTCGAGCTCTTATCCTTCGCCCAATTGCTTTTATCCACCCTAAGTCTCCTGCTGTCTCGATCGCTTAAGGGATATTGAGATGAGTGGAGGAAGGATGAATTTAACAGTGGGTGATGGCGATGACGAGTCAAAGGATGGCCTTAATGAAGATGCTTTTACCCCTTCTCCTATTGCTATCGAAGTTCCTACTGAGTCTTTCACTACTACCGAGGCTGTCGCCCCGACCGAGACTACTGCCCGGGGGGAGATTGCCACCTCTGGTCAAGAAAGTTGAGTGTAAAACCCTAAAAATTTAAGATAATATAATTAATATATGATTAATTATGATAAGTGAATATTTATTGTGAAAATATCATTAAATAGTGTATTAGTACACTAACAAGTGTTTTGAGTATAATCAAGTTAGTACATGAGAAGGAAATGAGTCGAAAACATGCACAAAAGGGCAAATTTGCACAAACTGGAATTTTGCGGTCCGGTCGACCGCCGCTTACCTCATGGTCGACCGGAGATTGGGAATCCAGTTACCTAATATGAGTTGGTTTCGGGTATTTTGAGGCCCATGTTCGTTTTTTCTGCTATATATTCTATTTGTCACGAATTTTTACATGTTATTTCAGTTGTCTTAAAACCCTAGCAGCCACCAAACACTTGCACAAAACCCTGGTTTGAATTTTGAAAGAGTTTAAAAGCTTTTAAAGCAGGATTTTGGTTTGTTTTGGGTTTTGACTTAGAGATCTACCTTGAAATTTTATCTCTTACGTTTTGCATCAAGTTTCAATCGAGTTTCATCTCTGCTAATCCATCTCCCTTGTTTTTAAATGATTTAATGAGTTTTTAATGTGATTTCTTAGGCCTAATTAACTAGTTTGGATATAAAAAGCAAACCTTTTGTACTATCTCATACTTCTTCTGTGATTGTTCTGTTCATATACTACTTCATTATTATTTGCCTATTTTGTACATTTACCTATTTATTGATTCTACTAAAGAGATAGTAACTATAATACTAAAACATATCATAGCATGATGTTAGTGCTTGGCAGGTTGGACAATCCGAGTTTTATCTTGGACTACATCCTTGTGTGAACCCTGGGGTGTCACATTGAGGGCTGACATCTCTCTCATTTTTTAGAGAACTTGTAATGAAGTTTGCACTTTTTGGAATAAAATCAACTTTGTTCTTATTCTCGAGTTTGTCTTCATTTGTTCCTTACTTTTGCTTTGCTAACTTGTAGCTTATAGGTTGCTTGCGAAAACCAAGGTCAGTCATGTTGCGCCTTGTACTAGCTAAGTGTTCGGTAATTTGATTGACAAGAACTTGGCAAGTTGTGCCTAAGTTTTTACTATGTCGACGACGATCAAACACTTAAACTCCTCACCTTGGGTTTATTCATGATGATAGCAAGGGTTTTTTGGTGGTATGACAATCCATAGATTGGGTGCCCATGAATTACATAAACGCCTAGGTCTTCCGTGTAACCATGATGGTTGATAGGTAATTGTTGGAGATGACCATATGGCGTGTGCCTTAGGTTTACTCTTGAAAAGGTACTAAGGGCTTTTCGTCTGAGTGACAACCCGGAGGCTGGGTGCCTAGGTCTTACGTAGACGCCTAGGTCTTTAATAAAGTCATATTGGTCGAGAGACGACTATGGGAGTCGATCATATGGTGGGTGCCTTGGGTTTACCCTGAGGAGAGGCACCAAGGGATTAAAATTTAACCCTCAGACCGAATGCCTAGAACTAACTAGAGTTGACAAGGCCTTTTACAACCCTGAGGCTATGCCTAGGACCCTGAAGTTGACTAGGTTTTTAACAACCCTGAGGTTGTGCCTATGACTTGCTGAAGTCGACTAGGTCTTTCACCCTGAGGAGGGCCACCCTAGGGGCAATTAGGCAAAATGAAAACCCTAGGGTTGAGTGTCTAGGTCTTACATAGACGCCTAGGTCTTTAATATTCCTATAATGGTCGAGAGGCGATTGTGAGAGTCAACCATATGGTTGTGCCTTGGGTTTATTCTTAAAAAGGTACCAAGGGCTCTAAATTCATGTATATATAGGGCACTACGAGAGTGTGAGATAAAGGTCGGGTTAGTTTCAGTAACAAGTTTATTTAAAAGTACACAAAATTTACAAGGTTATTGAAAGTATCGCCTCAAATGTTCACATTCTAGGGATGTTGTAGAATTCTCCCATCTGGGGCCCTTAGTCGATAGGTGCTAGCTTGTAGCTCCTCTATGACTGTGTAAGGGCCTTCAGAGCTGGGTGATAGCTTGCCTAGCCAAGTGTCTTTGTCAGAAGCGGCTTTGTGAAGGATAAGGTTGCCAACCTTGAATCTTCTTGGTCGAATTTTGCTGCTGTAGTAGCGGGTGACTTGTTGCAGGTTGGTGACCTGGGTCCAGTGCGTTTTCTCTCAGGTCTCATCTAGGAGGTCGAGGTTGGCCAAAAGTTTTTTGGAGGTCTCACCAAAGTGTTGAAACCAGACAGTCGGCATGTTGATTTCAACGGGTAGTAACGGCTTCAGCACCATAGGCTAGCTTGAGAGGAGTCTCCCTGATGGAGTTTTTTAGGGTCTTGCGATTCAACCAGAGGAGACTGGGTAACTTTGGTGATGCAATTCTTACTGAGAAAGATATCTAAGAAGTTGGAGTTGTTTCTTCTAAAAGGAAAATCAGGGTGGTTTCCTCGAGGAAGCTTTGAACGTGATGGGAGTTCGACCATCCTATGGATGGATAGCTAGTAAATACTCCTAAGATGGTTGCTATGGCTATGGAAGAGTATGACTATATCAATTCTTCTCAGCCAAGACCAAACCTTCTTAGCTTACGTGACACAACTCCGAACTCCGTTTAGCTTAGGTGACACAACTTCGGTGTTGCTCTACAGAGTGACTAACCAGACCCTTGTCTAGAACCTAACATGTCTTCTCGAAAAAGTGAGGAGGCCCCACGGTGGGTGCAAAACTGTTGATGACTAAGATCACACAGTCAAAGTGTATCCGCTTTGGGATGAAGTAGAGGAGATTGATGAGGGGATCGCCTTCTTCTTCGACTTTATGTCTGGTTCTTGAATTAGGGTTGCTAAACAATCTGCACATATAGAAACTCGTGAGATGATGGGGATTTGTTCCCCCGTTGTACCTCCAATGATCAAGTTAGATGATGACTTGAGTGGGGCAAAAGAAGAGTCTGAACTAAGAGTCCCTCCTCCGTATTTTTCTAGAGTCGTTTTTCACCCCTCATCACCCCCTTTAGAAGGTAAATAGTACCTGTATTATATAGTGAAGCATAAGGGAAGATTGGTCACTTTAGTCGAGTATGGAGAAGTAGTGGGGAGGTAAGGGATGGTGGTTGTGTCAGCACCTTCTTGACAGGTGTCGGCTGACGACTAGAGAAGAGGTCACTTTGGCATCAGGTGGGAAGTAACAGGTGGCATGGTAGGGCATGGGCTAATAGCTGAGTTAGCTTCTGCTTTATAGGTGGCACCTTGTGACTAGGGGAAAGATCATTTCAGTATTGGAGAAATTGTCTTCCGCATCGAATGGAGACTGATTACTAGCATGTCAGAGCCTATGCGATATGATAAGTCATAAAGGCTACTAGGGTTAAGGTCTTGATGGGACTTGTCCAGTGCTGAGTATGGTGTTAACACGTAGCCAAAGGGGATTGACCCCAGGCAGGGGGTGTTCTTTGCCTTTGTCGAGAGGCAACGCCTTTCGAATCACCTACCAAATGGTTGAGCAGACTCGCGACGAGCCGTCTTCGACAAAAGGGGACGACAAGTTCCATCTTTCGAGTCGACTGTTGGCCCTATAGTTTTGATGATGATTTGTCAAACAATTTATAGCTAATATGTTTTCTAGTTTCCGTTGTTTGGTTTTTCTCTTTTCAGGTTATTCAACACACGACAATCAAGAGTTAAAGATTCAAGTTTATGTGTGTGCATTCACCTAGGAATAAGAGTAATTTGCTTACATCTATTGTATGTTTATATTTAAGCTCAATATGTAAACACAACACAGATTTGACGTTTTCTATCATATAAATGATTTTTTATCAAAATTTGTTACAATATTTTTTATTTCATGTTTACAACTCATTCATACTTCATTATATATATATAATGTATGCATGATATATATATATACAAGTTTACAAGTTGTATTTCAATTTTCATGTTTGTGAAAAATAGGTTTTATGAACACTTTTCAAAAATAGTGGCTTTTCACAAATGAAAATTGCTTTTCGAAAAATTCCTTCTCAAACATGTTTATCTTATCAATTAAAAACTTTCCCCAAAGTTTTACTATTTTTGGAATTGATTTGTTATTTTTAACGCATTTTTGAAATCAGCCTAAAACCTGTATATTGCCATGTATCAGTTTGCGGTCGACTACCACGGTCGACCGCCAACAATTAATTTTTTTAGTATGGCTTTTATTTGTTCGTGGTCAATCTTGATGGTCGACCATGGCTCCATCCAGAGATTTTCGCGGTCGACCGCCGCGGTCGCCGCTAGCTTTTAAAGTTCTTTTTCAGTATTTTTGTGCTTCGCGGTTGACCACGAGATTTTCATGGTCGACCGCCAAACTCATCATTACTTTCTCAATGGCTATATTCTGATTTGATTCCCTAGGACTATTTTAGTCTTTTCAAGTTGGTTTTGGCTGATATTTTGAGTAGGTATAAATACCCCATTGCTCTTCTCTCTCAAGATACCAAGTTTTGTTTTTACAGTGAAGTTTTAACAAAAGTTTAAGTGTGTTTAAAGAGCTGTTTAAGCTGATTCTGATTATCTGTTTCAAAAGAAGTTTTCTACAACAAGAAGAGGCGTTCAATTCAATTGAGGATCCTATCCTCATCATCCTCTACTTTTCTTCTTGTTTATTAAGAAGTTTTCCTAACTCATCTTTTCATATAGCTTATAATTTTATTTTTATATCTTACCTATATTTATTGAGTTACATATTTTCATTCACTGTTATCACACACACTGTATTGAGATTAATATTCTATACTATATATTATGGGTAGTGGTGTGTGATTTAGTGAGTGTGAGCATCATTGTGTTCTCATTTGTTATCGAGAACAAAATATTGTATTTAATTAATGTTGTGAGTATCACTTGGAATACACTTGTACACCGAGAGAAGTGTGAGGCGTGAGACAAGGTCGAATGCAATAGGAGTGGCTTCGGTTGACGAACCTAGGGATAGGTTGCATCCGAGCACTTGAGGAGGAGGACACGGGCTAGGTTCCTACATTTAGTGTGTAAAGTACGATTGCATAGTGTTTGTTGTGTGAAAGTTTTTGATAAACTTGTAAACCGAGTGTGAAGAAGTTTCAGCTTCCAAACCGGATTGTGATAGTGGAGATCTCCTCGAGGTGAGGAGTGGGGACGTAGGTCGTGATGACCGAACCTCGTAAACATATTGTTTGTTTGTGTTTTGCTTAGTGTACATTTTAGTTGTGCTTATTCATATCATTCTTGCTCATATCCATCTCATATATTCTTGCGAGAATATTTTAATCAATATAACTTTAATTGGCATTTAATCAGGATTAGATTAGCATAAGACCCTAATCACCCCTCCCTCTAGGGTCTAACAATTGGTATCAGAGCTTGGTGCTCTTTGATTTAAGGACTAATCGCCTTGAGTTAAAGATCCAAGTTATCATTTTTGTGCTAATCTAGTTTTGATTGCATTTTGCTTCTTGCATATAATCATTATGGATATGTATGATGCATCTAGTTTAGGTTATGCTATTAATCTTGCTCCTCATTTGGATATTTTTCCCTATGCTCAATGGCGTGTTAGATTCTAACTTTTTGTTCAATCTAAATAATTCAATTTATGGGAAATTATTGAGGATGCTTATATTATTCCCATTTTGGAAAAATCCAAATGGAATAAAGATGAGCTTTTATTAGAATATTTGTTTAGTGTTTTTCACTCATCGTTTTCTAACAAATTTGCTCATTTTGATAGTGCTTACACGCTATGGAAATTCATTGAAGTACATCAAGGGGGACTTGGAGGCTATTCAACAAGCGTTGGAAAATCCGGCTTTGAATTCTAAAGAAGCCTCATCTCCATGTACACTACCACTAGGTGCAAACCCTAGTAAGGTATGTGAGCTTGACAACGATGATATTATTACTTTTGATGAGCTTGCTCTTGAGTTTGAAAAGTTACACAATTGCTATATTGATGTAAAGAGTAAGTATGTGAATATAAAATCCACTCATGAAACACTAGCCATTAAGTTTAATTTCGTTGCAAATGAGAAACACTAGCCATTAAGTTTAATTTCGTTGCAAATGAAAATATAATTCTTAAAGAATGTAATAAAAATTTGAGATTAGAAAATGCTAGTTTGCTTCATGAAAAATGTGATGCCATGTTAGAAGTAGACAAGTTAAAGTCTATGATGAATAATCATGTTTATCCTACTTCTAGTAGCAATGCTTGTATGCATAATGATGAGTTGAATCAAATGAGAAAACGAATATCTACCTTAGATTTAACTCTAAACACTTGTATTGCTAATAATAAAAAGCTTATGGACTTGTGTGCAAAGTTCAATATTCATTCTTCTAAGAAACCAATTCACTATGCACACATGTATGACAAAATTCACAAATGTTCCATTTGCCGTCTTAAAGGCCATTTAGCTCAATTTTGTCATAATGCACAAAAAATTGACAAGCTTATTCATGATTTTGCATCCCATCAAGCTTCTCCATCACATACACATGTACACACACATAGTGTAAATCATAAACATGCTCATGTGTACAAATGTGATTATTGTGGTCGTTTTGGTCATTTGGCCATGTTTTGTTTTGATTTGAAAAGAAATTCTAATTTGCAAAATAATTACAAAGAAAAATCTATTTTTGCAAATGAATCATGTGCAAATTATTTCGGTCAACGCAAACCATTCAAATCCATACATTACACAAATTGTAATCGCATGGGTCATGTTTATAATTTTTTTTGACCGTATCGGTGCATAAAATATGCCCAAGCGGGTTCATCACCCTAGGGCCTTGGATTTACATGATAGGGGTCATGTCCCAAATTTTAGTGGTACCAAAATGATTTGGGTACCAAAATAAGTTTTTATCATTGTGATTTTTGTTTTATAGTTGTTTTTGAGTTTTAATGGTGATTTTGTTTTTATTAAGCTAAAATAAAATATTTTTGTGATTTAATAGCTAAAAACTTTATATATATATTTATATATCTTATAAAACAATTCTCTTAAGGTCCAAATTGAATATTTTCTAGAAATCCAGATTTTACAATACTTTTGATATTATTTCTCTCGCAATTGACTACCATGGTTGACCGTAAATATTTTTGGAAATTGTTACAGTCGACCGCCACGGTCGTTCGCAAGAGAATTTTTTTTGTTTTGGTTTTATTTTCTTATCAGGTTTCGGTTTCTGGTTGCTAACTTTTCTGAACTCGATTCTTCCATCACCCTTGATCTCAATTCACGTCAGATCCAAGCTGCTCCTTCTTCTTCCCTAAGACCCGACCCTCTTCATTTTCCCCTATTCGAAAATTTTCCCCAATATTATCGATTTCCCCTTCACGGTCGCCTGCAACTCTCCATTGATCGACCGCGGCCATCTCTCTTCATCAATCTCAATTGGAAATCTATTTGGGTAATCACTCCTCTCATCCTTCTTGTTTCCATTCACTCTTAGGGTTTCACTGTCTATTTCTAGGGTTTATGGTTGGTTCCGATCTTTCAAGTCTTATTTTTCTTAATTCTGATATTATGCCTCCTAGAAAGAAATCGAAATAAGATGCTGGTTCCTCATCTTCCATTGCCTCTAATTATGAGGATTTTCTACCATACAAACCCCTTGTTAAGAAATATAGGGAACTTTATAAGTTAAAAATCCTGCCTAATAGATATATCAAATATGAGGAATTAGCTATCTATAACATTCATGAGATTTTATCTACTGTCGGTTTGGATAAACTGTTAGATATGGAACGTAAGGTTCCTTATTACCCATTTCTCATCTATTTGTTTTATGCAAATTTGTCTGTCACCACTTCTGCTGATGGTCTTCAAACCATCTGTACATTTGTTAAAAATGTTCCTGTTTTATTTTTTGCCGACGAACTTGCGGGAATCCTTAAGATCCCGTCAAGTGAAGTTGAGCTCATGTCTATCGAACACATCGATCAGGTTGTGAACGATTCTATGTTTAAACCCGGTTGCACCTACCCTATGAAAAACAAATCACTTAATCCCACTGCTAAAATAATTGCTCGTATTGTTGCTCAGAATCTTATTCCTAAGGCCGGTAGCTTTGACCATTTTGCTCCTGATAAAGTCAATGTTGTATATGCCATTTTTGCCAAGATAAAAGTGAATTGGGCAAATGTTTTTTTAAAAATATGGCATGTAAGCATTACAAATTTCTACCCTTTGGTTGCTTCATCACCCTTATTCTCCAACACTTCGGTGTTGCTCTGACCAATGAACCGAAAGTTGACCCGAGTAAGGAGTATTTTGATAGAGTTTCTCTCTCCCGTATGTAAATTTCTGACTCCTTATCTGATCCCACTATACCATCATCTTCCCGATCTCGCTCTAGAGCTTCTTCTGTTTCAGCTTCTGAGGTCTTCGTCCGACTGGATCGTCTTGAGACTCAGGTCTCAAGTATTCAGAAGGACATTAGGACTATTCTCAGCTATCAGCGTTAGTCTCTTGGGATTCAGGATCCCTCTTCCAGCTCTGACTCTAGTTCAGGAGAGGGCTCTGATGAAGTATCTACTTCTGGTTCGGGATTTGGCTCTGGCTCTGCATCTGACGATGGTGGTGATTGACTCTTGATGTTATTGAGTTTATGTTTTGTTGAACTAAAACTGGATACTTATGTTTTATTTTGAGTTGTAATAACTCTACGTTTTATGTTTGAAAATTATTGTGGAACTATTTCTGTTTATTGTGCTTGTGATAGCTTATGACTATCTCTATGAACTTTGTATTGTGAAAACATGCTATTAAGGATGCTTTGTGTTAAAAATTTGGTTTGGCTTTTGATTCCTGTGTTTATGGTCTTAATAGCTTGTT
>BQKN01066946.1:0-10504 GCA_022839385.1 Asparagus kiusianus
AACGAAGCGGACTAACGAGGCTACGAAGCCAACGAACCGCACACAAGCAACGGAATACGTTCGCATGTGGAATCGATCCAACGGTTCGGAAAATCAATGAGTCGTCCAACAACAAATAGGATTTGTACTCAAACACCGAGGTGGAAATACTGCCAAATAAAGACACGGGCTATCAAATCAAAGTCCGGGCGAATCAAACGAAGAACCGAAAGACGGAAAACACCGGAAAACGACGAAACACGAAACACCCGGGGACTCGGCCTGAACCGAGCCACCCCAGGGTGGCTCGACCAAGGCCGAGCTACCCCAAGGTGGCCGGGTGTTCCCCCCCTCCCTCGTGTGCACGCGGGCACAGTTCAGGTACCCTATAAATAGGGGGGGTGTTCATTTGAGAGGACTTTTTTTTTGAACTTCTGAAGAGCCAAAACTCTGCCGGATTGCGACCTCAACTCGGAATTGTGAAGGCTTGAAGACTTGGATACTCAGATCTACGTCATTCTACTCCGGATCTAAGCTTGGTTCTTAGATCCCGAGATTTGAGCGAGCGTTTCCTTGGTGAAACGATCCCTCCCGGCTATTATCTCCTTGGTGGGATAATACCCGTCATACCACGTAGATCTGTTCGGATCGAGATTGCGCGGTGGTCCACGGTAATCAACCCCGGCACAGGCAAACAACCCACAAAGCGAGTGACCGCAAAACAGGAGCTCGCGATCTGTTCGACAAAAGAGAAAAATTGTAATTTTTGTTTCTTTGTTTTGATTTTCATTGTAAACCGGATCTTATAAAAAGACCGGATCTTTCTGTAACGCATAAAGTTGTTCTTTAAGATAGCAATGACGTCATCAATGAAGAAAGCACCAATTTTTCCCGCGAACAATCTGGCGACCACAGTCCCAAATAAACGATACGCCCTTCTTGTTTAGCTTAGAAAATGGTTGGCATTTCCCGGAAAGATTCGAGATGAACCGCCTGATGTAAGCTAAACGCCCTTGCAATCCTCTGAGTTCTCTTAGATTCCTCGGGGGTTGCAATTCATTTATCGCTTTTACCTTGTCTGGGTCAATGTGTATACCCTTAGTGGTGACGACGAATCCCAGGAATTTTCTGCTGGACATTCCGAGGAAGGATTTGCACTTCAAACAGCAGAAGTCAGTCAAAGGACAAGCGATTTGTGATCTTTTAGCGGCAAGTCCGACAACAGACACAGTTGAGGTATATGATGATTTACCAGATGAAACCCACGAGGTTAATACCACATCACACCAACAAGTATGGCAGTTATACTTCGATGGTGCTTCGAGAGCAGTTAATAAGGCAGTAACCCCTGGATGTCCTAAAGTCACCTCCGGAGTTGGAGTGGTCTTAGTTTCCCCAGGAAAGCACGTGATGCCTCGAGCTTATTCGCTGACTAATCCATGTTCCAATAACGTAGCCGAGTACAACGCACTCATCATTGGACTCAGTTTCGCCAAAGAGCTGGGGGTCGAGTATCTCGAAGCTTTTGGGGACTCTCAATTGATAGTCAACCAAGTTCGTGGGGAGTATGAAGTCAGGAACCCAGATCTGATTCCATACCACCAAGAGGCCGTCAGAATGGCAGATTCTTTTGAAGAATTTTACATTGAATACATCCCGCGTCTCCAGAACGCTTATGCGGATGCACTGGCAGCACTGGCAGTATCACTCGCGCAGCCGCCCGAAACTGAACTGCTAGTCACGGTGAGATCACACCAACTCTGCATACCCATATACGATATGGAGGTTGAAGAGGAGGATGATAGAAATGGAAAAGCCAAAGAGGTGAACTCAACCCAAATCGGGTCTGAGTCCCGAGATTGGCGTTTTCCCATTATTGATTACGTCCAATACGGCATTTTACCAGAGGACGCAAAAGAAAAAGAATCTATTCGCCGAAGAGCACCACGGTTCTTTTACAATACCGAGACCCGTACGCTATATCGCCGGGGGTATGATGATTTGCTTCTCCGATGCCTTTCGAACGAAGAAGCAAAAGAAGTTCTTAAGGAAGCACATGAAGGAGAATGCGGTGCGCATCAGCCTGGTCCCAAGCTGTATGATCGAATCAGAAGAATGGGATATTTCTGGCCAACAATGGTTCGTGACGCGATCGAGTACGCCCGAGAATGTCACGCTTGCCAAGTGCATGCGAATTATATGCACCAACCTCCGGAGCGATTACACACATCAACCACGTCTTGGCCATTCGAGACATGGGGTATGGATATTGTCGGTCCTATCTTTCCTCCTTCAGTTAAAGGTGATCGATTTATCCTCGCAGTCACCGACTACTTTTCGAAGTGGGCTGAAGCCATTCCGCTTAAAGAAGTGAAGACGAACAACGTCATCAACTTCATCAAGCATCACGTCATATACCGACACGGCGTGCCGAGGCGGATCATTCATGACAACGGTCCGCAATTCATAAGCAATGCCTTCATCAGGTTTTGTGACAAATTCAAAATTCAGGACGTTTCGTCGACAGCTTATTACCCCGCTGCGAACGGATTAGCTGAGGCTTTCAACAAGACAATCATCAAGATCCTGTCAAAGCTTGTGAAAACCAATAAGCGAGATTGGGACGATAAACTCGGCGAAGCGCTCTGGGCTTATCGCACCACAATACGCACTCCTACAGGAGCCACTCCATATTCTCTGGTGTACGGATGTGAAGCTGTGCTACCGTTAGAGATTCAAATCCCCTCCCTTCGGATCGCTCTCGCAACGGAGATGACGACCGAAGAACATCATCAAAAACGTCTTGAGTAACTCGAAAGGCTGGACGAAAAGCGCTTGGAGGCTCAACAACACATCGAGTTCTACCAGGCTAGGATATCCAGGGCTTTTGACAAAAGAGTCCGCCAAAGAAGCTTCAAGGAAGGAGATCTGGTCCTCGCTGCTCGCCGACCAATAATCCTCACCTCCAAGAAGAAAGGTAAATTCGAACCTAAGTGGGAAGGACCGTTTGTAATAGACACAGTCTATTCGAACGGCGCTTATCGCTTAATTTCTCTAGAGGGTGACAGGCAATTAATGCCAATAAATGGGAAGTTTTTGAAGAAGTACTATCCCTAGTACGTTCAGGACAACTCATTTATTGGGAAGTTCCTTGAAGAATATTACACTTAATATTCTAAAGGATAACCCAAGTTCACACCACCAAAATCCCTCACTGATCAATTTCAGTTGACAGTGAGTTCACCAAAAAGGTCTAATCTCAATTCGGAGTCCCCTTTCGATAAACGAAGGAACTCTCTTCCTTTTCTCTTTGGTTCAACCCTTTCATGGTTATAACCGAAGCTGAAATTTCACTTCGATAAACGAAAAACTCTTCTTTTGATCAGAAAACCAATCCTATAAAAGGTAAGTTTATCTAGATCTTCCGGATTCTCGGAGTGGAGATCCCACTTCTAGTTTCCTTCTTGCACTGGAAATAGAATATAAAATTCTTCCTTTCCAGAAACAAGGAATAGAATATAAAATATTTTCTTCCTTGTTCAGGAAATAGAATATAAAATTCTTCCTTCCCACACCAACTCTTTTTCCAAAATTTATAAAATCAAGATTCATCTTAGGAAGTTTATCCCGAATCCTAAGCAGGGATAAGTCTGCGCCTAACACGCGCTGCCGGTTTAGTCCTTTTTCGATTGAAAAAGACACCAGAGTTCGATTCTGGGGTATTTTATCCTGAAACCTAAGCAAGGATAAGTCCGCACCTAACACGCGCGGCCGGTTAGTTCTTAACCGCTAAAAAGAACACCCGTCCGCATATTCAACATTGTGGCAGGTTGTTATTAATAACACCGAAATCCATGCCTCACACGCATGGGGAATTTTATCCTGAATCCTAAGAAAGGATAAGTCGACGCCTAACACGCGTCGCCGGTTTAGTCTTTTTCCGATTGAAAAAGATACCAGAGTTCGATTCTGGGGACCTTTATCCCGAAGCCTAAGAAGGGATAAGCCAACGTCTAATACACGTTGCTGGGTAGCCTATTCCCATAATAATGGTAAAGTCTACATATTCGAAGTTGTAGCACGAAGTCTAAGGGAGTTCATTCCTTTAGCACAACGTCACATGCGGAATGGATTAAAACAATCCGCATGTAAGCCCGACTCAAATGGTAGTCGGTAAGAGCACATCAAATCCGTTAAAGGCTGAGGATTTGCCAAAAATCCTAAGTCAACGTCTCATACACGTTGCTGTTTAGTCTTTTCACAGGAGAAAGACGAGGTCTACGTATTCAATATCGTAGCACTAAAAGAGTTAACTCTTTTAGCTTAACGTCACGTGCGGAACGGATTTAGACAATCCGCATGCTAGCCCGACTCAAACGGTAGTCGGTAAAGGCTAATCAAATCCGTTAGAGGCTGGGGGCTGGCCAAAAATCCTAAAGCCAACACCTCACACGTGTCGCCGGGTAGCCTATTCCCGTAACAATGGCGAAGTCTATGTATTCGATATCATAGCACAAAGTCTCAGAGAATTCAATCTCTGAGCATAACGTTACATGCGAGCGGATTTAAACAATTCGCATGCTAGCCCGACTCAAACGGTAGTCGGTAAAGGCTCATCAAACCCGTTGATGGCTGAGGGTTTGCCAAAAATCCTATGAGTATTGTGGTCAATCATTTCAAACAGAATGACGAATCATAATAAAGATAAAAAGGAAATTCACTAAAAGAGTCAAGAGTCAAAACACTCAGCAAACAAAATCACACATCAAGCCCATGGCTAAAAATCTGCTGACTGAACTTAGACAGCTTATCATCATAAGCTTGACTAAGCTCATCTCTAATGGACTCCTCGGTAGCGGTAGAGGTCTTCGTAGTAGTCTCCTCTGCCTCAACCAGCTCCTGCTTTAAGGATGTCAGCTCGTCAGATAAAGCAGTGCAGGTCTGCTGATCATGTCCTCTCGTCATCTGGAGAATACCCAAGGTCTCCTCTTTCTCGCGGAGTTCTCTTCTGAGCTGGTCTATCTGGGTCTCACAAGAGATGATGGAAGAGTCAAGCTCGGCAAGGGAAGATAATCTGGTAGCAAGGCCGGTCTCAACTCGAGCTACTCGATCTCGCCGCACCTGAACCTCAAGACTAGCAAGAACCTGAGTCTCGCGCAGTGACTGCAAATGGGTCTCCAGCTCAGCAGCGATAAATGAAGAGACACCGATGTCTCGAAGCTCACGAAACATCTGGAGCTCATGCTCTAAGCAGTCAAGATCGTCAACTATAGCCTTCGCTAAGTCTGGATATCCTGCTTCCCTTATCAAGTTGATTCTGGAATTAGGGAGAGGTTTAAACTGGTGAAGTGAAAGTCCGCCGTGGAAGAGCTTGCCGATCATAGCATTCACAAAGGAGAAGAAGGAGCGAACTTCTATACAGATGACGACCTTGTCAGGATCGTCGTCAGATAATAACTCCTTCACTAAGACATGAAGACGAGAGGAACGCCCTACACAAAAAAGGGAGAAGTCCGTCAAAAGTCTTAATAAGAAAAAGGAATAGCACTCTTCAATGAGTTGACTTATACCTTCTTCCCCTTGAGCCGCTGGGGGTGGTGGAGGTGTAACGGCTGTAGGTGCATCAACTGGTGTAGTTGGTCTCACAGCCGGCTCAACAGGGTCTTTCTCAACAAAAGCTCCTGCCAGATTCAAAACAGAATTCGCAGAGGCGTTACATTATAGTTGCATTAGTCAAGATTGGCTAGTCCTATAATCAACTCAGAAAGAGGCACATACCTTCAAAGGAACCATCCTCGGGATTTTTAGCGAAGGCGGGCTCAGAAAACATATCCCCAGGTAACTGATCATCGATCTGAGGAGAGCTATATATGTAGCGCATCATAGGAGTGTCCGCAAACAAGCTTCCCTCGTCAAAATCATCAATGGAGAAATCTGACATAAAAGAATATAAGGGCCAAAGAAGAATGAAGAGACTACAACTAATGGAAATGAGTTACCTCTCACGGGTCCATCAGCCTCTTCATTTCCAGGATTCGCCTCCTGCAAATTATCTGAAGAAGCAAGAAGTGAAGGACAGTTAGAGAATACACAAATTCATTCGTGTATTATCTAAAGAAATACAGTGTCAGTGTTAGATGTACCTGGATTCACGGAATCGGGTCCTACATTGATCTCCTCTCTAATGTCAGCAACCCCTGTAGGCCTCTCTACATGAGGTAGTGGGTCAGACTCATCGGGAGATACGGGAATGGGATCGGGACTCATTTTATTCTCTCCACGCACTCCTATATAGATATAGAAGAGCATGAGTCAATGTTCCGAATAACCAAGAGAATGGTTCACAGGATGGATATTACCTCCGTCACTGGCAGGATCATCACCAGCCAGGTCCATATCAGAAGCTCGGGAAGCTGCACGCGGCTTACGGGCTAATCTCTTCCGCCTAGCAATGGGGATCGAAGGTCTCGCCTGGGGAGGAGGACGGAACTCTTCATCCTGATCAACTGTGGTCCCTGAAACATCAAACCATAGTCAGTTTCAATACTTCTGGAAGATAGAAGGAAAAGATGAATTGCAAACCTCGCTCGGAAAAGTCATCGTAATCTTCGGGATCCCCGCCTGAAGCTTCGTCTGTGGAATGGAATGTCCTCTGGCCCTCTTCATCAATTCGGCGAGTCTTGTTCCGCGCCCTCTGTGCTCGAGCGTTCTCCCGAATCCTAAGGGAATCAAGCTGAGAAGCCTCCTCAGCCTCTATCTCTGCAATCGGCTTCACGGGGACAGTCTTGTTAGCTGCTAGTAACCACTTGCAGCTCAAGAAAGTGAGGTTCAACTACCGATCAATACTCGGGAGACTGAACTTAGCACCAGTGCAGCCAGTCACGGTCCATAACCATGCACGGAGACCGTCTACCAAACCACTATGGGTTCGAAACTGCTGACGAGGATTCCCGATGTAGAGCTGATCATAGCCAAACTGGCGAGCGAATCGGCAGGGTAGATATGGCTCTATGAAGCACTGATCCCTTACCCGAAAAGTCAGATAGCCAGGCCTGATGTTCACCAGCCAATTGAAGCAGCCAATGTCTAAGTGAGTTCGATACTCCCTCGGCCTCTCATCATCTATCAAGCACTCGCCGTACCGGCCGGAGAACTGCGGAAAACAAGTGGAGAATGCCCAACACTTGTGGACCTGCAGCTGCTGTCTGACATCAGAAAATCCTTGGCCCTCCCACCTGCCATTCTTAAGCAACTGTAGCAGGGGAACAGAGTGGTCTGTGGCGTTCGGCACCGACATCATATCCGAGCGGTGGAGGACAAACCAGGCCATCAGATAAGCGTACGGAAGCTCCACCTTAAGAGTGGGAATCTGACCTGGCAAATCGGTCTCCTTCCGTGTGAAGGCACCCGAAAGCTGTCGAAGTCCTCGGTGAATGTCAGCTACCATCACCGGAAGAAGTGAAAGCTCTTTTTTATAAGCAAGCTGAACGGTTGGGTAGAGCACCTCTAAAGGCAATGCATCACCAGACTGGTATGGAACCACACACTTCTTCAACCAAATAGCGAGGTAACCGGCAAGAAGAGTCATCGGTCGAATCGGTGTGGTCGCATGCCATAAGAAAGATCTGAACCTGGTCTTCGCAAGGAAGCCACCCTCAGGACTGCTAGTGGTGTAGGAGTGAGCATCAGTCTTCTTCAACAAACTGTTCACCTCTGATGGAGTAAGTGGGGCCAACTCACAAATAGCCTCGCCAGAACTGTTCTCCAGGTTCTTGAACAAATAGTTCGCAAACTGCTTCAGACTCACGGAGGCCTTGGTCCTTTTTGCTAAAGGCTCAGACTGTACCAAAGCAATGTGATAATGACAAGCGAGATCCCATAGAGTCTCATAGCGATCAGGCATGCGATCCTTCAACTGGTCCAATTCATGATTAGAGGGAAAGTACTTCTGGTATAACATCTGTCCCATGGGCAAGCCAGAAATCCTGTGCATCTCGTGAAGAGCCAAGCCCAACTCCCCCTGCCGGGTCAGAAAAGTGTTCGAGTCTGGATTATATAGCTCGAACAAAGCACAGAAATGTCTCAAACTGACAGGCAAGCCATACATGGTGGCACGAACAGCTGCATACAAACCGCAAGCATGCAACTCCTCGCTCCATCGGCTCAAGACATATGTCGTCATGCGACTCCACCAAGACTTGTCCAAAGAGTGGACCCAACCATAAATCCTGTGACGAGTCGCAGGCATCTCCCGTCCTAGGGTAGCGAGGCGATTCCTCAAGGTCGAGGCAGTGGCGAGAAACTCGTTACGTGGTGGTGCATCTAGTCCCAACACTCCGGGATGCAATCCAGTGATATGACTCCTGCTCGAGCCAGGAGCTGCCTGATGCGTGACGTAGCCGCAATGGACGCTCTCATGATCCTCCGTCAAGCGCCACGACATCTCCCGTGTCACAGCCTGACGCCTGAGCTCAGTCAATGAGCGATGCCGAGGAATCTCCGGCAAGTATATGAAGCCACTGCCGGTCTTATGGAGCCACTGCTCAGCATCAATGAATACGGCTTCTGGGTCATCGACAGAATCACCAAATAGGAAATCGCTCTTCCGAAGAGGCTGAGTAGAGCTGGCGTCCTTCACAAAAGGCGCGTCTGTGATCAGCTGGCGAATAGCTCGATGACCACCTTCCCTCACCACCTGGGCAACCTCATTCGACGTGCCCGAAGCAAACTGAGGAGTGGCTGGAATAGGGGAAGGATCGTCGGAGGTCGAGTAATACTCGCCACGACGCCCACATACTGCGTGGGACGAGAATGATCCAGAAGGGTACCCCACTGCAAAATAGACAGTTAAACACTGGTTAGTCTCGATTATAAAAGGAAATTGAACTCATCTTACAAATAGTTAAGATAGAATCATTGCCTTATAAAGGGTGAGACGATTTGGCCACATTGTGCAATCACAACACAGGGTATGTCAACAACATATCCCTGCCTTATAAAGCGTAATGTAGCGTCAAATCGCCCTCTTTAATTTTGAGATATGGTTTTGACCAAGCAAAACATATCTTTGAAGCGTCGATCCTCACCAAGGAGAATCAAGGCTCTTCCCGATTGCCTCGCCAAGGAGAACAACGTGGGTAAAATGGACCAATTTGCAAACTTCCAAGAAAAGAGGGGTTAATTTGCAAAATTCCCAAATATGCCAAAAGCGTCGATCCTCACCAAGGAGAATCAAGGCTCTTCCCGATTGCCTCACCAAGGAGAACAACGTGGGGTAAAAAGGGACCAATTTGTAGATTTACAAGAAAATAGGGACTAATTTGTAAATTTCCAAATGCTGCCAAAAATAGCTCACCAGCATAGGAGGGAGGCGCGCCATCAGCCAACATAGCAGGGGAACGACCTCTCGAAGAACGCGACATGACAAGCTGCAAAATAAATTAAAAGAGGTCAGATCTAAAAAAAAATCACTTTTTTATCAGATCTACCCCCCTGAAAGATTAACTCGAGGCGCCATATCATAGTTCTAACCCCCACATACGATCCCACAAGTACATAAATTAAATTGAGCATGAAAAAGATCAAAATTGTGGAGGATTTACCTGAAGAAAGGCTCAAGATCCAATGAAGATGAGGTCTTTTAGGAAACTTTCACCACGCGCTCGAGGGGCCTGAGAGGGATTTTAAAGAATGGCTTTTTGAGGGATTTTTCAGTCCAAGATCCAAAGGAACCCTAGATCTAGGACAAATATCAAGATTTGAAGACGAAAGAGTGCTCGAGGGAAGAGAAAAGGCAAAAAGAGGACAAGGGGGGGCCGGCCCTAGAAAAAGAGAAGGAAAAGAAGAAAAAGAAGGAAAAAGGGACCCTTTTATAGGTTGGGCCAAGTTGAACCGGACCGGACCAAGTTGAACCGAACCAGACCAGTCCAAATTAGTTCAAAAGAGGCCGAATCAAGCGTCAAAACGACTTCAAATCAACTGAGGGTCCCATCCTTGGTTTATTCCTGTCTCTCCCACACATTCGGAAGGAACGGAAGAAATCTTTTGAGCTAAATCACTGCCTTTTTGGCTCATTTTCAAGCCAGTTCAGCTTATTTTGAGCACGGAAATACTCCAATAAGGTATACGAGTATAAACTATTCCCTATTTTTATTGAGAAGTTCCTGGAGAATATTTTTCTAAAAATATTCTTAAGGATAACTCAATAACACGACGCCGGACAACGCGTCGCAAATGAAGACTCAACGCCAACAATCGAGGGTTAGTTGTACGTCGAACCAATGAGCACGAGCTAAAAGATTGGAAAATCAGGAATCGACTTCAAGTTCAAATTCCGACTATGGTCAGACAATAAATGCAGCACCAGAATCCTTACAAGCATTCGACAAAGCACCGAATAGCCTGAAGGAGTGAAGGAATACAGAACAAAAGTCGTTCCAGGTCCCGTTACACCGACAAGGAGTAGGGGCAATCATATCCAAAGCATTCCAGACTCTTCTATAAAAGAATGAGGCTGGAACGCTTT
>BQKN01066949.1:33683-50943 GCA_022839385.1 Asparagus kiusianus
TCCATTGAGGGTCAGCTTTCCATTGTGATTTTTAGACAGCCTACATATGTGTGTTAAGTACGTTAAGCTCAATATCTATACACACATATTTATTGGTTTCTTCGTATATATATATAGTTATATATATATATACATAAGTTTTGGTTTCTATGCATATATATAGTTATATATATACATACAAGTTTTGGTTTTCATGTTTATAAATATGAAATCACATGTTTCATATTTACTATTGTGTTTTCAAAGATATTGCATAGAATATGCAATTTTATGAAAATATTGTATTCATAGTTTTTGGACTTAACAATAATCATATACATATTTTATTAAGTCTATATAATCATTGTGCAAAGTTTTAAAACATGGTTTAGCCTAAATGTCAAAATTCATATGTTTACATTTTCGTGTTTTGGACTATTTTGCAAAATGATGATATTTCACAAATGGAAAATGCAATTTGGAAAATTCTTTTTGTAACATGTTCATTTACATGTTTATATACATTTCCCAAAGTTTTATTATTTTTGGACTTCATTTGTTATTTTTAACAATTTTCCAAATGTCAAAAAATCTGTTTAAAACCAGTTTTCTGTAGTATCAGTTCGCGGTCGACCGCCACGGTCGACCGCCAAGAGTTCTGAACTCAGAACTGATTCTGCTGGCTCATGGTCAACCGTCGTGGTCGACCGCCGTGGTCGACCGTCACAAGTCCAGAGAGTTTCACGGTCGACCGTCGCTTGTCCAGAACAGTTTTCCTGTTTTTTTGTTCTTCACGGTCGACCGCCGCGGTCGACCGCCGATATGATCGTTGGACTCCAACGGCTATTTTCTGAGTTGTTTTTCTGGGGCTGTTTTTGTCATTTGCTTAGGGTTTTTGCTGAAGTTTTGAGTGTGTATAAATACCCTATTGCCTTCAGCTCTCCATCTATCAAGAGAATGTTTTTAAAACAGTTTAACAATGGTTTAAACTTGTTTAGTGTTTGTTTAAGTTTGTTTTAAGAAGCTTTTAAGCATTTGAGTGTTTCGGTTTTGTGAATCAATTCCACAAGAGCTCGAGGAGATTATCTATTGAAGTTTGAGCTTCCAACTATCCTCCCTCCATCTCTTGTTATCAATTGAGAATTTTTTTCTAAACTCAAACTCTAGCTTTACATTTATATACTTGTTTAATTGTTCTTAAGCTAGATTTTATATTTGAGTTTAGTTTTGTTTTATTGAATCTCATTGTTACACACACCCACATGAGCTTATTGTATTTGCACTTATAATATATTTAGGGTTGTGAGAGATAGTAACATTGAGTTGAGCCTAATTAAGTTCTCACCTTGTTAGATAGAACAATCATTTGTTATATTGTGCTTATTGTGAGATTTACTTTGTAATACACTTGTACACCGAGAGGAGTGTGTGGTGAGAGTCGGGGATCGTCCCAAGAGGAGTGGCGTCGGTTGACGAACCTAGGGAGAGGCTGTAACCGAGCACTTGAGAGAGACACGGCTAGGTCCAACACTTATGACGGTATAGAGTGTGATTGCAAGAGTGTCGATTGTAAAGTTTTCGGTTAGCTAGAAAACCGAGTGTGAGGTGTAAACATTATTCGGATGAACGTAAAAAACCCGGTTGTGATAGTGGATTTCTCCCCGGGAGTGTGGAGCGGAGACGTAGGACGGAAGGTCCGAACTCCGTGATCATATTATGTGTTTGCATTGTTTATTTTGCACTATCACATTTGTAGTTTGATTATATCACCTTTGTGTTAGTTTATATATCCTTGCACATATATTGCTTATATCTCATTGCTAGGATATTTCTTGTTGTTCATATTGCTTATCCTAGCTCATATATCTTGTTGTATTTCATACTTGCTAGGATAGCTTGTTAATTAATTTTAACTGGCATATAATCGGATTAGATTAGCATAAGACTCTAATCACCCACCCCTCTAGGGTCTAACAGAGTCGACTCATAACTGTCATAGGTCAACTCGTAAACTGTGCTGAAAAATGTGTTTTGTTTCTGTTGAGTCGACCCATGACCTCATGAGTCGACCCATGCATAATGATTCGACTCATGAATTTTATGAGTCGACCCATAAGTTGATTTTTAGCCTGTAACGACTAATTATGAGTCGACTCATAATACTGTAACGGTTATTTTTGTACAGTTTTAGAATTCCTGTTTTAGGGGATTTTGTCTGATTCTTTGGGGCTTTGCCTGCTGTTTTCTTTCCTCATAAGTACCCAATACCCCAACCACTTCAGAATTAAGCTTTTATTGCAAAACTCTTGTTTTTAAGTTTATTATTTTCAAAGAGCTTCAACTTTCATCTTGGTAATCACTGTTTCGTTTTCATATCCCAAGTTTCAAGCGCAATCTCTCTCCTTGCCATAGGGACATTGTAAACAGAGAGTTTTTTACACCATTACTACTATTGAGAGCTTGATCTTGTGAAGATCAACTGTGTGGGAGTGAGATCTTGTGGAGATCGACTGTGTAGTTGTGAGATCTTGTGGAGATCGTTGTGTAGAAGAAGTTTCGGCTTTCAAACCGGGTTGTGTAGTGGATTTCTCCTCGAGAGTGGGGAGCGGGGATGTAGGTCAGAGGATTGAACCTCATTATCACATCGTGCGTCACTTGGATAACGATTTCTAACTCTATCTCCTTTACATTAGTTGTTCTTGGTTGTAGTGTGTTGCTTGTCTTATTTTTATTGTATATTTATAGCCTTAAGACCCTAATCATCCACCCTCTAGGGTCCAACAATTGGTATCAGACCTTGGTCTCT
Source organism: Asparagus kiusianus (assembly GCA_022839385.1). Classification (NCBI taxonomy): domain Eukaryota; kingdom Viridiplantae; phylum Streptophyta; class Magnoliopsida; order Asparagales; family Asparagaceae; genus Asparagus; species Asparagus kiusianus. Next base: position 36,469 of record BQKN01066949.1, read on the forward strand.
ATATTAGTTTTTGGTCTAACCACCTTAGAGAAAAGATCCTATGGAGGCTTCAATGAATGTGCATATGTTAGAAGGATAATCTACCACTAGACCCCCACTTTTCACCGGTAGTAATTTTGCATATTGGAAAGCTAGGATGAGAATCTATCTCCGTTGTATTGACCTTGACATCCTAGACATCATTGAAAAGAAATATGTAGAAAAGCCTAAAACTAGCTCTATGACCGATGGTAAGAGGCTCCAAGCCAATCTCAATGTAAAGGCCATGAATGCCTTAATTTGTGGCCTCATACCAAATGAATACAATAGGGTTTCTACTTGTGCTACCGCATATAAGATTTGGACTAAACTTTGCATCACACATGAGGGAACCCCCCAAGTTAAGGAATCAAAGATTAGTGGGCTTATGCATGATTATGAATTGTTTAAAATGCTTCCTAATGAATCCATTGATGTTATGTTTTCTCGCTTTACTAACATAATCAATGAATTGCATGGTCTTGATAAGAAATTAACAATCCAAGAGACGAACTACAAGATCCTTCGTTCATTGACTCCGATATGGGAACCCAAAGCTACGGCGATAGAGGAAGCTCATGACCTTACCACTCTTGCTCTCGATGGTCACATCGGCAAGCTCAAGGTTCATAAGAAGAAGCTCAAGGGAAAGGAGAAGGAGGAAGTGCCCCCACGGGAAGTTGAGGAGCTATCACTAAAAATAAAGACCATAGCTCTCAAAGGGGCTAGTGATAACTCCTCAACATCCTCGGATAGTGAAGTTGATTTTTCTAGAGAAGTGGCTCACCTCTCTAGAAGAATTTCTAGACTCATTAAAATAAACAAGAAGTTTAATCCTCGATCTAACAACAAGTTTTCTTCACGTGTAGGGAAGTGCTTTGAATGAAATGAACCGGGCCATATCGCTAAGGATTGCCCTAAGCTCAAGGAGAAATACTTGAAGTACAAGAAGAAGAAAGCTATGTATGCTGGATGGGAGGAATCCGAACCAAGCAATTCGGATAGCAATGAAGAAGGAGCTAAGATTGCTATTCGTGATCCCAACATTTGCTTCATGGCTCTTGAAAAAGAGGTAGTTTCCGACACCGAAAGTGAATCCTTTTATATGCAATGCGGTCTAGCTACGGCATTAGAAGAATTAAACTTTGAGTTTAAAAGGATATCAAAAGAATTTTCTTCCTTTAAAAAGTTGCATGCTTCTTGTGATGCCAAACTAGAATAACTACAAACCTCTCTTGCATTAAAAGATGAATTGCTAGGAGATCTTGATTTTGAAAACAAACAATTAAGATCCAAGATTGAAAGACTTGAAATTGAGAGTGGTAGGATTAGACTCACTCATGCTTATGCTAATCATCATCACCATGGTAGAAATAGATTTTATAGATCTCATACTCAAACACACAAAAGAAATTTTGTGTGCACATATTGCATGAAACATGGTCATATTTCTACTCATTGTAGGATTAAAGATAATCATGATTTTATAGAATGACATGGGTACCCAAAGGTACGAAGCTTCCTAACCACCAAGGACCCAGTATTTGGGTACCTAAAGTTACTACACATTCATCTCTTGTAGGGAACATCACGAACACGACGTAGAGAGATGTAGTACCTTGATAGTGGTTGCTCACATCATATGACAGACAACAAAGAACTATTTGTAACCCTATCAATGATTGAAGGAGGTAGCGTCTCCTTCGGTGGTGGAGAGAAAGGTAAAATCATTGGTATTGGATGTATTGATAAGACACCCTCTCCCGTTATAGAAGATGTTTATTTGGTTAATAGCTTGAATCATAATCTTCTTAGTATTAGCCAATTAAGTGATAAAAATTTTGATATTTCCTTTAAACCGGACAAATGCATTATTAGCTCAAATGGAAAAACTATTTTTGTTCCTAATAGAAAATCTAATGTATACATTTTTGAGATGAATGAGCTATTAAATCAAGATGTCAAATGCCTTGCGGTGGTTGATGAAAACCCTTGGATTTGGCATAAGAGGTTTGGACATGCAAACATGGAATTGATATCAAAATTATCCAAGAAGAATCTTGTAAAAGGGTTACCAAACTTGCATTTCATCAAGGATACCATTTGTGAAGATTGTGCTAAAGGTAAACAAATTAAGTCTACCTACAAATCTATTAATGAGGTATCGACTTCTAAATCTTTGTAATTACTTCATCTTGATTTATTTGCTCCTATGTGTATTACCTCTCTTGGAGGCAAACACTATGTTTTTGTTATCATTGGTGATTTTTCTAGTTTTACTTGGACAATCTTTCTTGCAAGTAAAATGAATATTTTGAAGAATTTTCAAATCATGTTAAAAGAATTAAAAATAAAAAAGAATTGAAAGTTGTTAAAATAAGAAGTGATCATGGTGGTGAATTTTAAAATAATTTTTTCTATGATTTTTGTGCACATCGTAGTATAACTCATATGTTTTCCGCTCCTAGAACACCACAACAAAATGGTGTTGTTGAACGAAAAAATCGCACCATACAAGAGATGACACGAACTATGTTAAACTCTTTTGATTTGCCTACATATTTTTGGGCGGAAGCCGTCAATACGGCTTGCTATGTTTTAAATCGTGTTTTGATTAGACCAAAGCTTAAGAAAACTCCTTATGAACTATTTTATGGCAAAACTTCATTTATTGGATATTTTTGTATCTTTGATTATAAATGTTTTATTTTAAATACAAAAGATCACCATAATAAATTTAATTTCAAAATTGATGTTGGCGTTTTCTTAGGGTATGCACCTCCAAGTAAGGCTTATAGGGTCTTCAACAAACGAACTCTTATTATTGAAGAATCTATAAACATTACTTTTTGATGAGACTAATATTGGTTCACAAGTTATTTTGCCTAGGAAAGATGATGGTGATGTTGAGGGAGGATTGAAACTTTTGCAACTTAATAATACACCCTCTATAGAAGCACAAAAAAATGTGGAAAGCACCAACACTCATGAACAAGAAGAACTTCCCAAAGAATAGAAATTCACATCAAACCATCCAAAGGAGCAAATAATTAGGAGTCCTTCACAAGGGGTTGTTACTCGCTCAAAAGCTTTGAGTGAGTGTGGTAATGTTACCTTCTTATATCATATAGAACCTAAAAAGATTAATGATATTTTTAAATAATGAATTTTGGGTTTTAGCTATGCATGAAGAACTAAATAATTTTCAAAGAAATAATGTTTGGAAACTAGTTCCTAGACCTAACAATGCTAGTGTAATTGGAACAAAATGGATTTTTAGAAACAAACTTGATGAACTTGGCATTGTAACTAGAAATAAAGCTTGTTTGGTTGCCCAAGGATACAATCAAGAGGAGGGTATAGACTATGATGAAACTTTTGCACCGGTTGTAAGGTTAGAATCAATTAGGATGTTTTTGGCATTTGCAAGCTTTAAGGATTTCAAATTATTTCAAATGGATGTTAAAAGTGCATTTCTAAATGGTTTTATAGAAGAGGAAGTATATGTTGAGCAACCCCCCGGTTTTATAGATCATGCATTTTCAAATCATGTTTACCGAGTTTAAAAAGCTTTATATGGGTTGAAATAAGCTCCTAGTGCTTGGTATGCTCGCCTCTCTAGTTTTCTTATTGGAAATGGTTTTTCTAAAGAAACAATTGATAATACTCTTTTTGTGAGAAAAATGAAAAATGAGTTCATTTTAGTTCAAATATATGTTGATGATATCATTTTCGGTGCTACTAATAAATCTTTATGCAATGAATTTTTTAAAGTTATGCAAGATCACTTTGAGATGAGCATGATGCGAGAGCTCACATTCTTTCTCGGGCTCCAAGCCAAGCAAACTAAGGATGGGATATTCATTTCTCAAAGCAAGTATGCTAGAGAATTAGTGAAGAAATTCAATTTGGAGAATTCTAAGCATGCACCAACTTTCATGAGTACAAGTGTCAAGCTTGATATGGATGAGAGTGGTGAAGATATGGACCAAAAACTATACCGATGTATGATAGGTAGTCTTCTTTATCTCACCGCTAATAGACCCGATATCATGTTTAATGTGTGTGCATGTGCACGTTTTCAAGCTTCTCCTAAAACGTCTCATTTAATTGCGGTTAAAAGGATTATTAAATATGTCGATGGAACAATTAATTTTGGTTTATTTTATCCTAAAAGCACCTCTTTTGATCTTTATGGTTTTTGTGATGCCGACTTTGCCGGATGTAAGGTAGATCGTAAAAGTATGAGTGGAACATGGCAATTCTTGGGAAATTCTCTTGTTTCTTGGGCTTCTAAGAAACAAAATTGTGTTGCATTGTCCACTACGGAAGCGGAATACATTACCGCAGGCTTATGTTGTGCCCAAGTTTTGTGGATGAAACAAAGTTTGGTTGATTATGATTTAAATTTTCAAAATATAAAAATCTTTTGTGATAACACTAGTGCTATTAATATTTCAAAAAATTCGGTTTTGCATTCTAGAACCAAGCATATTGATGTGCATCATCATTTCTTACGCGATCATGTAGAGAGACAAGATGTTTTCCTTGTGTATATTGACACTAAATCTCAATTAGCGGACATCTTTACCAAGCCTCTTAGTGAAGAAGATTTTTGTCGTAATAGAAACGGTTTGGGTTTATGCATTATGTGAAAGTTCTATTTGCTTGTTTGGTTAGTTGCATTTTATATGCATTTTTTTATTACCATTTCATTTCCCCTTTTTTGATGGTGACAAAGGGGGAGAGAAATCTCCTCATTTGTACACATAGTAAGGGGGAATTCATAGATAGGGGGAGCACCTATCTATAAGCTATATTTATTTTGCTCTTATATAATGGTTGGTTGTCATCATCAAAAAGAGGGAGATTGTTAGCCCTTATGTTTTGATGATAATTTACAACCACCATTATCGGTACTAATTGTTTGTTGAGTGATATTATAGTTAATATGTATATCAAGCTTGTTAGTAGCATATATGGAGGATTGGATGGAATATGAGCTACAACGTCAATATCTATAGAAGGTGGAGGCAATATGATGAAGCAAATGTTAATCAAGAACAACATATACAAGTGAAAGCTTCATCAAATCAAAGCAATATCAAGACTCAAAGAAATGTCATTCTATGTGAGGATATTTGCTAGTTTTTCTTTTCTCTCTAGTGCTAGATTGTAGGCAAGTAGTTGTAGATTTTATTTGAAGCTATTCGGGATATCACACACACTTGCACACTTTAAAAACTTGTATTTTGGTTCTTTTGTCAAAATGATATTTTTCATAAATACGAGGACCTTTTTGCAAAATCTCTTTTCAAACAAGTTTGTCAAAATGTTTATAAACTATTCTCAAAGTTTTACATTTTTTTGAATTTATTTGATAATTTTTAACAAAGTTCAAAGTGATATTTTCTGTGTGCACATTTATGAGTCGACTCATGAACAGTATTGAGTCGACTCATAAACTACCCCGTAGTTGTTATTTATTTCTGACGAGTCAACTCACAACATCATGAGTCGACCCATCAGGTTGAGTCGACTCATGACTGTCATAGGTCGACTCATAAACTGTGCTGAAAAATGTGTTTTGTTTCTGCTGAGTCGTCCCATGACCTCATGAGTCGACCCATGCATAATGAGTCGACTCATGAATTTTATGAGTCGACCCATAAGTTAATTTTTAGCCTGTAACGCATAATTACGAGTCGACTCATGAATAGTACTGAGTCGACTCATAACACTGTAACGGCTATTTTTGTACAGTTTCAGAATTCCTGTTTTTAGGGGATTTTGTCTGATTCTTTGGGGCTTTGCCTGCTGTTTTCTTTCCTCATAAATACCCAACACCCCTAACCACTTCAGAATTAAGCTTTTATTGCAAAACTCTTGTTTTTAAGTTTGTTGTTTTCAAAGAGCTTCAACTTTCATCTTGGTAATCACTGTTTCGTTTTCACATCCTAAGCTTCAAGTGCAATCTCTCTCCTTGCCATAAGGACATTGTAAAGAGAGAGTTTTTTTACATCATTACTACTATTGAGAGATTGATCTTGTGAAGATCAACTGTGTGGGAGTGAGATCTTGTGGAGATCGACTGTGTAGTTGTGAGATCTTGTGGAGATCGTTGTGTAGAAGAAGTTCCGACTTCCAAACCGGGTTGTATAGTGGATTTCTCCTCGAGAGTAGGGAGCGGGGACGTAGGTCAGAGGACCGAACCTCGTTATCACATCGCGCGTCACTTGGATAACGATTTCTAACTCTATCTCCTTTACATTAGTTGTTCTTGGTTGTAGTGTGTTGCTTGTCTTATTTTTATTGCATATTTATAGCCTTAAGACCCTAATCACCTCCCTTCTAGGGTCCAACAGGCGTGTGGTGTAATTAGGTCTTGTTTAACACAAGATTTAAAGTATGATGTGATGAATGAGACATCTGCAAAGAAGATTTAGGAGACCATTGAGAGCAAGTATTTGACGAAGAGTGTGAAAAATCGCTTGCATTTGAAGAGGAGGTTTTATCACTTCTAATTGAAGAAGGGAACCTCCATTAGTGATCACATGAACCACTACACGAAGCTTCTTTCGGATTTGACAAATGTGGATGTTATGATTAAAAATGAGGACAATGCGTTGCTGTTGTTAAGTTCCTTGTCGAATGAGGTGCGCAGCGGAAATTTCGGCAGCACCTCTGGTGCTTGACAAGAGAGTAGATCTCAACTAAATCCATGTTTCACAAAGAAAATAAGAACCGAAAGCAAAATATCTCAACAAAGTGGGATATCAGCTCTTCTTCTTATCAATTCTAGGACTGACCTATCGAGGGAACCTAAACTTTCTAGTACAAATCACGGCAAAAACAATCAATTTTAACGTGGTTTGGCAAATTGCCTACGTCCACGGGGCAAGGAGGGGGGTTGATCTACTATTAGAGAAAGAGAATACAAATGAGTTTACAATCACACAACTCTTACAAATTAAATCCTCAAATAACTCTCAAATCTCTCACAAAGGGGATACCCAAAAAAACCTCTCAAAAGACCACTGCTTTTTCTTCACCAAGCACACCTGCTGCTCGTTTTTCCCTTCTGCCGACTTAAACCGCACCCCCTCTTTTTGCACGCAGCCAAAATCTCAAGTCAACCGAAATCCCCACTTGCCTCACTTCCCCAAAAAACCCTAAAAAAGATAGCTATATATATGTAGCTGCGGGATCAAAGAATCATGGAAAAACAGTTCGTGGGCCACCCACAAAATCTTTCCACGTGGTTTGCTACCACGTTCGTGGATGTGTGGCCCCCACGAGAACCCACGCGTTCACAACTACTTAGCTCAACAGAACTTCTATAAATTGAGCCTCCTTCGTTCATTTTGACACAGTGAAAATTAAAACTCCTCTCCCGGTTTTCTTCCGTAATTCTCATACTTGTTTCTTAGTTGATGGCTCCAGATATCGATGAATTGAAGAAGCAGTTATGGTGTTCGATAGAAGAGTTCACTTCTAAGAGATGCAATCATCTTATCATCCGAAGTATTGTGGAAAGCAAATGCAACAATGACTAGGATATAGTTTCTTCAAGGCTAGTCCTCTTTGCCTAGAGCCATTCGGCTTTTTGTAAAGTATTTCTTACCAAGTTCACTAGCATGGTTCCTCTTCTTATATTGTATTAATTGTTCTTTCTTTGTTTTCCTCTATGGCTTATTTTGCCTTGGTGAATCTATAACGGATCTGACATATAGTTCTTATTTTCTATCAATATTCACTAACTAGGTTAAAAAATGAGTTGTCAAACACATGTTTAGATTGGACTACTTGTGATTCAATTGTGTCTTTCCCACTTTATAAACGAGTACAAGTTAAAATTTAAATATAATAAAAAAATTAAACCAACGGCAATAGCTATTGACCATACGAAATTAACGGTCAAGTGTGCATGTTGAAATCAGTATTGGAAAGAACGTAAGCACATACTAATCGTCAAACTACAATGGTGAAGAAAACTACTTGAAAATTGAAAATGATGGCTCAAAGGCTCCAAACGAACATATACGATGGAATCATTTACCAAATCACAAATTCCAATGAAACAATTGTAAGAACTCCTTGTACTAATTAAATTATGTGCAGTTATATTCAGATTACACTTGGGTAAGGAAATAAAATATTTACCAAGGAGTTGGTTAAGGGAATAAATTATTTACCAAATGAAGTTTTTAAGGTCAAAATTCGCATTAGTAGTTGGATAAGGAAATATATTATTTACCAATTAAAAGATTTCGTCACTCCAGCTGGTTCAAAACTTTTCGATTGGTTAGATGATGACTGTATTAATGTCTAAACTGGGACATCCAATATAACGAAAACTTATGACTCAAAATACACCAAAACGATTATAAAATACTATAGTGACTAATAAAAGTAAATGGAACAAATCTTGTTTACTAATAAAGTAGATCAATCTTATTTACTCAAACTTTTCACATTTTTATTATTGAATATATGTACAACACAATTAGGTGATGATTGCTTACAAACCAGTGATGAGTTTAAACAAGATTATATATTTCATCTTTTTCTTCACATATATATATAACACTCAGTATTCATCCTCATGCATTGCTGTAAAGCCTAAAGTAACAACCACCGGCGGATCCACGAATTCTATTCAGGTAGGACACACAACAAAATCCACTAGTACTAAACAAAAATAATTTTACAACGAATAAAGTCGATGTGATATTAAGATATTAATCATAAGTATAGTTACTGTATCATATCTTAGGATTGTAGCATAAGTTAAGGAATTCAATTTTACTTAAATGATCGACAACCTGTAAACATGTACCGATCATGATTGTTATCTTATATATGACATTGGTGGTGTTCGTCGGTCCCACCCTCATCATGGCCTAGCTCCAGCAACGTAGCCGTCACATTTATTTAAAAAAAATATTGCAATATCATGTGATTAATTGATGAACATGATTCGGAGTGCTCATCAACTCAAATAAAAATAAAAATTTTCCGTAAAGTGCACGCTTAGTCCTCACTGAGTAATTTCTAACAGATCCACTGAAAGAAGCAAATACTACAACAAAATCATTAATTTAGGGAGATTGTCAAAGCCATTGAAAACTATACATTTTGCTAAGCAATACTAGTGTCAAGTAAAGAGTACTGACCTATTTGGAAAGCAAGAAACACCATCTTCCATTCGTATAATTACGCATTGTGAATTTATATCTCACTTTTTATGGTGCCTTCGTGTCGTGGGTATGGGTCGTGTTACAGGGGCTCAAAAACATGGGATCCTACATGAGATAGGTGAGTTGTCGGTTTCTTGTTTATGAACAGTGTACCATGAGACATGGAGTCGACACCTCACCTGTCCCATGTAGGGTGTCATGTTTTTTGGTCATTAAGTCATTTTCCCATGGGTATGAGTGGTGTTACATAGACTCAAAAACATGGAACCCTACATTGAACAGATGAGGTGTCGGTTTCATGGCCCATGGTGCAAGGTTCATGAAAGAGAAGGAAGGTGAACTTGATTCAGAGAAACTATAAATTGAAAAGGAAGTATGCACACAATACAAAATAATGTGGTTGATCCAAAGAAATTAAAGAAATTGGTTAAGTGAAATTGTAGTTTGACTATTGGATGGAGTCAGTGCCAGCGTACAACAAAGCATAGACGAAAACTAACCGTTAAACAACAACTTAGGAAGTGTTTTTGATACATAAAATTTTATAGTTCTAAATTTGTCATTTGCAAAAAATATGATATTTATAGTTGCAGCTATTTGTTTTGTTATAAGTCTCCCCCCACCCACCACCCATTTTCTGCAGCAATTGCAATTGCAAAGATAGAATTTTGCAATAAAATTAGTTGAAACTTATATTTAGGTCTAGCGTTCGCTAATAATTAGAAAAAGTAAAGGTAGAGAATAAAGAGCTAATATTCTTCAGGCTAAATGATTTATACACTAGATAGAATTTGTGACCTGAAGAGGGCTAGTGAATTTCGATATTCTTTCAAGTTTGTAAATTTCTGGAAATTTTCCTTCAATTTACTTTTGGAAAAAGAATTTCTATGAAAAGTACACAATTCTTCCTTTTTAGCAAAGACGTGAAATCAATCAATTAAAATCCGTAAAAACTAAATAAATTCATTAGAACACAACTGCATGCAACAAGTCCTATAGATGATCAACTCAAGAAAACATAAACATCGTACATGAAATCGAAATCAAGTTTCAAACAAAAAGGTTTTGCGAAATCTAGCTAACACAGTTCGCGAAAACGACCAATATACATTTTGAAACACAAAGCAAAACATGCAATCAGAGTGAACATGACGTAGAGCTGGAAAAGCGCTTTCCATAGAAACCTGAATCATCCAAAATAGATCTCGTATTGTATGAACTTAACAAAATAGATCTCATATTGTATGAACTTAACAAGAACATTGTCGCAAATAAGATACAACCTTAATTAATCGAATAATGGTGCACAAATGTAAACATGCACAACCGTAACAAACCTTGAACTACACATTATTCTTCAATCTTCTCCTTGTATGAAATAATAGATTGAAATTAAGACTTCAAATTTCAAACCAAATAACTAGTCCATTTGCATGTGAAACCAACTATAGTACATATCATAAGGAGCCACATCTCTCCTTGCTAAACAAAATACACCACACTCAATTAGTTAACCACCAGAACACAGCGCTGCATCAACCGTCATTATTCTCCATCTCCCAACCCAAAACAAACACAAACACCACTCTCATTCTTATTCCACACACAGAAATTAACCACGAAACGTGCATCAGACCTGAAACATTCACACCTGTATTGTAGCGGCGGTCTTCTGCCACGCTGGCCTAGCCGACACGGTGTCCCACCACGCCTTGACGTGAGGCCGCGCAGCGATCAGCTCCGCCTTCGGCGTCATCATCAGCCCTGCACAATAGGGCATGTGGTTGAGATCCGCGAGGGTGAACTCATCTCCGGCGAAGTACTTGCTCCTAGAAAGACGGGCCTCGTACACGTCCAGTACTTTGGCGGGGTCAGCAGAGAAAGACTCGACGGCGGCAGGGTCTGTGGTCATGCCGATGATTGGCTTGACGAGGATCTCAAAGTAGAGCTTGGAGATTGGTCGGCTGAAGTTCTGGGACTCGGATTCGAGCCAGGATTCCAGGGTCGCTAGTTCTGCTGGGGTTTTGGATGGGAGGAGATCCGTGCCGGTTTGTTTGTATTGGGTAGATATGTAGCGGACGATGGCGCGGGATTCTGGCAGTGGGGGAGAGTATCAAAGCATGTTTTTGGCAAGTGGCCAAAGCTATCTTTATGACTTATAAGCCACTTTGATATGTTTGGTAAACGGCATATTAGGCCTTATGAGTTATCAAAAAACAAGGTAGCATACCCCGGCTTATAAATCACAACTCACAAGGTTTGACCGGGGTAAAAGACCAAGGTACCCCTCATCATTTCAATAAATTTTAGACCTCATTTGTCACTAAATTTACCATGCACTTCAGCTTATAATCCACTTGGTTTATAATCCATTTATGGATTTGTGGATTATGACCCAAGTGGATTATAATTCAAAGTAGCCATACATGCTCTTAGGGAAAGATCAAGAAAATATAACATTCAATGAGTTGGGCTAAACTACTACGTACCAATAGCATATAAAAGGCGGGTATCATCGATTCAAATCTAGAATTTAAATTTTAAAATAAAAAATTTGTACAGTTGGAAGTGATTCATGAATTATACATCAACTATCAAAAACTAAAATTTTGAAACATTTTGACATGTTTTTACTATGTATCGGTCATATATTTTGAAAGTCAACATTTTCAGATTTTTTCGTAAACTTGCTTATATTTTTGCCAATTGATACATAATTAAAAACACAAGAACTTGTTTGAATTTTGTTTCTTTGTAATCCATGTGTAGTATAAAATATCCAACAATGTGGATTTTTAATTTTGAAGCCTAAATTTTAGATTTGAAATGAAATATGCATTTCTAGATTTATTAATCAACTAATTGAAAAGATAGTTATAAGTAGTCATTTTGTTGTTATAAAGATATATGTCTTTCCTAACCAAAAGGCTTCAGCCCCTATTTGCTCCCTCAACTACTCATTTTGTCCCTTCATATCCCTGAACTATTTTTAGACTTATCTTACCCTAGAACTAAAACAATTCATCCATATTTATCCCTAAACTATTTCCCATTCCACGTTACTCTCTAAACTATCATATTAGTTGCACCTTACCCCAAGAATTATCCATGAATTAATGAAGGAGAAGTGCTAACTTGGTACCAAAAGTGATACTTCGGGACGAAATGTGGACTGAAAATAGCTCGGGGAGTAAAAAGAAAATAATTTAATAGTTCAGGGTAAGATGAAACTAAAAATAGTTCAGGATGTATGTGCTAGATATAGTTATTAGGCATATTGTATCACTTTCTTTTAGTCCCACGTCGCTTAGGATACTAGAACCTTTTCTCTCGTTCTTGTGCTTAAACACTTCAGTATATAATAGATAAAATCGTCTCTTTTTTTCTAAAAGCTCTATTCTTATCATGGTATCAGAGTCATTATCTTGATCCCAAATAGACTTATTTTTTCTTCCTTTACATCGAGCTGCCGAGGGGGTTTGCTGAAAACTCTGTGCTTCCCCTCGGTGGCCTCAATACCAGATTCAACATTAACGCATCGTCTCATCGCTTACAACCTCTGCTCACAGTAAAACCCTAGCCCAAACGTCACTGCTTGGCATAATGATGATGTTCATCCGTGGGCTACTATTCATCCCGGAAACCTCCTCTCACAGCAAAACTCTAGTCCTAACATTGCCACAATGATACTGTTCGTCCATGGGCTCATCACATGCACGCAAGGTGTTTGATGAATTTCCTTAGCAAGATTTCTCGCTCCTCGACCAACCTCTAGCCAAGCTCTCTCCAGCCATGCGCTTTTCACTCACCGATGCTTGCAAGATCCGATCATTACGCCTCCTCTCGCGACCACAAGTCCCCTCTCTTGCGACTACCGTGCGTGACCGCCGACCACTGCTTCAACACCATACCTTGCTGCTTGTAGGATCCAGTCACCGCTCCTTCTCCCGCGACTGCAAGTCAGCCCTCTCGCGACCACCGTGCATGATCGTCGATCACCGTTGCAATAACATGATCTTGATGCCTACAATTCCAGCCATCGATGTGCGCCAATTCAACCACCTCTTACCAAGCCATGCTAACAGCCATCTATGCAAATTTGGCTCGTCTTATCCAAACTCTTGGTTCTCTTCCGACCGTGAGTTTGACGGTGGGTGTTAAATATAGTTATTAGGCATATAGTATCACTTTCCTTTAGTCTCACATCGCTTAGGATACTAAAACATTTTCTCTCGCTTTTGTATTTAAACACTTCAGCGCAATGAATAAAATCATCTCTTTTTTCCCAAAAAGCTCTATCATTATCAGTATGAAGGGATAAACTAAATAATTTAGGGCTGAAACCTAATCAAAATATCTAGAGATTGTCTTTGCAAAACAATAAAAAAAAGTAAAACATCCATTTTCTTCCAAACTTGTCCTAACATAACACATCCTCTAGCATGGTTCCACCATCAAACTCAACTATAAGTTTTCGATTTATGTCTAAGAAATAAGGGACTTATTCTTTTCACGAACCAAGCAGCGACCCCGACAACAAAATAACTCCGAGATAATTTCAGGATGAGTTTTGAGAATTGGATAATTTATTAGCGATACTCCAAGCATCAGTCTATCAGCAAATTGCACAAATAACCCCAGCAAACTTCAATTATCTAATGGTTAAGAGGACTTGTTTATGTAGCAAATGAACGAAAGAAAGAACGTAAATTTTGGATTCTGACCCTTTCCACTATCAATGAAAAAGATAGACATATTTAAAAAAATAAAAAACAAAATTAGATAGACAGATTAAAAAGATCAATGAAAAAAATTACAAGGCTTAAAGTATCAACAAGGATGCAAATAATTAAAATAATTAACAATTAAGGAAAAGTGAAGGAAGTTTATGTACCAAATGAATGAAGGAATGTAATTTTTTTGTTATGATCATTTCCACTATCAAAAAAAAAAATAGTGAAGAGATCACCACTCTATTACAATCATTGATTATCTATTTAATGGTTAAAACTTTTTTTTTTCTGTTAGTGCAAATTAGGAATTAGTGTAATTTATGGGAGTATGGTGACTATTAATCATAGAAAGAATTATAACTACCTATTAGATGATCAAAGGTTGTTATCAAAAGCCATGGTCTTTTTGATAGTGGATAGGACTCAAATCCAATTTTTAGGGGATGAAAAAAATTGAAATACCGAATATCTTGACGTCTCCATCCTCAAAAGCTGGTATCTGACCAAAAGGCTACAGAAACAAG
>BQKN01066949.1:87372-101931 GCA_022839385.1 Asparagus kiusianus
AAAAAAAAAAAAACCTCTCTGTTTCTCTATAGTTATTAATTAATAAAGTTAATTATTAATTAGTTAAATCAGGGATATATTAGTTATATTGATAATTGAGGGACGAAAAAACCAATGTGATTGGAGGTAAGTTGGCGATATCTAGATTTGGGGGTAAATATGTAAATCTGATACATTTTTCGAGTATACATGCTAAAAATCCTAAGGAATATTTTTAAGCATAAAAGCATTGTTTCTCCTTAAATCATTTTATTCCTAGTTACAAGTTACCACAATATAATAAATTACGCCTAGTGATTCAAGGTTCGAGTGAAGAAAAGGAGAGGCCATCAATCATCAAGAAGATCGTACAAATGGATCGTTAAAATTCTTTCTTTGAAAATACTTTTTTTATTTGGCCTTCTCCTATTCATTTTCTTGTCAAACTCCCTTTGAGGTAAAATCACATTCAAAATCTGCAATTTGTACATCAATGATGCCTCGTAAACATTCACAACGCGACAAGCACCAAACACAAAGGAAGTCAAACAGACCAGAAGTAACAAGGCAAAGACACGAGACAACTGCAATTGCACGGTACCAACTAATGCGTTTAAATATGTATATTCACAAGGAATATCTATAATACATGACAGTAATATTTGCAAACCATAATATATATTTACAATTTCTTTCAGTTTGTAAATAAGTGATCTTCCAGGTTCTATTCTTGTACAAATGGCCGTATTTAGAAACACTTTTACAGCTCCATTACGAGATTTTGTCGGGTTTCAAGAAGCTGTAACATTCTAGTTGCTTCATCTCTCCGCCATTGGTTGGATCAAATTCGCATCTGTAGAAGCTGCAGGATCAAACAAACAGATAATATAAGGTTTTATCCAGATGGTAATATAGCAGAAATAGTTAAAAAAAGATGAAGATAAGAAATAGTTGGTGAAGGTAGTTTAACAAGTGAAGGTGACAGGTTAGGTCAAAAGTTGACTTTAAGGCTGAGCAAAAAGACGAGCAATAGAAAAGGATTTCCGATCTATAATTTCAATTTGTCGCTTTTCCTATATATATTTCAACTTTTATTATGCAAACCAACGAGGTAAGCAATGATGTCGTAAACTTGATTATTTACTTATATATCTCATAACATCGAGGACGTATTCAACACAAATAAGTGAACTTGATTATTTACTTATATATCTCATAACATCGAGGACGTATTCAACACAAATAAGTGAACGAGGTAAGCACTGATGTTATAAACTTGATTATACTTATATTATCTCATAACATTGAGGACATATTCAACGCAAGTAATTGACAAAATCCACTAAGGTAATGTTAAGATACCTCCCATCCATCCCAAGGATAACTATGGTATTCTTCCGATGGCCGAAAGCAACAATACACTGAGAACCTTCATGCAGTCGAAACTGAGCCACTGACCATTCTGAATGAAAATATTTCGGCAAGACTCCTGCAAAAGAAACCCAGAAAGAGCTTAAGAGAAGAAACGTTTCTAGCAAATTTTCACTTGACGAGTTGGGTATAATTAGGGGTGAACAACTCCTAAGCAGTCAAAACATCTAGCCAACCTAGGGCTGGACAACCTCCTAAGCAGTTAATACATCATCAGGCATCAATCGAAAACAACTTAATACTTGAAACATGACTATCAAACACAGTAAAATGTACTGATCCACAAAGCTCAAAGCAATTAATTGAATAATGTACATTGTACAAAATAATAATTGAAGCCCAAATCATACGGTTAATTAAATCCAAAGGTCAAAGGAATACACTGAATTTGATCATGTCACAGATGCCCCAAATAGTCATCAGTCTCACCGAAGGACAAATTGACAAATAAGGTTGATCTGAGCCACTCACACATTGTAAATGAAATATCATTACCGACAATGATCAAACTTGATGGCTTGTGCTAAACTGCTTTACTAACCATCCCCGTCATTATATTAGTCATCCGATAGCAGAGGTTCCTCTTAGTTCCAGAGAACAGGAAGGAGACAACTCTACGTGAGTTGCCAACAAACAGGAAGGAGACAACTCTACGTGAGTTGCCAACAAACGAGTCCATAGCTAAAAATACTAAGTCATGAAACTAGTTAATTTCAGATTCCCAAAAAGAATGCAGCCTCTGGAAAATCAAATGATTTCCTTCAATGAGATGCAACCAATAATTTGAGCAACAAAAAAACCTGCTCACTAAAGAGATTCAACAGTTTCGGCAGGAGCTAGATAAAACAATGAATAAGCTTGAAAAACATTGCTCTAATCCAATTACTGGCATTTCATTCAATATTTCCTGAAGCAGGCATATGACAAAATTGGAGTGAGTAATTTCTCACCATCTAGGGCATATGTATGTCCTATTTATGCCTTGACTTACTTACTTGCACTGAGAAACTAAAACTATGCTTATTTATACTCCTAAAGCTAAGTACTTTTTTGTTAAAAAAAGGGCTTTCCAGATATTTTTCATGTTCGGTTTATTTATACTCCTTCCTTCCTGGCTAAGTTAGCATGGAAACGGGAATGAGTACTGATACCGGTGCGGATGTGCATACGGGACACGACAAAATTGTAAAATGTATGTTGTGGGACATAACTACATTTATCTATTGAAATTAATAATTCACATGAGATCATTCCATTCGTGTTTCACTAGGGTTAAAATTCCTATGACATTTTAAGTTATTTTATTATCTTAATTATTATAAATGGGAAGCTACTCGGCTTGAACTAGACACCCAAATGACCCTTTAAAATCATAGTTTTGAACTTGGGTACGAGCTGAAACAAACCCCACCCATGTCTAACGAGTTTCAATAAACGGATGTGTAGGGTATATGTCGAAGAAATGTTTGACAAGTGTTTTAAACTAAAACATATATCATATACTTGAGCAGATATCTAAATAGATGTATGCACATATCCAAGGGGTGTCCATGAAGTTTGGGTATGGATATGTATAAGAGCATCTCCAACAGCTTCCCCAAAAATTTCTCCAAAATGGGGAATCAAATGTCATATTCCCCAAATTATTTTTGCTCCAACTCTAACAGCTTCTCCATTTTGAAGAATCATGCATTTATTACAATAATAAAAATATTCTACATCTTTGACTAATAAATAATAAATTATTTATTATTTTGAAGAATCCCCATTTTGACCAAATTATTTATTATTATAATGAGGAGATGGAGTTGTTTTTTGTGGGTTGAGTCTAGAAGAACGTGAAAAAGTGCTTCCCCAAATATTTGGAGAATGCTGCAGATTTGGGGAAGGCTCTCTATTTTTTCTCTCCTATCCCCATTTTGGGGAATGAGATGGGGAATCTGTTGGACCAAAAAAAAGCTCAAAATTCTCCAAATTTGAGAATACCAAGAAGATGGGGAAGCTGTTGGAGATGCTCTAAGATACCAGTATGGCTTCATGGTTTAGGTTTAGGGCTGTTTGAAGAGTTGTTAGGTTGTTAAGCATAAACAATATGAACAGGTAGATAATGCTAGCTGCCGTATGGCTGCTATATTTTATAATCCTCTCTGACCACACATAGCGCTATTGGACCAGGAACTTGGCACCAGCTGACCATAAAAAGTTTCGACTGTTCGTTCGAGGCATTTTAGATTTTAATCTTGCGGCATAACCAATCCCATTAATGCAAGAAGCTAGAAGACTGACGATGATGAGAAACAATAAGGTCACCTTTAATGAAGGACAGGGATGAACTCGGAGCTGGAACATTTAGCTCTGGTGCAGGACGAGGCTTGTCATTTCCTGTCAATCCCAAATTAATCTTGAGGCTGAATACATGGACAGTTCCCTTGTCACTTGAAACTGCTAACCATTGCATGTTTTCTGAGAAAGCCAAACTATATATCTCTGCTCTGTCAGCACCTCGCCTCACCTATGTAAATATATAGCAACGTAAAAAGAAAGAAATGTGAATTGTAATAGTAAAAGAAAATTACTCTACGGAAATAAAAGGCTACTGTTAGTTGTTGAAATCCAGAAAATTATGATAATAAAAAAAAATTTACCTCAAGGTTAGAAAAAGACGAGTTATGTAGAACAGAAGAACCAGAAGAAGAGGTAAAACAGCTCAAAAAATCCTCACATTTTCTTAGAAAAAATAAAATTGTGCACTCGTAATTCTAGCTGGCACCTCCAATGCAACGCATACATTATACACACACACAATTACGAAGCTATGTTTTGTATGTGTGTTTGTTACGAGGAGAGATGTACAGGAAGGACCACAGTGTATGCATTACAAAAATGGTATCCAATTCACAGTTTACTGATCACACATTGATTGGATATCTCTAGCAAGAAGTTTGTGAAAGGACCAAAATGAAGAAATGTCCCCATTTAGAAGGAGGAGAACGAAGAATATGAATTCTTGAATCTATGTTTCAATACTTCTTGATAATTTAACAAGGGGTTTTAGCAGATATATCCCTGCGTTTTTTTATTATAAATAATGTATATTTCCTTACCTTATTGATATTTCCATATAGGGTACATGACAAGAAACCCCTTCTTATGTATTTTATTTTTCAAGAAACCTCATCATCCAAAATGTTGAGAAAAAAATACCCATCATCTGTAATCACTAATACCTTTGTTTCGTAATGGAGTTCAATTTTTAAAAGTTTATAATGGTTATTGATGAGAAGTTTTCTTAAAAAATGACATATAGATGAATGGGTTTCTTGTAATTTACCCTATCATATATGCCCTTAGGTTTATAAATTATTTTATGATCATGCCCTTCATTCATGTTGTAGTGTAGAAAATTGGATGACAGCATATACGACAAATATATTCTTGAATTATCCACCCAAATATATTTTTCACGAAAATATACTCATATTTCATTAATCCTAGCAACAAAAGTGGATAGGTTAAAGTAACATAGTTATCAAATGATTATGACCAATAAGTTAAGCTAGCTTGTCTTAAACCATAAGAAATAACTTAAGATATGCGTAAATTATTTCAATCTAACATCAATCAAATTTCTCCAAATTGTCAAATAAAAGAAGGATATAGCTGTAACATAACTAATAAACATAAGGTTGTCAAATTAAGTATTTAAAGTGCAAGGAGAAATATGGCATTTCTCATACACACAAGGACGTATATGCTAAAATCCCATTTATAAAGGAATAGGTTCTCAAAAGGAGGATTATTACACTTTTTTGCCCTTTCTGTAGCTCGGAAGGATAACGAAGGGAGGGAGGGAGAAATCTACCAATCTAAGTACCAACCTATTTGTAATGGTCAGAGAACATAAAATGGAATAATGTTTATAAATTATCCAAAAAATTTATCGGCCGCAGAAGACCACATTTATGCATATATCACATACATGTGTCTCCCTTTCAAATGAACCATATAGGTAAGCATGAAATTTAATAACGTCAGAGATTTTTATAGCATATTGTAAGCATCAAAGTCTAAGCATTTAACAACCAGATATAGAAGGTTGTACTTTGAAGTACTTTTTTCGAAACACTAAGAGCATTACTTTGAACATGTCACAATTTAGAACTCAAGTGCACTATACCAATGAATACCAATTCCTTAAAAACAACAAAACTGGAGAGAAAAAAAATGGTATCAAGGGCATCAACAAGATTACTTCTCAGGCTTTAGGTAGTTATAGGGACTAGTTTTAGTGTCTTGCTTCTACATCCCATTAGTACACAATAAATACAGCCAGCAGATTGGTTTCTAAATAGTTATATGCTCCCTCTCAGTGCACTCTTAACTCTCAAAGATCACCTTATGTGCATGCACCAAAAGTGTCCTTAACTGAAAAAACTCACTAAGATCTTCTAAGCACTATTATGCAACTAAACTTTAGAGCTACAGTTACAACCATTTCTCGCCAAACACATGAATTTAATGCTTCCATAGGCTTGCCTCTCTCCAGAAAAATATAGTTGAACTCACAAGTAACCATTGCTTTCAGTGTCTATACTTAGCAGTTATCTCTGCTTATATTTTTGCTGTACTTTATGAAAGCATAGTTAGAGATCATCTCCAAAAACAGTTTACTTTGCAGTTCTTCTTTGTGAATGTATCATAAACCTACATTTCTGACTATAATTAAAAATCATTCGATCATCCTGGTGTTTAAAACTAATTATCCCTGTGTCCTTTGACTAGGCTATAACTGAAGTTACAATGCCACACTTCTCTACTGAAAAATAAATCATGTTGCTACTAATACTACAGTGCAAATATTGTACTGTTCAGCAGTTTCTTCTTGAGATTCAAATAATCAAAATAAGAAATCAAACCTTCTCCCAATTCAC
This sequence comes from Asparagus kiusianus, assembly GCA_022839385.1. NCBI lineage: Eukaryota > Viridiplantae > Streptophyta > Magnoliopsida > Asparagales > Asparagaceae > Asparagus > Asparagus kiusianus. Next base: position 93,714 of record BQKN01066949.1, read on the forward strand.
TCTCATAACGAATGGCCAACTGCTTCCTATGTCATATAATATGAAGCTAAGATTTTGCCAAACTATCTGAGTAATCACATCCACCCAAGAGGCATCGAACATCAAAAAGATGCATGATCTTAATGACTACAACTTACTTCAAATCATTTTCAATTGACATTTTACAGTAAAATTTTGAGGTTACATTTTAATATTAATTGTAACAAGATTATCCATCCTTACATGGGAAGTTACTAGTCAGAACAGTCAGAAACAAGTCCTTGAACTAATATAATTATAGCGGTCACCAGCAATAAAGACTGAGTATGCAATCTAATCAGCATTTTGGAAAATCTACTACAAGCAGTGGGACAGTACTACTATCTACAATAACTAGTCAGCTTTGGTGTTAAATGTTTGTGAAGTTGAGTTATATAAACTACTGATCTAAATGCATAAGCCAGACAGTTGGGTTAAATAATTTATAATATGACACTGCTCTCATACTACAAGATGAACTAGGTTCCACTTCTCTTTTCTCTAGATTTGGAATAAGAGATACCAGCATTTTCCCAACGAACCTCCATTCACTTAGTAATATACTATATAGAAATTATATAAAATAATCACAAACTGGGAACACAAAATGATAAAGATAACAATGATAATAATAACAGCATTCAAACAATTTACATCACCTTTGGAAACTAGCTCCAATTTCCATGGGTTGAATGACAAACCCAAGCATATTATCTAGATGCACTTAGTTTTGCATGTTTGTTGATAAAGAAAAACTGGTGGAGATAACCAGTGTGATCACCGAATAGCCAGAATGCTCATTGTTTCTTGTGGTGACCTTTGGTCAATGTGGTCCAACCTTTTCGAAGTCTTTATCCATCATCTTCATGACAAGTGGTTGCATAACCAGGCACATCAAGCTACCTCGTCCATGTTAAATTCTTCTGCTTCACATCTAAACACCACCTAGGATAGTGCCCAAGGTACTTTTTGTAAAAATCCCCTAAATGGGACCTCTTGTCTAGCGTTGCAGTCAATTTCGCAAGCAGCCAGTCCAAGCGCCACTTCTTGTTGGATATATTTTAAACCCCTCTTGTCTTAGGAAAATTTGTAAATGATTAACCAAACTCGCTTACGCCTTGGACTGCTTGGTAGAAACCTCAATAGTTTAGTTCCTTCTCTTCTTTATGTGCTAACAATTGATTTTTGGCTGTCTAATAACCATATGTGTAGGAGTATTCTATAACTGAGAAGCCTTTAAATGAATCACCAAACTTACTTAATGGACGAACACTGCCAGATCATAACCCTGATTCCTAGCTATTATTTATGTGGTAGCAACTATTATATAGGTCCTCGGCACACTACAACCCCACCCCACCCCACCCCACCCCCAAAAAAAACCCAAAAAAAGTCGATCTATTTCACTTTTAAATGTCCTCATAGATTACCCAGATGTCGTAATGCAATACATAACACTCTTCAGTGTTTTGACATCCCATTTCCATCCTCAATGAAGTCACTAATGCATTTTAGTAATAGTATCAGAATCAATAGTCAAAGGATAAAGTGTCGTTCCATAACAATGCATCAAACAAAATTATTATTCCTTCATTGTTGTTACCTATCACTCACAATAGAGCTTCTTGGCCCAAGGTAGTACCTCATTAGTACTCCCTCAAGTGCATGATGTTTGCCAATCACTTTGTGCATCCATCTCAAATTCTTGGACTTGAAACTTATAGAAACAAAGGCATAACCCAAATAAAGTTGATCTGCAAGGGCAATGCTCTCCAAAAATGGTAGTAGTTTGCTATTTCGCAATCCAAATGTCTCCTCGTGTTCCCTAGTATTTGAAAAGTGTCATGTAGAATGACGTAGGAAGGATAATAGAAAAAACTACCTGCTCAAAGCCTTCATCCGAGACTGCTTAAATGTATCTACCTGAATGATGCTTCAAATCAGTACTTGCATTATTCCTAGATTCATCTTCTTCATGCTAATCAGAGTAAAGCTCCAACATTCTCTTAGGGTTTTAATCTCCCATTTGACAATGACATGCATCAGATGGCCATCAAATCATTAGCAAGAATGACATGTTCTAAACCAAAGTTCATTCCATTTGATTGGATTCATTTAACACTTCCATTCCACCTCACTTTTGATGAGCGCAAAAACTTCCCTTATAGACATAATATAGATCAACAGAACAGACAGATCAGCTTACTACCAATTGGATGGAGAAAGAGCTTACCCTGCCCTGTTGATGTTCAGGGCCACTTGAGCTATATTTACACCCCACCTTTTCTGATCATTTTTCAATCCATGTGAATATGAGTCATATACTTTCTTCATTGTGAAAACTGAAGGTTTTTGTCTCATCGCAGCATGGATTGTGTGTTGCAGCTTTTAATACTGTTGTAATGTCATATTCTCTGTCCTTTCATAAACCTAATTGAGCCTCCTGACCATGTTCCCAACATCATTTTCCTATACAAGTAATCTAGCAAAAATCTTACACAGATCGTCCCAAAATCTAATTTGGCATGTATTCATTCACTTATGTTTCTTCACTTTGGAGATGATACCAATAACCAGTTTCAATTCATTAAACCAACCAGAAGTAACATGTCCTTGACGACTTCATAAAAAAAATTCCATTGTCAGTCATAAGTGGTAAGTCTGAAAGAAATTTACACCAAAGCCTTCTACCTCTAGCTTTTTAAGTTTTGATAACAAAAGGATTTCTTGATTTTTTCACTTGAGAACTCAACATTGTGTTAATTTTAGTATTGACCTGTGTTACCTGGGTACTTCTATAATCTATTTACAAGTCGTACCAATACCAGACATGTACCCATACACGTGCTCATACTCAAACTTCTTGGACACTTCTTGAATATATGCACACGTTTGTTCAAGCTTATATTCAACTATATACCACATGTTTTAATTTAAAACACTCCTTATTTCGCATCTATTTCTAATATATTTATCTTATAAAAATAAAAAAATAATATTGATCTTATGTAAATTATTAATTTTAATACATATAAATATACATAACAAACATATTTATATCTGTGTCCCCGTACGCTACCTTTTACAAATTTGTCATGTCATGTAATCGTACCTGTACGAGCACCCCTACCTAGGCAACTTAGGTATTCTCCTTTGTTATCACCAACTCAAGCACTCTTGCTCAAGCCCATAAAACTTTTATCCACTGAAGAAAACGGTGGAGATATGTTGAGGATATTTATTTGGAAGTCATCATTGCGGGTCTCTAACATTACCTTCATCATCAATCTACGTTCTTTTTATAAACTTTTGTTAAATCTTACTAACGTGGCAATGATGTAGCCCTACCATGTCACCACCACGTCAACAAAAAATAAGTGAAATTCCATTTTGTAATTTCACTAATTTTTTTGTTGATATGGCAAGATAAACTCGAAATCTTTGCAAGTTTACTTCTTAGGTATTCAACTCGACAAGTTATCGCTCTTCAGGGTTCGACTAGTTGTGCTAGAATTCTTTCATTGAATTAGGTTTAATTTGAAGTTATCCTTTTAGTAGTTATAATTGTTGTTAAAACTTTAGTTATTTATTGTTGATTTATAGTTTTACTTATTTATAGTTATATTATATTTTTGCTAATCTTTTTGTGTTAATTTTGCACATGCAATGCATCGAATTTGTTATATCAATTGCTAAAGATTTGTCTTGTGTCGCAAATTAATGACTTTAGGAGAAGAAATAAATAGAGTTCTTATAGTTCTTCATCTTTGCTCTTTACTTATTCTTAGAGATGAGCAAATGTCATTCCTTCTTTTCCTCATCCCCCATCCCTCATCCCCTCTAGAAACTAGTGAAAGAAATGTGAATTTACTCCAAATTAAAATCAACATTTACCTGGCAACTCTCACAAGTGTGATTCTTTATCTTTAGTAAATTTTATTAGCTTTAGATCCACAATTCCCGCTCCCAAACAAAAAAAAGATTTTATGTTTTCCTAGGAACTTCCACCCACACATGCACGCACATCAAAAGAGAGTAAACACAAAATACTATTTCTCTTGACAATGACATGCATCACAAAACTTGACCAACCTACTAAAGGTACAAAAAAGGAACAATTAATTTTTTCATAACTACTTAAAACCTCTCTAATGTACAATCTATATCTATACTACTTATAAAAGAGAATACTCATGTCAAAACTTTTGATTTTCTATTTTGCCCTTTCAAAATTTGATAATTCACAATTATACCATTAGTTATAATAAATCCTTAAATAATTATTCATAACTCTTTATTAAATGCACCTCCTACTCTCCCCCAAAATATTTGATCAAAAATATAATTATTATCAATAGTTTATAATCTAATACTACGTACAAATGTTTGTCTATATTTAGAATTTTAGAATGTAGTGTTCACTTTTCGTGCTACCTTAATTGCATGTCGGGGGGCTTGCAACCTACTCTCCTCTCTAAGAAGTTAAAACGACTACATTTGAGGGACATCAAAGTTTCAGTCATGGGAGGAACAGAGTTTTGTAAATACCACCTAAGAGGTAGAATTTTAGAATGGTATACTTCATTCTTCATTGCTTTGTGTCTTTTGAGCACCAGCTGCTAATGAGTCCAAAATTTCAGCTCAAGACTATAAATCTCTTCCTAAGCAGTCACACAATAGTATAAGACAAAGTTAATCAAATAATTATAATAACAAGATGTAAAGTCTAGATTTTTAAAATTCAATTTGAATTAACGCATAAACTATGAACCAAATTAACTAACAACCCTTTTATTTTTATAAACTTCTCTTTCATCTCTTAAGTATAAATTAGCTCACACAAAGCTAATCGAAATGTATTATAAAAAGTCTGAAACGAACAAATGTATCTTGTAATCTCATTAGATTAAATACTTTTGAAATTCAACCCGCTAAACGCATTTCATAGTGTAATTTGAAATCACATTGTACCAAAAAATCTATGATGCTAATATCATGAAGTAGGAGCAGAATTAGGAATGCGTTAGGCTAATTGTATTACCCTTTTGACGTTACAGTGAGAAATACAAAATAAACTTTCTTATCGTGATTTCAGACAAAAAAAGTTGAATAAATACTACAACAACAAACATCATATTTACATGCATTTAAAATAAATATTATATTATTATTATAAATAAACCCTGATTACTAAAGTGATATCATCTTAAGCTTTGACTTTTTACCTTCTAATTAATAACTCATTTTTATACTTAATATTTATTTTTCATTTATTTCTCTATATTCCTCTCCTTCCAAACATTTGACTACTATTTCTGAGAATTGAGCTGCCTGGGATGACATTAAAGATGGAATAGATTTCTATAGAAATGCTACCGTAATGATTCAGTGCTAAGTTGTGAACTAAAGATTGATAAAAGACATATGAATGACATAATCAGTCTCTCTTATAATTATTACGGAATTTTAACCAGTGACAAATCCCTACTCGCATGATATATGTCCATCATCCAGACATGTCAATTTTAGCATTAAGTTTAAGAATTTATTTAGGAAAACTCTTATTAATTAGCATTTCCTTAAATAGCCTGAACCTTAATGTAAAATGAGCAAAGATGTCTCTCTCATCTCTAATATTAAAGCATATTTTAATATTGCTATTGTGTTTACAGAATAAGCTTGTTCATGCATATGATTATAATTTTTTCACCCTATTAATCCATGTCGGATATCAGCTATTTAGTAAATTCGACTCTCTATTCTGTATGTTTTGTTTCAGCTCCAAATGCTGATGATTAGTATAGAGTTTGATAAGGTATTTAAATTTGAAACATGATATGAATTGGTTCATTTTTTGTCTCATTACCCTACAGATTCAGATCCTTCCAGCCGTTGGCCCATCTAATTATCTAAGGGTCCTAGCACACAAATCGTTTATTACGTCTTTTATTTAGATTTTATGAATATTGGTAAAATCTAAACCAGCTTAAGTACATGAATCGAGAGTTCTCCATCAATTCACTTCATCATTTTACGGTCCACATTTAAAATTTTTAATATTAAATAAGTATGCCCACATGCAATGCATGAGCACTTTACTAGTGTTTAAAAAAGCTCTTATCCAGGCTTAGGCGGTACCTAGCCCGCCCATATAGGCATTGGGAGCGCCTAGGAAGGTGAAGACTGTTTACGTGCACTGCTTAGGTCTTAGTTATGATTTACTCCGTTGCTACCTCACATCCTTTAACCCTCTCCCAACTTCTCCAACTGCCTCCACCGACTATGAACACCTCCTCCATCTTCTTCGACCTTTAGTAAAACCTCTTCCATCACCACTTAAATAAAAAAAATCCATTTGGCACCCAAAGGCGCCTAGCACTTTTGATAACATTAATTGTAATTAAAAAATAAAAAAGGAAGACACCTAGGCCTCGCCTAGACTCCCACCATGGCTAGGCGTTGGGTCTGATGCCTAGACCGCCTAGTGCTTTATGTAACCTTGCTAATTTAGACTTACAAACCCAAGTATCAACCAAACCAACTGACTTAAAAAACTTAGAGAAGAAAAGAATATATCAAAGGACCTACCAAACTGATTACAAGCAATTGTCACATTCCATGGAGTGCCACGAGACAGGTTGAGCTTCCTAAGTTATAAGAAGAGCATACCCCTTGATTCGAGGGGGCAAGTTCTATTCGGATTGGCTCGAAGTTGACTTCTTCATACATCCTATCATTACCATCTTGTCTTCTTTAAACACCTCTCCCTCCTTCTGCCCGCTTCTTCATCATCTATTTCATCCTTCTTCCACCACTATGTCCATTGACAGGGCCCTAAGCGATGACATGAAAAATGCATCCATTGCCAAAAGCTCGACTTCATGATGATTTGCCAACTAACCTATTATTAGTTAAACTACACAAGCTAAACCGAAGTGATATTGAAAAATTGGAAGCTTAAACATTAAGGAGTCTTTACACAACATAAACTCTCAAGCTAGCAATCCAACTAGGATGATGTAAACATATAGTCATAAGTAGAATGTGCACTATGAAACGATGATGGTCTGACTAATTAAGAAACTGATACTTGATGCAATTGCCGTATCAAACCGCAGCAAAAACCAACCCGAGCTTACCTCTTGAAGCAGCACCCCGTCCACCGCGCTAAAAACCCTAACCAGAGTCCCCTTGCTACTCGCCGTAGCAATCAATCTCCCATCCTGCGACAGTGCAAAGCACGCAATCCTCGAATCATGAGCCATAATAAACTTTGTCTTCCTCGCCCCATAGTGCTCGACTCTAACCTGCCCCTTCTGCCCCCCAGGGCAAACCAACACCAGCGACCCCTGCTGCTGCGATACCGCACACAAACCCTTAGGGTTCGCTACTGTCTCAATCTGATGCACCAGCTTCAAATCCACAAAATTATAAACAAAAATTTTATGATCAAGAACCACAACAATCCGATCCCGCCGGAGCCTGACCGCCCTCACCTCCGACCGAAACGAGAGCTCGCCTATGCATCGAGACTGGTGATCGTCCCAGATCATGACCTTATTGGGAGGGTACTTAGGGTTTGGACCGCCGCCGACGATGGCGAGGATGTTGCATCGGAAGAGCATCTCGACGATGCCGATTCCGCCCGCATCGTCGTCGACGAAGTCTCGGCGGAAGATCTCGCTGAAGGGGTCGCAGTTGAAGATGCGGAAGCCGCGGTCGGTGGCGGCGGCGAAGCAGCCGTGGTCTTGGTTGAAGGTGAGGTTGAGGAGGGACGGGGCCTCCGGCGTCGCCGGCGGCGGCCGAGGAGGTTCTGATGACGTCACGGAGGGGGAGGGGGTCGAGGCGATGGATGATGCCTCGCGTTCGGGTTCGGAGTCGGGTACGAGTACGGGTTCGGATTCGGGTTGGGATGGTTCGGATGCGGAGTCGAGTTCGGGTTGGGGGAGGAAGGGGGAGTTAGGGTTTGGGGAGACGGAGAGGGCGGCCATGGAGGTGAGAGTGGAATTTTTGCGGGAGTTGAGGGGGGTTTTTTGTGGGAATTTGGAGGGGGAAAGATGGGAGATGGGGGAAGCTAAGGTCGTCTTATGGCTTGCGGTTCAGGCGCAGGATTGTGCCTTTCACCAAAAATTTTGACAAGTTTTCGGATCAAAACGTTTTTTTTATATTTTAGAATTTCATATATGATATTTGTTTTAAA
>BQKN01066949.1:121967-180835 GCA_022839385.1 Asparagus kiusianus
GGGCCTTGCTGCGGAAAATCAACAAACGCGCGTCATCTCTTCACGCGAAAACAAACCGCGTGAACTTTGTTTTTTTTTTTTTTCAAGCTTACACGTGGGTGGGGGCCACTTTGCTATCCGCGTTCACAACATGTATATAAAATATTAGTTAGATACTAACTTTCCTTTTATAGAATTCCTCACTAAAATAGACCTATCAATATTTATTAACACTGTTCTTGGAGTTGCATTCCTTTTGAGCACAATACCAACTAGATATTTTGAGCTCTAGAATGTTGTTTCGACTGCATAATTAAGCAATAATTTTTGGATTTACTTGTAATTGCATGTGCAGCTCCAATTATGAGTAATCAGACGTGACCTAAATTATAGAAGTAGCAATTCATTGCTAGAAACTTACAATAAGAGAGAGACGAAATATTTTGTATACTTTATAATGTGATGGTACCGTATATGATGTCTGATGTCAATTGTACATGATTTATCTTTTTTTTATGAAAGATAAATCGCAATATTATTGGAGTGGCCGCAAAAATCTTGGTTAAGTAAGTCAAGGGCGAGAAAGTCTTAGCCTCTAAATTCCTTACAATCCATTCGAAGCTGATCAAAATATATTCACTTATAACATAAATCGACATTTTGCCATTTTCTTAGAAAAAGTCCTGCTCGTCTTCCTATAAACTTGATTATTATTTTTAGGATTGTCAAATTTTGAACTTGTGCCTCTATGGTCTTTGGTAGCCTCCAAATCTGAGCAAAGAAGATATCAAGAGTATCAGTTAGTAAATTATTAATCATGACAACGATATTGTAAACAAAACATTTAATTCATATATTGAAAGTTTAAAGCTTTATCTTAAACTTCATAATTAATAGTTACACATTGATGGTATTAATTTAATTTGGATCGGTGTTGCTAAGGGAATCCAATATCTTTTCTCTGAAGCCACTAAATTTGAGCTTTCGTCCTCTATAAGTAGTATATCAATATAAGGCATGTGCCGAAGTTGAAACATCCATCGTTACTAGTTCATTGGTAATATTATCTTTGCATTGTAATCCGTAGACTAATTTATAAGTACACAACTTTGAAATAAATGGATTGTCTTCAGAACTACACATTATCCACATATAAATGAATAGCCAAAATAGATGCCTTCATAAAAATGAGCCAAATAGTCTTGGACAAGTTCTCTATATACTGTCACAAGTGTATGCCCACGCTCGCACCGGTTGATTTGGTTTTTTTATTTTGTACATCTAATTTGTTTGTTTTGCATGAATTTCTTTTTGGGTTATGATTTTGCTTGTTAAATTAAATTGAAATTACTTCCATTAAAATTTTTAAATTGTACTGATTTTTTTCTTTGAATTGTTGCTCCTTCTTTAGAAGTAAATAACTTGAGTCATAGCTTTTCCCCCCCCCTTCTTATAATGGAAATACAAAATAATGATTTGAAATTTATTTAGTTTTCTCACTTACCCGTAATAACATTAGGTAGAAAACCCTAATAATGGTTGTTTATTATTTTCAAGATTTTATATAGTTTTTAGATTTTTCAGGAGGTTGTTTCTAATTTTTAGATTTTAAAGGGGTTTTTTTGGAAGAACTATTTGTATATCCAAAATTTTCTCGTAGTTCTTTGTTTTGTTTTGTTTTTTATCCTTTTATTGCAATTTTTAGATGTTTTAGAGGCATTTTTCTAGTTTAGATTTTTTGAGGGGCTGTTTGTAGTTTTCATGTTTTTATAACTATTGTTTGTATTTTTTAGAGTTTTAAGGGGATTGCCTATGTTTTTTTTCACAATTTAAAGGAGAGGGTTTATAATTGTTAGATTTTTCAGAGGGCTCTCTGTAACTTTTAGAATTTAAAGGGATTTTTTTTTATTTTTAGATTTTTTAAGGGGTTGTTTGTAGTTTCATATTTATGAAAGGGCTATTTATAATTTTTCCGTAGTTATTTATAATTTTATGGGCTAATCTGCAAATATGTATGATTTGAGAGGTATATATTGACCTTGAGGGATAATGTTCGTCAGTGTAAACTTATGGCGTAATGCCTTTATGGGGTTATATGCAAAATTCAAAAAAATTGGTGATTTTTTAAAATTCTAAACATATCGGGGGTTTTTAAAAACTTTACAAGCTTATTGAAGGTTTAGTAAATTTTATCTAGGAGATCTTCATGAAATTTTTTGAAATATAAGACTAATAGTAAACCATTAATCCCACCTTTATATAAAAAAAAGAGAATTAAAGATGCAACTATCAGAATTTTTTTGGTTATGGATAATTAAAGAGAATTAAAAACATGGTTATTTAATTTTTTTATCTATAGATAAATATTATTTGATTAATATTACCAAATATTTGATTATAATTAGAATTTTCTAATTTTGGATAGATTTAATTTGATGAGGATTCTAATTATGGATAGAAAATAGCCATCATGAAAGAATTCTAATTTAATAATAACATATAACACATGTCATTGTTTATGCACTTAGGTAGTGTTGTTTGGTGCTTTTAAGAATACCATTGATTTCTCATCATGCTCCCTTTAAAGCACGAGTTCGAAAAAATCTTTCGATAGACAAAAATACCATTAGAATTCAAAATATTATTCCATTAAGTAATAGTAAGTTGATAAATTGATGAATTCTTATTGGATATACATAGCATGAAGATAAGGATACACTTTAAATTCAAATGTAAATCTAAATAAAATTATTAAATGCCAAATTTACAAATGTCTACAAAATGAAGGGCGTATATGCAAAAACTAAATAAATTAATAAGACAAATAATGTCTACCCCAAAGGTCGAACCTGGGAACAACGTAGACCTATAAATATAAATAATGTGGATGAGATGTTTACAAAATTCACCATACAAATTAAAGTGACAAAAGTCATTCTTAAAATTATAAAAAACAAAAATTAAGGAAAATAAAAATCATACTCCCTTTAAAAGCACAAGTTTGAGAAAAACTTTCTATAGTCAAAATTATCATGTACTATTTTAAATATTTAATTTAAATTATAATCTATCCTAATCATACTTATATCCTATCATAATACCCCATGAACTATCTATAGCTCAACAATTTAAATAAGATTAATAAAGTATATGAAATAGCTCCGTAGTATCAGCTTATTACATGAAGTATTACAAAAAAACAAAAGGTTTTAAAAATTAGACAATATACCCTCAAAAGTTTAAAATTACATAAAAAAAGCTAAAATTTTAGAACTTAATTGGCAAAGAAAAGAATAATTGTGTGATATTCTTTCATTATGATATATAAATATAATTTATAATTTAAGGTTTACTATCTCTTTTCAGAATCTGAAAATAGTCAAGTTGATACTGGTAAAATAATAATAATAATAATATATTAAGAATATCCAATTAAAGAATAAAAAATTAAAAATATATGAAAGATTAAAATTTAATGTTATTGTATAAATTAAAGTAAGTTCATATAATTTTACTAATATGTTAGAACAGCAAAAATACATAAGTATCATTAATTGATAGAAGACTAAATCATAAAAAAACTGATAAAATACTATAATATACTAGCTTAACATTAATTGATTATAATCTATAAATATTGATCTCTAATGGAAATAAGATTTATAGGGTAAAAAATTATAAAGATTTATGTATGTAGAACTATTATAAAATTTAGAGATATCCTTCAAAAGAATCAAGCTGTTGTCATTTCAAATAAAATTCGGAATATCCATGAATCACTTCAATTAACACTAACATAAGTTATATTTATCAAAGAAACACCAACTGAATACCCCTTGAAGAATATATTGAACAACTTTGTTCTAATCAAAGAAACATTCTTCATGGAAGATAAAAGAAAAATTACCATGTCATGACTCTGCGTAAAGCAAAAATTATAAAATCGTCCTTTTTCTTTTTATTATATAGTATAACGATCCCGTGTCTGACTTTATTTAGGGGTATGACTACTAATGAAGAATCAATTCTTAATGACACAATTAAAGATAATGATGTAATAGCACTATTAGAATTTAATATCTCTAAAAATGAAGGTAGCATATTTCATTACTAAAATTCTTATTAAAGACCACTAAATATAAAATTCATCTTATATATGTCTCAAATTTATAGAGGAGATATACATGTCATTGTAAATTGCATCAATAATATATATATTAATCCAAAGATACAACTTAGTGAAGAAATAAGAGATTAGTAAGCAAACCAAACAAACATCTGTTAGACCCTAGAGGGGGGGTGATTAGGGTCTTATGCTAATCTAATCCGATTTTATGCCAATTAAAACTTATTAACAAGTTATCCTAGCAAGTATGAAATACAACAATATATATGAGCTAGGATAAGCAATATGAACAACAAGATATATCCTAACAAAGAGATATAGGCAATGTATACGCAAGGATATATAAACAACACAATCTAAACTAGATAGTAGACAAACTAAATAGTGAGATAATAGTGAAATGAGCAATGAGCACAAATAAGAATAAACGCCAAGGCACACACAAACACAAGCAAATGATCACGGAGTTCGGACCTTCCGTCCTACGTCTCTGCTCCCTACTCCCGGGGAGAAATCCACTATCACAACCAGGTTTTCTACGCTCGCCCGAATAATGTTTACACCTCACAGTGTCGGTTTTCAACGTTCACCGATCAACGTTCACAATCACTCCTCACACTCGGTTTTCTAGTTCACCGAAAACTTTACAATCTCGACACACTCGGTTTTCTAGCTCACCAAAAACCTTACAACACTCACAATGTAACAAATATAAATTTGTTTTCTACAATAGATGAGAACACAATGAAAGCTCACTCTCAATTGTTATAACTCCCCACAACCCAAATTATACTATGAATGTAAATACAATAAGCTCAATGGTTGTGTGTGTAAACAATGAAAAAATCAAAACAACTAAACTCAAATAAAATCTAGCATATAGAAATTATGAATAAAACAATAAATAGCTAGAAATAGAGTTTAGGAATTCTTCTCTGAAAAACAAGATGGAGAGATGGATTAAAAGGAAGCTCAAACAATGTAGATGATCTCCTCCACTTGTGATCCAACCAAAACAGCTTTAAAACCAAACTTAAACCCCTGTTAAAACTCATTTAAACTTGTTTAAAATATCCCATTGGTTGCTGAGATAGAAGGGGGTTTGGGGGTTTATATAGGAAGAGAAAGTAACAGCAAAAACCCCAAAACAAAACAACAAAAATCCCAAAAAATCAGGAATACGATTCTGTACAAAAAGAGCCGTTGGGCATATGGCGGTCGACCGTAGAAAACTCGCGGTCGACCGCGAGCCAGCTAAGAAACCCAGAAAACTTCCAGAGACTTACGCGGTCGATCGTGACGGTCGACCGTGGGAATTTTTAGCTCAACGGTCGACCGTGGCGGTCGACCGTGAAAGTTTCTACAGCCCACTCAGCAAAAGACACAGGCGTGGTCGACCGTGACGGTCGACCGTGAACTGATATATGAAATTGACAGGTTTAAAAACAGTTTGCTGATTTTAAAACACTATTTAAAATATCAAATAAATTCTAAAAATTATAAAACTTTGGAAAATGATTGTAGACATGATAATACACATGCTACAAGAACTGGTTTTCTAAAATAACTTCCCAAATGAGAAATATCATCATTTTGTAAAATAGTCCAAAACATGAAAATGTAAACATATGAATTTTGACATTTTGGCTAAACCATATTTTGAAACTTTACAAAATGATTTTATAGACTTAAAGAAAGATGTAAACTATTGTTATGAAGTCTATAAATAATGAATGTAGTATTTTATCAAAATACACATATAATGCACTAAAACATGATTTCATTGAACTAAATAAAATTGATATTGATGAAATCATATATATGCATATAAGTATGAAACAAAAATATGTTTTCTAATTATATTAAATTGCTTCATATTAAAACTTAAAAACTATCAAACCAAAACATATATGTATATATATAACTATATACATACAAAACCAAAACGTGTATGTGTGTATATGATTGAGCTTAGAGTACCAGCACACATAATATAAAAACCTAAAATAAATTACCTAAGCTTGATCTTGATCTTCAATAAGCTTGACTTGGTACACTTGCGGAAGAAGCTTGAACTTGTATCTTTAACTTGAATGTACATTGCTTCACTCCACTATTCCGGCAACCTCCATTGGATATGATCGTTAAAGCGCAATCCATCCAACCTCCAACTCGTTGTTTGCTTAGAATAAATACGAAAATACAAACACTAGACAAACAACATTAGAAATAAATTATTTGTTAAACATCATCAAAATAAAAAGGCCAACAACATCCATATAACATTATAAAGAAAAAATATTACATTTTAAAGCTAATATGCAATGTTCTTTTAGAGTAAGCTGCCAAGACAAAAGCATCTCCATTAAGGCTCTTTATAAATGTAGCAAAAATTTATATTACTAATATATACTACCATTATAATATTCGAAAGAGGTATGGTCTTAGAAAACCTAATCCAAAATTCATACAATTAAACCTAAGAATAATTTACCAATATTGATACAAGTTGCCGTGCGAGCACCCTTTGGTCGCGGAATTACTAAAAGGTCGGTTGAGAAGAGGATGACCAAAACACAAGAACAATTCAGTATAGCGAAGGAAATTACCTTCTCTAGATTATGAGTATGAAAAGAATACAATCCCTCTCTCACAATCTTACTAGAATCGAGAACAACCTCTCAACTCTCTCTCTAAACCCTAATACAATTATTAGAATTTCTCTCTCCCCCTAAGGTCTCCTTGAAACCCTACAATAACCTCTTTATATTAGGTACAACGTGGGTGGCAATCTTATAAATAAACAAGCACAAAAGAAAGAGGAGTCCCTGTCAGAACAGAATCCAAAACGAAACAGGAAACCCAGAATTCACGATCCGGTCGACCGCCAAGCATGGTCCGGTCGATCGACCAGAGAACTTTCTGTTCCCTGTGCCCTGTAGGGTTGTCCGGTCAACCGTCATCTGTGCCGCGGTCGACCGGATAGAGAACTGCTAGTTTACCCTGTTCTTCTGCGTTTCGCTTCTTCCGACTTCTTTCGCCGTCTTCTTTGGCTCCAACCACGACTCTATTCTCAAGATACCATGAGAATCATCTATCCTCAAGCTCCCATGAGGATCACTAAGCTCCCGAGACAGGGAAGAAGATACACCCGTATCACGAGTCCCCCTTTTAGAAACTTGAAGTCCCGTTCAAGTTAGAACTGAAGCTGAGGGAACTCACAAGCCCCTCCTCCTTTTCTGAACCACCTGGCCTTGCTAGGAATCTGATCTCGACGTCTGATCAGAAATAACTCATTCATCCCGCGTCTCGTCGTAGTCACTTTTCGCTCCAAGTTGCAATCCTTCATCGATGGCTTTTCTGGAAGTCTAATGCACAGCGAGACAAACTTCTTGCTTGCATTCACTAACATCTTCGCTCGCGTCACCGTCCCCAAGCTTGTCTCCCTCGGAAGAGATGCCGAACGAAATATGAACTTTTCACCACCCTTGGTGAATGTATACTTCTGAGCCCGCCTCTCGTAGATCGCATATCTATCCCATAAGTACAGATTGCCCAGTATAATCTGACAAACATCCAATGGAACTACGTCGCATATGACCTCATCAATATTCGACTCATGGAGCACAAATCTTACAGTGCATTGATCAACTACACTTAGCTTCTCCTCCTTCTGAATCCACCCCAATGGATAGGGCTTCGGATGCTTAACCGTCTTCAGACCCAACTTCTGAACCAAGGTTTCGGATAGCAAATTCTTCTCGCTGCCCGAATCAACTATGGCATCAATCAAACTGGTCTTCACTTGCAACTTAAGTACAAAGAGCTGCTTCCTCGGGTCGTTATCTTCTTTAGTGGCCTGCTTCCCCGCCATAAGGTTGAGACTGCTATTGGATTTCGTCATCCCCGGGACTTCTTTCGGGCCTTGAGCTATCACGTACGGTTTTTTCTCCTCCTTCTTCTTCAACCTCCTTGGCTTGAGATGAGGATATTCTCCCAGCACCGATCAGCTATGTGCCCTGTCTTCTCGCAATGACTACAAATCAGTCATGTTTTCCCTGGATCACCATTCTTCTTCTCCTCCTTAAACTGAGAACCACTAGACTCGCCTCCAACTTGCTTTGCATCCCCCTTTGCTTTGTTGCTCTTATTTTGCTTGTCCTCTATGGCAATGGCCTTCACGCTCGCCTCTGCGATCGTCTCAACCAAAAACAGCTTCATCTCCTTCCGGATGTAATCATTCAGACCCGCCATGTACTTCATGAAGATGGAGTACTCGTCCGTTGCGATGTTTAGAACCAACGCCTGCTGCTGGAACTCCGTCGTGTACTCTTGAACAGTCTGATTAAATTTTTGGCGCAAGCCATACCACTTGTACCAACGCTCCTCAAGGAACTCCACTGGATAGAACTGTTTCCGAAGTAGCTCCTTGAACTTCTTCCACGACGTCGCTTTCTTCTCCTGTTTGCAATAGGATTTCCACCACGTCAACGCGTACCCTGAAAGCTTCAATATCGCGAACACTATCTTCTCATTGGACGAATACCCGTAGAGAGTGAAGTACATCTCCATACGTTCGATCCAATCATCAAGCTTCTCCACATTGATACTCCCATCATAAACATGAATCTCAACCTTGAAGTCAATCTTCAGATTCTGTATATTATTCTTACCCCCTTGATGTCCAACAGTCTTGACAATCTCAGTCTTCCCCTCTGAATCAGATTCCTCGCTCTCTTCGTTGGATTTGACGAGTTTCGTCTTACCCTTCGAAGAAGATTCCTCCTTTTTATCACCTCCATTGATGAAACCCACGAGTTGAGTAAGAGTCGTCCTGATCGTCTCAATCTGCTTCTCCATGACATCAAGTCTTGCTGAATTGTCTGCTTCAGTCATCTTCTCCTTCCTTAATTTCTGGACTCCCTCCAAGGAAATAAGGATCTCGCTAAGCTTCTTGTACTGTGAGCGAGTAAGGACCATACACAGGTTCCCCCTTCACAGGATCTAGGTGCTCTGATACCAACTTGATACGAGTTGCCGTGCGAGCACCCTTTGGTCGCGAAATTACCAAAAGGTGGGTTGAGAAGAGGATGACCAAAACACAAGAACAATTCAGTATGGCGAAGGAAATTACTTTCTCTAGATTATGAGTATGAAAAGATTACAATCCTTCTCTCACAATCTCACTAGAATCAAGAACAACCTCTCAACTCTCTCTCTAAACCCTAATACAATTATTAGAATTTCTCTCTCCCCCTAAGGTCTTCTTGAAACCCTACAATAACCTCTTTATATCAGGTATAATGTGGGTGGCAATCTTGTAAATAAACAAGCACAAAAGAAAGAGGAGTCCCTGTCAGAACAGAATCCAAAACGAAACAGGAAACACAGAATTCACGATCCGGTCGACCGCCAAGCATGGTCCGGTCGACCGACCAGAGAACTTTCTGTTCCCTGTGCCCTGCAGGGTTGTCCGGTCGACCGGCATGTGTGTCGCGGTCGACCGGACAGAGAACTGCCAGTTTACCCTGTTCTTCTGCGTTTCGCTTCTTCCGACTTCTTTCGCCGTCTTCTTTGGCTCCAACCACGACTCTATTCTCAAGATACCAAGAGAATCATCTATCCTCAAGCTCCCATGAGGATCACTAAGCTCCCAAGACAAGGAAGAAGATACACCCGTATCAAATATATAGATACACTATTGCACCTTTAAGCCATTGATAGATACCATTTGTAATAGAGTTGAGCGGTGGTTTTATGTTTGCAAAGGCTGCAAAAAGAAAGTGGATAGAGATGTTAATAATAAGTATCCAAATGATAAATATTGTAGAATCGCCAATGATATAGTACCAAGATTAAGTGATATCTCTTCTTCATGAAATAAATATATCAAAATTAAATATTAATATTATAATCTAAAGCAAATTGATAATAAAAATATAATGTATTTAGTTCAGTTCCTCATAGAAAATAACACAAACAGAGCAAATGTAACATTATGATATAACAGAAATTCTTATTAGATGCACAACAGAAGAATTCATTGTAGAGAAAAAAGAGGTATCTCCTAACCTTATTTAAGTAATAAATTAAAAGGATAAAATTTTATATATATATAAAATTAAAATTTATTCTTATTGAAATAAAAAAAATCAAAGTCTATATTGTCATAAGTTTGTGTTGAACATTATTCAACTTCTTTGTGAATTTAGACGAGAAGACAAAAGATGAATGAGATCAATGAAAGATAACATGCTCCAGTCTTATATCACAATCAATGTAGACGATGAAGACACTACTCTATAATTTCCCAGAAAAAAGATAAAGATGAAGAAGGATTAATCTTGACTCAATAAAATATAAAATAGAAGCAACAAAAGATAATGTTTTGTACATTGTTATAGAATAATTTTATTTTTTAGTAAAATTGGAATCTTTAGAAGGGATTTTCATAAACTATTTTTAGTGTTTTCATATGCATATGTGGATGCTTTTATCATATAAAAGTGTACTAGAGTTAGCATTAATTTTAAGTTTATGATTTTTTCTTAACTATATTCTGTCATTTTGTCCCACTTTAAATTAATTACCTTGACTCGTTGGCTTTATTATTCATCTTCCTTTTATAATGTTATTTTTTCAAGTGTTTTCACTTTCATAACACTATACTTCCCCAGGTCAACCTCGGTTTCATGCCGATCCAAATAAAATAAAAATTTAAATTGCCTTTAGATTATATTTATCTCCTGACAATTCAACTATCAACATAAAAATTTAAACTGAGTGTAGCCTATTCAAACAAATATCAAATAAATAAATAATCAAAGTGTAGTCGAGGAACAAATTTTAGTAAGAAAATAAATCAAAAATACTTAATCATAGTATTTTAAAAAAAATCTAGTTATATATAAAAGAGGGATGATGTAATGAACAATGAATATGTTTTGTGTATATATAAAAGTTTAAAACTAATATATATATATATATATATATATATATATATATAAAACTTATTTATTAAATTATCAAAAAAAACATACAATGGCCTAAAGTTAAATTACAATTGCAAAATCAGCAAGTAATCAATAGATAAGACATCACAACAAAAAAATGAATTCACGAAGAAAAATAATATGATGGATATGATAAAATAGTCGCATAACATCCATTCCTTGTTATACAAGAACGTGATTAAAACATAGAGATTAAACATTAAGAGCGGAAGCTTATACCTGAATCCATGGATTAGACTTTAGATGAGTTTTGGATCTTCTAATCTTAGGGATTCTCTTTCTTAAGAATTCTCTCTTGATGGGGGTGAGAAAAATTAAAGAATGTAATCCTAGATTAGGGACCATAACCCCTTATTTATAGGTGTTGTACATTTGTAATTTGGCCCATCATCAAATTATAATTACAACCTGGTATCTGCACATATAACCCCATAATTTATTTAAATACCCATTAACCCAAATTAATTGATCACTTTAGTGGGTTATCCTGAAGGATAGCAATACACACAGATTAATCATATGTGCCCACAAATAGATTTAATTAGATTTAAATCCAACTTTCCTGGCTTAAGCTCTTATAATTCTAAGACTAGTTCTTCAAATAAATATTGATAAAATATTTCATGAATATTTTAGTCTGCTGAACGTGTAACTATTCATTTTGAATCTATATAGTTCTAGAATGAGCAAAATTGACATGCATGTTGCCACAACATCTGTGTGAGGAAGTCAAAGAATAATTGTTGAGCAATTTGTTTAGAAAATTCTTTTTTAATTTGTGGATAAAAATATTTTTGCGAGTTGTAATATACATAAATTGCTTATTTTCAAATAAATCCCCTAACTTATTGAATTTGTCATCAGCCCTAACGATTATCGTAATCTTTTCAAGTTAATGACTCCAATTATTACTTCTACTCTATATTAAAGGGACTCGTTTAAAAATAAATTAGGAACTGACGGTTCTAATAGAATTTTAAAGGGGCCAACTTCTAAATGAGTTAAGTATCGACCGGGCATGATACCACTTTTCATGACTTAAGGTGTTTGTTTCAAGGTATGAGAGTTGTAAGACATTAACATTGGAAGAGGGGGAAAAAAAGGCTGAAGTGGTTTTTAGAATAAAGTAGGGGTAAACTTTGAGTCTATTACTTAAAATAAAAAATTGAATTTTTTAATTAGATAGACTTCGAAATCATTAAAATTGCTATAGTATTCCCATATTCCAAAATTATTTTGAAATTAGTCCCTCAAGTTAATAGCAATGTTATTAGATCCTCTAATCCTCGCAATCTTTTTAAATTAATCTCTTTAGTTATTGCTTCTAGGGAGTAATTTCAAAATAAAATTTTAAGAATTAAGGAACCTAATATTAATTTAATATTAATGATTTGAGAGATCAATTTCTAATTAACTTAAGAATTGTAGAACTTAATAACAATTTTCATGATTTGAGGGATTTATTCAAGATATGAAAGGTTTAAAGACTCATAATGAAAAGAATTTTTAAGTAAAGGTTTTAAAAAAAATGTTAAGTGTATAAGGGAATCGAACATGCGATGTATGATTTTATAGGGAAGAATCATACCAACTAGGCTACTTAAAATTGATGATTAATTAATTGTCTAAGTTTATATATATTAAATAATTTTACTGTAACTATGAAGAGACAATTATAGACCCAGTAACTTTAGTATATATATATATATACAAATACTAATAAAATTCACGTACTTTATAGGCTATAGAATGAATAACAGAATAAGTGATGCTGCAACCCATGATTTCATGGATTTTTTGATGTTTTGTTCTTATGAGACTTTGTTCAATTTGAGGTGGAAGCGTATGTAATATTACATATTTAATCATTCTACTTTTGACAATATGTAAATAATCTTGCTTGCAATTTGACTTGAAAACGGGAATTATTAGAAGTGCCTCACGTACTTTGAGTCTCAAGTTTAGATTGAATCAAGGATGGGTATAAACCAAAATTTAATTATTATAGTGATAGAGAGTTAAATTAATTTACACATTTGAATTTTAGTTTCAGCTAGGCTGCAAATAAAAATATCCTTATGTCTAGAACCAACATATGTAGAAATAAGGAGTGGTGAAATTAGTTAAGCTAATAAGACATGAGATTTTAAAGGAACATGATTGGGACAACCATTTTTAGGCTCTGCTGGATAATGGGTTTGTTGGGAATATATATCTTGGATCCAGAATTCATAGGAAGAAACATATTATGTGTCTTCAGAGGTTAATGGATATTATATATATGTTTTGCGGGACTTTCATCATATATAATGATGTGGTTCAATCTCAACAACAAAGTGAACACTTAGTTGAGATTGAACCACATCTTTATGGCATGACAAGGATACATATTTTTCTTTATATACTAGTTCTTATGCACGTGCAATGCACGTAGTTAAATATCAAAAATTTTTATTTATTTTCTTACTATAAAATAAGTCAGATTCATCTTGAGTTAATCTTTAAACATGGATTATTACATTTGCCATAATTTTATTTAAACATTTTTTAAAATTTTATGAAATAGATTTGCGTTTAAAACTGGGATCAATATACTTTTATATACTTGCATACACAACATTATTTTTTAAAATTTGTATATATCAAACTTCATGTAACATATTTGTTTATCGGATCAAATCATCGATCTCCAATTTGTTTATCTTAGTCATTAAATGTAGTGTTAAGTGTGTGTTAATAAAATATAACCAAATACTTAATATTAAGATGGTTTGTATAAGCTGAGCACAGAGTACATACTTTTTACAATACTGCAAAACATCTTAATTATTGATAGACTTAAAATAAAAAATAAATACTAAATATTATTGGTAATTCTAGTATAATTTTATATGACAAAATCATTCACATAAGCATATTAAAAATTTTGCATAAAAATCCCTTCTGAAGACTCCTAATTTTACTCAAAAATTAAGTTCTACTATAAAATATTCAAAAAATATTATCATTTGTCCCTTTTTTCATATTTAATTGAGCTGAGATTAATCATTCTCTACCTTTATCTTTTCTTAGGCAATTCTACAATAGTGTATTCATCGTCTATATCAATTGTGATATCATATTGGTATATAATAAAGAGCAAAAGGCAAGACAATAGTCCAACAATATATTAGGATATACTTAGATCAATCAAATTATATTATTACTCATAATTGATATGCATCATAGATAAAATGTGTTGACAATTTTAAACTATAAAACAGACTACATGGGCCCTCTAACAGAGCTTTTTTAATGCAAGCAACCCTCAAGATTAATTTTAAAAATCTCTTGGGTCAGGAATAAACAACTAATAAGTTTGAAGCGAAAGCTAGGAGAACACAATACATTCTTAAGAATTATTAATCTTTACTTAATTTGTTTATAATGACATGATCTCATTATTAACTAACTACATGGCCTAGTACATTATTTTTTTATTGGACGTTCAAGGCAGGCAGAGGACCCATGTGAGTCCTCATCATAATGAATGTTATACAATTTACGTACAAAAAAAAGGGGATTGATTAATGATGTAGTTGGTGAGGGGGAAACTCCAACAGCTTAATTTGGGTATATGGATATATTATAGATGGAGATGGAGAAGTGTGGTTTTGAAAACAATGAGTGTGTGGGGTAATTTATATGGTTTTTGTTTGTGTAGTTTTCTTCGTTTATTTTTAAGATATATGTAATCCTGTGGATATATATAGCTATAGCATTGCTATTCTCTTTTGGCTTTGTGGAAGAGTTTGGGTGAAAAAAATAAATTATCTAATCCGGTTGAAGTAGGATCATATAAGTTAAGCCCATGAATGAAATTTATTTTAACCAACACTAATATGTAAGTATTATTGGCATTGAGATCTAAAATATGTGTGAGATTCTCTATGACTTTTATACAAATAGTACCTATTTAAATAATAATAGTATAATTAAACTTTATGATCTAAAAAATTCAAATATACAATATAAATAATTGCTTTAAAATAATCTGATATAATCTAATAAAAAGAAAATAGATAAAAATGATGTAAAAATTATTAAAATTTTATAATTCATAATTTTTAAACAATCTAATCTAATAAAAAGAAAATAATAAAGGCACATACATGTTGAAGGAGATGAAAGTGTTATGAAAATTATTGTAATTTCTGATATAAAAAGATCAAATATATGATATAATTAATTGCTTTAAAATAATCTAATCTAATCTAATTAGAAGAAAATAGATAAAAATATTATGAAAATTATTGTTATTTCTTAATATAAAAAAGATTAAATACGCAATATAATTAATTACTTTAAAATAACTTAATCTAATCTAATAAAAAGAAATAACAAAGTCACATATCTATAGAAGGAGATGAAAGTGCTATAAAAATTATTGTAATTTCTTGGCTTATATATATTTGCATGTGAGAGAATAAAAATTGTAAATAGAGTTCTATTTAAATAATAATAGTATAATTAAACTTTAAATCTAGTTATGCAGTATCATGAACTACTTAAATCTATAGAGCAATCGTTGTCGAAGACGGTCGTTCAGAAGAAGAATGAGGAGAAGCCAGAAAAGGTTAAGGAGAGACCTAAGAGCTCATCAATAGGCTACGTAAGCATTAATTATTCTTTACACATTCTTGCATGTTAATATTGAACGTAATTTTATAACTTTATCAGAATTACATGTTAATTTGATTCTTTCATATTAACTTTCTGTGTGTGTGTGTTAGCATACATTGTTGCATGTTAACTTACATTGTTACATGTTAATGTCAATTCGTACATGTTAGTTTTTTAGTGTAACATGTTAACTTTTAGCCTTATGTGTTAACTTTTTGGCTTACATGTTAACATTTCAACATTTTGTTGTCTTTCATAACTTATCCTTAATTTTTTCATTGTTTATCTAGCTAATAGTTATTTAGTAATTTTTTAGATTGTTTCCCAGCATATCAACGTTGCTTTTGAGAGGGAAGATGAGATAAAAAAGTTAACAGATGATGAACAAATTTATTTTTGGAGGAATGCTGCTAAAATAAATTGAAAATTACTCCATGATGTCAAGCGTAGTAAGCAATATCAATGAGATGCTTGCGCCAAGGAGAAATAAAGGTTTAACAGGAAAGTGGAACCCTATGAATGAACCAGTGATCTCATTGACCCCGAAGACCTGAAGAAGAATGTAAAGAATCTTATAACACAGAATGATAGGCATATTAAGGCTACATAGAAGAAAAAGAAAAATGTTTTGGATTCTTTTGATAGGGGTGATGATATTGGTTGCTTCGATTATGGCAATGTAACCAATATTAGAAAAGAAGCTTTGTGGAGGAGGTTATGCAAACGGAGAAGGAAATAGATAAAGTAGAAGAGAAAAACCAAGAAGCTACGCAATAAGAGAAGGAAGTGGAGAAAGAAGAAGAGCAGGAAGTGGATGTTGAGAATGTAGAGAATGAAAAAGAGAAGAAAGAAGGGAAAGAAGAGGATGTTGAGAATGTGGAGAAATAGGAAGAGAAGAAAGGGGAAGAGAAAGAAGAATAGAAGAAAGAGGAAGAGAAAAAAGAGGGAAAGAAGGAGAAGGTTGGAGATATCAATTGAGAAATTCTTCATAGAACCGGAGGCGAAAGTGTATCAGAAGAAGATGAAGAAAGTTGTTTTAAAGGCAGGGACAAGGGAACCGAGTACTAGATTAGAATGAGGTCACAACTAGTTCGAACCCCATTCACTGAAGGAAAGAAGAAGGGAGTTGATGAAGAGATAATTGAAGTATCACACCAGGAAATTGAGGAGAGAAAAACAATCAAGTACTGCTACAAACCCGATGAATGCAACTAGGATTTGCTGAAGAACAGGAAAATCAAGAAGAAGAAGGAGGAAGCTCTTCTGAAGTTGTTAAATAAGAGTATTCATGATGTTTCTAATTTTAGCATATGCCTAGAGGATAGTGAAGGAACTTTCATTCACAATTTTAGAATATTCTGATCATGTAGCAGCAAAGCTCACACAAGAAGAGAATAAATGACTTTCTAATTTTTGCAATTAGAAATTCCATCAGTAAGTTTCGTAATTCTCATTCATGTTTACCTGTACATTACCTGTGAACTTTTAACCATACATGTTAATGTTTGTGTATAACTATTAATATTATACTATATATGTTAACTTAGGACATATATGTGTTAACTTTTACTCGTACACGTTAACTTTCATTGGTACATGTCGACTTTTATCGCAAACTGTTAACGTTTGCTCTGTCATGTTAATTTTCATTGGTACATGTTAACTTTTATAACAACCTATTAATGTTTGCCATTTCCTGTTAACTTTCTTTAGTACATGTCAACTATTATCAGCAACCGTTAACTTTTGTGTCTTACTATTATATTTGAGGAGGTGTATTATTGTCAATACTTCGAATAGTAGTATTGATGCTTTGCAGCTTCTGTATTTCTTTGTGGAAGCCGTCTTGATGACCATGCAACTTTAATATGTTAAATATATGCATAGCTTTCTTTTATGTTTTATTATTGTGCATGTTAATTTTCATTCTTACATGGTAATTTTGTAGGTCACGAAAGCTTTGATAGATAGAATAAGTGCATGGTTAGAGAGACCAGAAAATACCTCACTGAGTAAGAAATATGAAGTCGTATCAACTTATTTTTGCATAAGTACTAGATCAAACCCCTAACCATCTTCATATCTTGTTAATAATTGACATAACATTATCTTATTTGCAATATAGCCTAGTCTTTATGCCAAGACTCCTAATTTTTCACATATGCAAAAGGAGTTCCTCACTCGATATGGATTTAGATTTGAATACAGTAAGATATGGTGGGGCAAAGAAAGAGAGCAAGAGGCTATGTACGGTTTTAGTTATGAGTCTTACGATCAATTAAGATGGTAAATTTTACAGCTATCTGTTTAAATGTACAAATTTTGATCGTAGTCGCTCCACCCACAATGTTAGTAGTTAATTTATCATGCAATATATTTCCCTTAGATGCTTCATGTTAATTTTCATTAATATATATTTTAGCTGTCATCGTGAATTGCTATGTTTCATGAAAAATTATGAGCTTTTATGTTAATATATATTACCCTTATGTTCCAATGTATTATATTTATGTAAAATGTGGTCATATTGTTGTACAGGTATGAGCAAAAGGTGAAGGAAACGAATCCAGGAAGCAACATTTGCATCGACCAGAATGAAAGAAGGTTCAAAAGACTGTTTATATGTTATACTGTTTGCATCATTGTTTTCATAAATGGTTGTAGACCCCTATTATTTTTGGATGAGACCTTTTTGAAAGACAGATACAAAGGCACGCTCCTGAGCACCATAGCATATGACGGAGACCAAGGGATATTTCCACTTGCGTATTGCATATGTGATCAGAAAAATATTAATAATTGGAGATGGTTCCTTCAAGGCATGTGGTCCATACTGTATGAAAGACCAGACCCATACTATCATACCCATCAATTGGTTATTATTTTTGATGCTGACAAGGGGATTCGAGAATCGGTGAGAGAATATTTCCATGAAGCAATTCACTCAAGATGTGCTCTGCACCTGGTTGAAATTTTTAGATCAAAGCTAAAGGTTGTGGGAATGAAGGCAAAAGACGCACAAGTTTTGGGGAATTTGCTCCAATTAACTTGCTATAAATACACTGTTACAGAATGGAACGACTACATGAAGGATATATATGAGATGTCTCCAGCTGTATATGAGATTGCAATTAACTACTCGCCAGAGCATTGGGCAAATGTATTCTTCCCTGCCATTAGGATCTGCACTCAATCATTATGAGTGAATTTCCCCTTCTGTAGGTTAACTATCACTGATATATGTTAACTATCTGGCTTATATGTGAATTTTTCCTTCTGTAGGTTAACTATCGCTGATATATATTAGCGTTTACCAATATATGTTAACTTTCATGTAGTTATGTTAACGTTCCATACTAAAGGTTAAGTTTTATGGCTACATGTTAATCTTATTATATATTAGATGCTGACCATACTTTCTATTATTTTGATGTTTGCAGATATGGTCATGTAACCTCTAATATTGCAGAATTCTTTAACAGCTGGATACGTGAAGCTCGATTGTTGCGTATCCTACAAATGGTGGAGCATATTCACAAACAAATTATGACTCGCATGAACAACAGACGCATAATGACTGATAAGTGGACAAGCTATCTTTGTCCTAAAGCTGAGCAAATTATTAGAGAACATATGGAAAAAGGATCTACTTTAGAGATTAAGCAATCTAGAGGTGATATATTTGAAGTGCAATCACATAGAACCACTCACGTTGATTTGGAGAAGAGGACATACACTTGCCGTGCTTGGGACGTAACTCGTATTCCTTATATGCATGCTTGTGCAGTCATTATTTATAAGAAAAGAGAGGTATATCAATATTGTGACTGGTTCATGTCCGTAGAAGCATTTAAGAAGAGCTACGATAAAATATTATATCCCATACCAGATTATGAGAAGCGGAGTGTGCCCAGGGATGAAATCCAGATTTTGCCACCAATTACCACGAAGAGGAGGGGAAAGAAATAGAACAAGACGCATAAACAACAGAGAAGTCTTGAAACGTCCCTTCAAATGTGGTTGATGCAAAGCTGAAGGGCACAACCGATCAACTTGCAACGAGCCCATCGGTGATTAGTGTGTTATGCTTCTTACAACAGGAATGACGCTAGAGAAATATAAGTTGTATACAAGTTTAGACTATATATTGTGAGACAATTGTAATCTGCTGCAAGTCAGCAAGATGTTTTGAATTTTGTACTTGAACATGTTAACATATAACTATCTTTGTACTACTACTTTTAGCTGAAGTGGTTACATTTTAGGCCCAAAGTTTGAGTTTAAAGCTTAAGTGGTTACCTTTTAGTCCTAAAGTTTGAGTTTAAATTGGTGACCGTTCTTAAATCTAGGTGACTGTTCAACGACTAGCTAATTAACTGTTCCAACAGATATATTCCCAATGGCTAGCTATTTGTTTGATATGCAATATATAATGTTATGCAAAACTCAACTAAACCCTTATCTTTTGTTCCAGACATCCCTTCAAATCTTATTTTGAGATTGTGAGATGAAGACTGAGGAGGGCTCTCAAGCACAAGAATAGGTATGTTGTTTCTACAAAATTCTAACCCCCTCAGGTAGTGCAAAAATAGGAACAACAAAGGTAGATACTTCTGAAGATGTGCAAAGTTCCCAAATAGGCAATGCAAGTTTTTTGCTTGGACTCACAATGCTAATGCAATGAAGGGGAACATGGCCGTTCACTAAGAATTACCTATTGAAGATGAGATAGCAGTCAAAACAAAACAGTTAAAGAAAGCATTGAAGCAATCGAATTGTGAAGTTGAAAAATGGAAAACTTGTTCGTTCTTTCTATGTTGTTTTTGTGTGGTTCTAATTCGCTTAAACATTGTGATATGCAAGTTAAAAATGAACTAAAACATGTGCAGTTCATAATGGAAAACTGTGGTATAAAAATTAAACATTATTTTTTGTAAGTTTATTGAACATCGACTTGTAAACTTTTACTGAAAGTGATTAACTTTCAGAGCTATTTGATCTAATCCAAAGTGGTTAAATTTCAGGTTACCATGTTAAATTTTACTCAAATTGGTTAACTTTTAGAGCGACATGTTAACTTTTGCTGAAACTGGTTAACTTTCGATGAAACTGGTTAGTTTTGACTGAAACTGGTTAACTTTCGCTAAAACTGGTTAACTTTCGCTAAAATTGGTTAACTTTTGATGAAACCGGTTAACTTTTAGCAACATATGTTAACCTATACAAAAGTACCATAACAACAAGCTTCAAACTTTCACCCATCACAATTGTTCAATTAATATACAAGACTACATTTGTTCTCATAGTTAGCTTGTTCAATTACTACATAATGATAATACTTTCACCCATCCTGTGCTCCAATCTCCTCTTGATATCTCTGTTCCCATCCTTCTACAAGAAGTTTGGCTATAAGTTTGGCACGAATGACAGCAGAATTGTCTCCTAGATTAGTTACCTGAATCGTATCAACCCCATTGATTATAGCCTTCATGTATAAGGGAACGAAAAGCCCACAATCAAAACTATAACACGGAGATACAAATGATGTTCTGTTAGATATATGATGCTAAATGCAATGAAAAAGATAAACTTGTGAAATACTAACATTCCAGACTGTTGCTCGCAAGGGACGACTTCATATCTGAACTTCATCCAAACATTATCGGAATCAAAACCAGACTTCATATGATCCATGAAACCAATTACTTTATTCATTGGTTCAATATATGCATCATGGGTAACTGAGCTGTAATGCTTGATAACGTCCTCATCTAACCTGACTTCAGCAACATGCCAATGGCCCTGACGCACAAGCGGGATAAGGAGTATAGTCTTCCTTGCAACACCATGCTTTTTTATAAATGAAGTATAGATATGTGGGAAATCAGGAGTGATTGTATAAAGGCTGTGTTGTATTGCCAAGAATATAATATTATGTCAGGAGTAAACATGAGTTAAAGAAGCTTAGTAGCAGAAAATAGTTAACTTACGCAGAAGAAGACTGATACAACCCCATAATTATGGCTTAGGGGAGCAATTTCTGGGCTATCTAGCCATGTGCTTTTTCTATCGATCAAAGCTTCCATGACCTGTAAATTTGCCATACATAAGATACACATTAAATTGCATAACAAAACAACACTTAAAAAAGACATAAATACATATAGTGAGTCAATTAAACTTGCATGGTCATCAATACGACCTCCCCATAGTAGATTGAGAAGCTCTAAAGAATCGATGCTACTGTTTGACATATTAACAACAATACATGACCTGATATATGACAGAAAGATACAAACATTAACAGTTGTTATCGATACGTGCACATATAACAATATAACAATGAAAGCTTACATGTTCTAGCAAAGGTTAACATAAATGGGCATAAGTTAACATAATTATGGAAACATTAACATATAACGGTGAACAATGACATGTTCCAGTAAAGGTTAATATAAATGGGCATACGTTAACATGTATCTGTTAACATAAACATGCATATAGATACATTAGCTTACATGAATTAAACTTACTGATGAGCTTTCTGATTGCAAAACTCTGAGACCCAGCTGTTCTCCTCTAGTGTGATCTTTGCCACTACATGATGGGGTATTCTAAAGTTGTGAACAAAGGTTCCTTCACTATCAACGAAGCGTATACTAAAATCATCAACAACAGGAATACCCTCATTCAGCAACTTCAACAAAGCCTCCTCCTTCTTCTTGATTTTCCAATTCTTTTGAAAATCCCAAGTGCATTTACCATGCTTGCAGTAGCATCTGATTTTTTCCTATCATCCTCCTTATGGTGTAAAATTATAATTATATCTGGATGGGCTACCTTCTTCTTTTCTTCAGTGAAAGGGGTTCGAACTAGCTGAGATCGCGTCCTGATTCTGGTACTTGGTCCCCTTGTCCCCTTGGAAACAACTTTCTTCAATCTCTTTTGATAAACTTGTAGCAAGTCTTTCTCCTCCACTTTCCTCTCCACCACTTTCTCTGCACTTCTCTTCTCTTCTTCCTTCCCTTCCTTAATCATCTTCTGCTCTCTCTCTTCCTCTTTCTCATCTACTTTTATCTCCTGCTCTCTATCTTCCTCTTCAAAGTACTCCTCTCTATCTTCCTCTTTCTCAGATGCCTCTGTATCTTCCTCTTTATTCTCCTGCTCTCTATCTTCCTCAAACAGCTCTTGCTCTCTATCTTCCTCTTTCTCGTCCTCCTCTTTATCTTCCTCTTTCTTCTCCTGCTCTCTCTCTTCCATCTCTTCCTCTTTATCTTCCCCTCCCTTCTCTTCATCCTCATCTTTGTCAACTTTATCTACCTCTTGCTCTACTTGCGCTACATCCTCCGCAATATAAGAGACTTCCTTACCAATAATGCACCCATCGTCATAATTGAAGCAATCGACATCGTCACCCTTGTCAATGCTATCAATACTACTTTTCCTCTTCACATGTGTAGCACTTGTGTGCCTATCACTCTTGGACATAATAGCCTCCATATTTTTCTTTAGGTTTTCGGGATCAACCAGGTCAGCAGTTCCTTCGTAGAGCTCCAATTTCCTGTTCAGCCTATGTATCTCCTTAGAGCAAGCATCCCATTGAAGGCACTTACCACGCTTTGTAGCATGGAGCAATTTCCAATTTAATTTGGTCGTATTCCTCCAGAACTGAATTTGCTGATCACTGGTCAACTTCTCTACTTCATCTTCTCTTTCAAGCGCATCCCTAATATGATGGGAGAAAATTTAAAAAAATATCCCCATTCCCATGTAAATCCACAAAATTAAGGATAAAGTTATGAAAAGCTAACATGTTAATCTGAAAACTAACATAAGCACAACTTCATGAAAGATAACATAAAACGTTAGAAGTTATCATGATTGTTAAGGAAATACATGTACTAACATGATCATTTACATTGGGCACTAACTCAACATGAAACAATGTAATTATCTTGTACAAAGAAACCAAACATGAAACAATGTAAATTGAAAATGAATTAATGATGAAGTTACAAAATTTCAACCAATATAACTATGGAAAAACCAGTAAAGGGTCATTGATGCTTACGTATCCTACAGATGAGCTATATGGTCTACCCTTCACCCTCACTTGCTTCTCATCCTTTACCTTTTCTATCTTCTCCTTCTTCCTCGGTAGTGAAACCACCATATCTTTACTCTTAGATGATATTGGTGGGATCCTTTTTTTTCCAAGACGAGCGCTAGTATTATTCTTCCCGCTGGGCTCCCTTTGAGGGTATTTCTCACCCCATAGGCTGCTGGTTAAAATTGGTTTATCATTAATCTTAATGTTTACTTTTTTTTGCCTTGGAGACAATTGTCTCCCTCCTCAACGATCCAGCCGTCCCTCCGACCCTTACCCAATTGGTCAACGGAGGCTTCCATCTCAAGTTTAGGGCTGGTTTTTTAATGCATATCATCTCATAGTATCATAGCTGTCAAAATAGAAGCAACAAATATTTGTCATAATTTCCCTAACTGTCAAAACCCTTTGTTCAACTTCATTCTAAATAGCTAACTTTCAGAGTTAAAAGGTTAACTTTCACTATTACAGGTTAACATTCATGAGTACATGTTAACTTTCACTTAAACATGTTAACTTTTAGGTTTCCATGTTAACTTTTATGTTAACATGTTAATTGTCACCATATCCTGTTAACACTCAATCTTGGACATGATATCTAATGTCTGTAACCAAAATTATTAATAACTAAAACAAATGTTAAACCATATATGAACATGCAACTTATAGGGATGAGCGGCATGCATCCGGGTACGTACGTAACCCCTGGCTTCCTCAACCCTTCAACGACAATTTGAATGCCTCTCTTCGTCTCGTCAAAAATAAATTTACCCCACACAATGTTCTTCACTCTCTCAATACTATCTACATATTGAAACAACTATCTTGGGATGCCTTATGAGCTGTTCGGGCACCAAATCATTGAACACTGGTACAAAATCTAAAGAAGCACAAAATCCTCAATGTCCTTATTATCACTTGACTCAATTATCACTTGACTCAACAAGTATCTCCAGTAACTCTTTAACATATTTCCTCATGCTACCAGCTTCTTCTGTAGCCCTGGCCTTTGCCTTTGCCTTGTCCTTCAACATTTCTTTCTTATCTTCAAAGTACTCCCTCCAAAGCCGGTTGTGAGGGTCTCTATTCCCATAGATCAACTCCCCATCAATAGGGAAGCACGTGTGAGTTTGCACCCACTCTTCATCAAATTTTACTGAAACTAGAGACCCTATTTGGGGATCAGGAAAAAAGAATTCATCAGTTTCAGCATCATAATGACTGAGCACATGCTCTAGTGCCCGTCGATCACGTGCTGGAGGTCCGAATAATACATAGTGCTCAAAGTTAGTGCCCTTGTAGGCATCCCAATGCCACTTCTTCATTTTTAGTTGAAGTTTTTGCATGAATATATAATACAATCCGATACATGCAATAGGCCTTATATCACCTACAACATCAACTTTCCTACATAAACAACTATTTACTCTTAACAAATCATTCAAATTCAAATTAGGTAACAGTTAACAGTAAAGGCATTAACTTAGTAAAAGTTAATATTTATTAACATAAATAGCTAATAGTTGGCACTTAAGGGTAAACATTAACAACAAACGAGAATTATTGACATGCATTGCCACTAGCTAACAACTATGTGAATTATTGGCATGTATTTCTTCCAAACAATTATACTTCATATTGTTCAGATCTTACTCTAAAAGTAAGAAACTGGTTCTACACTACAATAACCAGTTTTTGACCAATATTTTCTCATAAACAGAACCCATAAACCTCAATTAAATTCAAATCACTCAATTAAATTAATTAAATTCAAAATCACGCAATTGATTGGGAACTTACTTCTTCTTTGAGGTGAACACTTCTTTTGGCGAGCGTCTCCTCTTCCGCTCTCGATTTTCCAGTACCCTTTTAATGCTCAGGGTTTCCGTCGCCTTGTTACTCTCCTCGTCCTTAGAGGATGTCGGAGGAGAACCACCGGCGGGACATACGAGGGTATAGGCGGAGGCTGAGGCAGATAAGATTGACATTTCCTCCTTCTCCAATCGCGCTGAGCATCGTCGGTGGCGAACCACTTCGGTTTGCATGAGGTCTTCTTCACCCTTCTCTTCCTCAGGCTTCTCGCCCATTTTTCTTAAATTTTTTTGGGCATTTTTCTTTCTGGTTTTCCTGGATGCTTGAGTGAATTTGGGTTTTGAAAATGTGTTCTCGAGATGAGCTAGGTTTGCGGAGAGCAAAGAGGGGGAGAGAGAGAGAGAAGACAGCCAGGTTTTGAGGGGAACAGGGGCAAAGCGCAGTTTTGGGTTTTCGCTTTTTTTTCCTCTGTGTGCGGTCTGGGAAACGTAAAAAGGACTGAAACATAAGAATGTTGGGTATTAGGGGCTTTGGTACAAAAAAATACAGGGAGCCTACTCGCATCCCCTTTAATATTTTGAGGCCTAGACATAATTTTCTCAAAAATTTTATGGTGCTTTTTATTTTGGGGCCTTAAACACATTTTTTCCAAAAAAGTTCAAAAGACAAAAAAAAAAAAGTAAAAAAAGGAAAAAACAGCAAGAAAACCACGCGTCACTTTCCATTTTAGAGTTTTCTTCAAAATGTCGGCGATTCGTAGACTCTTCTCACTCTCCCCAAAACCCTAGTCTATAATCCTTCTCCGGTATAAAGAGGACTCTTTTATTCCGCCGCTTTTATTTTTATTTTATTTTTATTTTCTGTTTGGGGGATTTCGATTTCGTTGTGGAGATGGAGTGATCTCCGGCGACATTTCT
This sequence comes from Asparagus kiusianus, assembly GCA_022839385.1. Taxonomy (NCBI): domain Eukaryota; kingdom Viridiplantae; phylum Streptophyta; class Magnoliopsida; order Asparagales; family Asparagaceae; genus Asparagus; species Asparagus kiusianus. The sequence goes on from BQKN01066949.1 coordinate 148,584, forward strand.
CGCAAGGTGACGTCGCCTCTCGATGTGATCAAGATTAGATTTTTAGGTCGGAAAGAATTTTCGACTTAGTTTGCTTTTGTGATGATTTTGATTTCTTTTTTGCCCTATTATCGTTTGCTCGAGTTTGATCTGGAGCGAGTAGAATTTTTGTATGATTCTCAGTTGAGAGTTCGAAATGTGCCGCTTTTGTAGTTATTATTAATTATTATAATCAAAGTAGGTTAAATTGATGCATGCTTGTTCTACACTAACTTTTTCGTAATGTAGACTTTCGATTGTGGATAAACCGAAACATAGAAGGAATTTTCGATATTAATCCCTTGAACCATTAGTATTTGGAAAACAGTCCCTGAAGTCATTGAAATTGCTATTAGATCCCCCAATTATTATATCTTGTTGATGCTTCTCTTGATTGTAGGGATTAATTTGAAGTAACATCTAAGAATTGGTTGGGGGGACCTAGTAGCAATCTCAATGATTTGAGAGTTTGAGGCAACTTATAAGAATTGGAGGCCCTATTGGAAATTTCAATGATACGAGGGACTAAATCAAAATATTAAAGATTTAAGATGCTAATATCGAGAAAACCTAGCATTTTAAATTATAGAGGAGTAGAACTAGGGTATGGTCTTTTGTCTAAATGGAATGACCATACTTTTCCTTTTATTTATGATGAAGGGTTTTGTCATTAGTCATTGCATGTAGTAGACCGGAAAGAGATAAATCAGTGATGTTGTACGCCCCCTAATTCATCCCTCCTCGTTCACACCTCCACACACTGTTTCTTATAGATAGAAACACACTTTCACATCTCGAAACTAAATGGCTGAGGATATATTCCTTTTAGAGGTTACTTTTAAATATATAGTGCTCATTTGTTTCTCCTTCAAACTGATTCCAATTTTGTCATTGATGAATACAAGAATGTCAGCATTATATTAAAATTAAATCGAATGATCTTAATAATGTGTGTTTGTAGAAAGTTGGATGTTCAAACTTTCTATTAATGTAAATCTGAAGTTAATTAGCTTAAAGAGGGTGTTTGGGAGAGCTTAAATTTGATGTTATAAGCTATGTCAGCTTTTGATAGCTTTTCGTTTTTATAACCTACTCTTTATTAAATTTGTATGGGTAGAAAAGTAATTTACTTGGTCAAACCTAGCTTACTTAGATGAGCTAATTAGCTGGTTTGTCAAAATTCAGGGAACCCCAATTTTTTAAAATTAGGCTTAAAAGCTAGCTTAATTGGGATGTCACTAAACATGTAGGTATGGAAAAGCTAGCTTAAAAGCTACTTTAACAACAAAAAAAAGCTCCCCAAACAACCTCAAAGTCAATTTATAGTATATTAATACTTATAGAAGAAAATGAGTTTATTTACCAAATTAAGGAAAGGATGCTAGATCTTTTAAGTATTTGTTTTATCTTTTAATACACTTAAAACCATAGTTTTAAATATCCCAATATGGCTGATATATCGGTTGATATATCCTTTTATAAGGCTTGCCGCTAACTGATATGGTCTCAATATCATTTATCGGTTTTTGGAAAATTTTGGGCAATATGTCCCCGGCATGGCCGATATATTAGTTGATATGTTAGCAGTATGTACTTTTATATGGCTTGTTGCAAAACAATATAGTTCAACAAAAGTTAACAATATAGTTCAACAAAAGTTTTCAATATTTTTCAGCAAAAATCCAATCCCTATGAAGTTTTTAAGCTAATTCTAACATGCTCTTTTCCTTGAGTAAGTTCCTTGAGTAAGTTTTTACAATTGGTTAGTGATCCTAAACATATATTATTATATTTTTTTGTATGCTTAGATTCAATGCTTGGAAAGCTTTTCTGAAACTCGCTTCGAAACTTGCTTCGCAACTTTTTGATGGGTAAATGCTTCGAAACCCAAGAGTGAAGCTATTTATCCCTTGAAGCATACGCCTCATCGCTTATAGCATAATTGAAGTGTGTGCTTCGCGCTTCATAAAGTGTTTTTCTTCTGAAATGCACACTTTAGACAAGATTGGAGGATATAAAAGGATTTTTTGACTAATATTAAAATGCCCCTACGTATTTCAAAATGATCATGTGAGTGTAAATAATATATATATGTTATGCATGTAGCTTAGTTTATTATGATTTGTTCCTATACTTCACATATTTAATTATTATTTACTAATCAGGGCATGAATGTAAATATTTGTAAATTATTATACCACTATATGTTATATGTTTATAATTTTTATAAATTTAAAATTAAAATATCTAAACTCATGAAGCCCGTGCTTCCTTTGCGCTTCCGCTTTTTTAAACATTGCTTAAATATCATTAATGTTTGGATTACATTTCTTATATTATATATGCACATTATTTGATATGACACTCCAATATTTGCTATACATCCTTGATATTTCCCTAATATATGCAATCCGTTGTGGATTTTGGTTGTCCGAAATTTCCCGACGTCAAATATTTAAAACCTTGCTTAAACTGCAAACATTTGAGGCAAATGATATGCTCATCTATAAGTTGCAACCCTTCTTGGTTGTTTGAAGTTATGAAGGATTTCGAATAGCAAGTGCATTTCTGTTGCCTTGTTAGATTTCTCTTGGCCGAATTCAGAGCAACTGCATGTGACAAAGTTGTCTTGTTTCATTTGTCTTGATTTTTATTAATCTAGGGTAGTTTGGAGGATTGCCCCTTAAATGCATGAGCTTAAATTGTTAGAACAAATCTGCAAACTGTCATTCGAAGTTATTTATGAGAAGTTCTTTTCTTACTATATATCGTCAGCCTGGAAATATGACACACAAACAGCCTGTTAGTATCATGTACATGAGTCATCTCAAAATAAGGTCAATTTATGTAGACTTGTGCCTTCATAGCTGACACCATGTAAATGCAAAAGATTCAAATGATGACATGTAGGGGAATTTTAAATGATTTAGAATCTTGCAAAGTTGCAATCAAGTCATCAACCTATTATTCAACTGTAATCCAGAAGAGCTGCTTCTTTTATTTTTTTTGGTACAAAGCCTACTTGATATTCTAATAAACTATTTTTAAATCTTCATGTCACACTTCTTAGTAAAAACATCTAGGTATAGCCTGTACTGATCTTATGATTGTAAATCATTTTTATGGGAAAAAACTCAAAAAACTCATCTGTATTTGGTTATTGGCAGGTTCAACACGAGCCCACTTCTTCATGACCTCTACTTCAAACTGACGTGTGAAAACCATAAAAAATATCGCTATCTTGCAAGCAATTAAGGATATATGTCACGAGGAATGTTTACAGGTATTTTATCAGTCAAACTAATATGCTGATGTTTTATTTCTTTTTCTTCTCGATATATTTAATTGAATCTGATAGAAATGTGTAACAAGAAATCGAGCTCCCTGCATAGTTCACTTTTTCACATGCTTGGATGTGCATGGCGTAATTGTACCTCTCACAGTGCAGTGATTGATCTTTGATATGCCACTTGATGACATCCGATAGTAAAGTGAAATTCTGGAGCATTTGTTTGTGATTTTTAGATACGTAATCACTCAATACATTTTTATTATATGTTCAATTACGGACTTATAACTTGGGTATGATGAGAAATAGTTTAACATCTTGCAACCAAGTAACTGACTTACTATATTAAATGAGTTTCTTCTTTTATGACTTGAGCATAAAGCTCAGTTAATGAAATTGTATAATCTTGATTGTGTGTGCTAGAAACTCGTAGCTCTGACACACTTTAATTGTAAACCATAATAAGATACAATTGCATGAATTCCAAGAAAATCTGAAATTCGTTAGTTGCTACAAAATTTAATATAGTCATCTTCACCTCTCTTAAACTATCTTAGTTGCTACAAAATTTACTAATAGTCATCTTCATCTCTCTTAAACCATCTTAATGTCAGGGATTTAAGTCAGTCCTGAACCCAACTCATCTAATAGATTTAATGTGATAACATATTAACATATTAGACCATTAGTGTTTGATGTCATATGTCACACTTTATTTACCCACTTCGTTGTTACCAACCATCTAGATCCATCTCACTTAAGACATTTATAAATATATCATTGTCTATTACGACGGTCAAGAGAGAGATTTGAATATTTTAACATTGTCTTCTTCATCTCTCTCATAGGAGGGCTTGTGTCTTTTGTAATACCTAGAAAGTCAACTAAATTAAAGGGAATAATCATCCTTAAATTTTCACGAAAATAAGGTTAACCAGAGCCCTGTTCTTTATGGCCTACACTTCAAAAAGACAGGACCATCAAAATACAGACTAAGCAACTAAGGATATATTTCGGAGCAAGGTCTACCTGTATTTACCACCAAGCTAAATTACTGGTGTTATGGTTTCTTTTTCTTCTAGCTTATATGAAACTGAGTCTCATAGTAATGTCAAATAAAAAAACCAGCTCTCTTAATAGTTCAAAATTTGCATGCTTGGTTGTTTATAGGGTAATTGTACGATCTTTGGTGATGTTTTGGAACATGTGATTTTTAGATACCTAATGGTTCAGTACACTTTTATTATATTTCCAATCATGGACTCAAAACTGGGTTAAAATGAGAGAAATAATTTAGAATCTTGCAGTCAAGCGATCAACTTACTATTCAACTAGAATTTACAAGAGCTGCTTCTTTCATGCGCTTATAGCTTTCCCTTCAAGTCCTGTGCACTTGGACATTTCAGTGCCTTCTCCGGCTGCTTCACCGAAATCGCCCATTACCTTATTGTCCTGCTCTGTGACTTTGGGGGTCTCGGTGTCATGTCCTGCTGCTTCGCCGAAATCGCCAACCACTTTGGTTCCAAGCTTTGCGACTTCAGGGACCTTGGTGCCATCTCCTGCTGCCCTTCTAAGCCCGGTGGACGTTCCCAACGTACTCAAAGTTCTCATGGGGCAATTAGAGAGTATGATGAAGGTGACGATTGAAGTTGTAAGTGCTAGACGAGCCACGTTCGAGATTTTCAAGCCTATTTTGATGAACTCTCTAAGCAGCATCAAGTGCGTGGATAACGCTAAATGGCTTCACCATTGCACAGAGGTCTCTCGCTTGGAGGAAAACTTGAGAGCCCTGGAAGACTTGGGGCGTGTGGACATCGACGCTTAGATTGCATTAACTTTTGCTGATATCCAAACTGAAGAGGCAAATCAGCGTGAAGTAGTTTTGCGGGGCTTAGCTGAGAAAGAGCTCCAGGTTGTACATTTGCAGGAGCAGTGTACTCAACGGCACCATTTCATCCATCGCTTTGGAGGTTGCTCAAGCGACAATCATTCAAATCGAAAAGACCATCGCTCAATTGCAAGCGAAATTGGCTTGACAAAAGGCTTAATTTGCTCGAGATGAAGCCATCGTGACCGTGCTTAGCCTCAGGAATGCGGAAGCCCTTGTAAATTACCACAAGGAGGTTCAGGTTCTTGAGGAGGTTAAGAAGAAAGCTCTCGCTGCGGTGCCTAACGAAGATGAACTCTGGAGAAGAACTGAAACGACGGTGCGAGCTGCTCATGAGGAGAAGCTTTCAGATATCAAGTCCCGGCTCGCATCTTTCCAATTGATGGGCCCGCAAACTTAATTTTGTATTGTTCTTTTGATAAGAATAACACTAGTATCACCTCTTAATATTTTGAATAAAAAGTGATACTGTTTTGGTTTTTCACTGTTTCTTTTATGTGTCATTCGCTATCTTGAAACAATGAAAATGATTGAAATGCCAGATGTGTAGTATTAACTTAGCACAAATTCCTATGCAAAGCAGTATTTAAACAATTTTTCTTATTATCATTTAAAACAATTCTAAAAAAATTTAATCTACTAGGATTTTCATGAATACCTATCATCCTATTACAGGGGAATTAACAAGTTCATGAGGTTTTGACTGTTATAATAACAATAATTTATAGACTTATCATCCTGTTTGAATAAGATTGATAAGTTAAACTTGTCAAAGGTATGAGATTAACTTGACACGGTTGAATACTTGTAGTTTGAACAAAATTTTGAGAACCTATCATTCTATTGAAGAGAGTCGATAAATTAATTTTGTTAGAACGATATGAGCTGAGTAAAATCGGGTACTTGTGGTTTGAACAAGTTTTTGAGGATCTACCGCTCTATTGAAAAGAGTCGATAAGTTGATTTTATCAGATGAGTGATATTTGCTGGACAAAATTAGGTATTTGTATTTTGAACAAGATTTTGAGGACCTATCGGTCTATTGAAAAGAGTCGATAAGTGAATTTTGTCAGAAGTATGATGTTAGCTGGACAAAATTAGGTACTTGTGATTTGACAAAGTTTTTGAGGACTTGCGATTTCAACAAGTTTTTTGAGGACTTAATGATTTGAACAAGTTTTTTTTAAGGACTTAGCGTCTCACTGAGAAAGTTTGATGATTGATTTGGTCGGAGGTATAGTATTAATTTGACGAGAATTTGAGGATTTATCACCCCATTGATGAGGATTGATAAGTTAATTTTGTCATCAGAAGAAGCTTGTCATATTAAGAAAACAAGCTGAATTCATACTCTGTGGGTATAATGGTCGTCAGAGGTATCATATTAACTTGACAGGAATTGATGAGGATTTATCGTGCTACAAATGAGAGTCGATAAGTTGACTTTGTCATATTAAGAATGAAACAAGCTAACAGAAGTGTAATGTTAACTTGGCCAAGTTTTTAAGGATTCATCACTCTATTGATGAAAATCGATAAGTTGACTTTTATCAGAAGTGTGATATTAACTTGATAGACAATACTTTGTCAAAGACGTTTATGACGCCAAACTCATGTGAGAGTAAACATTGTGTTTGAAACGCGAGGGTGAGCCCAACGTTTTACAATTGTGAAACGCAAAGGTGATCTCTGTGTTTGAGGGATGAAACGCAGAGTTGAACTCTGCGTTTGTAGTTTTGCAACGCGGGGTTGAGCTCCGTGTTTTGGAATTTGAAACGCGAGGGCTGAACTCTGCGTTCTGGTTGTTGTCTAACCAACTTATCTTGAAACGCGAAAATCCCATTTTGGATGGGATTCTTTCCTAGAATCCCGTGTAGATTTATAGCCTGGCGGCTCTATAAATAGCCCAACATGTGTCACATCAAGAGTTTCATAACTCTTCCTCGTTCGCCTCAATTCCCAAACGAAAGTTCTCGTTTCTTCCTCAAGATCTCCGGCGATCTACACCTGTTCTCTAGTAAGAACCATCAATAGGGTTTAACAAAACTGTTTCCAGGCCTAGGAGAGTCGTTGAGTCGACTCCAGATGCACCGTTAGCCGAGGTCGCTGGCGGTGCTATTGTTCAGGCGGCCGCGCCACCGCCACGACATGTTCCTCTTTACCTTGGTAAGTTCGAACCCTCACAACTTGTTTCGACAAGTTTCAAACCCTAGACGACTAGTTCTGGGTTGTCAACAACGAGCAAGACTCGTTCTTTTTCGATGGAAACACGGAGGCAAGCCTCTATGCTAATTGTGAAACGCGGGATTGACTCCTGCGTTTTGTAACCAGAACGCGGGTCTTGATCTCCGTGTTTTGAAATTAGAACGCAAAGTTAGCCCTTGCGTTTTGAATTTGGAACGTAGGGCTGGCCCTTGCGTTTTGATTGTGGAACGCAGGATTGACCCTTGCATTTTAATTGTGGAACGCATGGTTGACCTTTGCGTTTTGATTTAGTCCTTTGGACTTTTAGCAGTCGTTTGCCTTTTAGATACTGACTGTTGTCTTTTTATTTTGTAGTGCACTATTCTAACGCCCCGCTCTCTTTTCACCATTACTTCGGCCACGAAGGCGGTGCAGATCACGATGTGAGCTTTAGTTTCCGCCAGGAATTACCAAGATTCCAAGGCGAAAATAAGGAGCGGAAAGAACTCCTTACGCGAGCGTCTTTGACGACCCACAAGGGCATCACCATAGGCCTCGAGTTCAGGACTGATGATGGAAGAAAATTCAGGAAACCCACAAGGGCATCACTATAGGCCTCGAGTTCAGGACTGATGATGGAAAAACATTTAGGAAACCAACATTCTTGTTTGGGGATTCCATCGACGTTGACATTAAGATCGTGAGCGACAGGAACTACAAGATGCTTCGAAAAGTTGATGACCACAACCTTTTCTTGCCCGATATGAAGCGGATGTATCCACTATCATATTTCCAATGCACCTGTCCCAAGGCACATGTGTTGGAAACTTATCAAGGAGGGAGATGGCGTATCTATTGGTGAGTTTGCCAATCAGGACTCTTGCCCAGTAAGGTACGATCAACGGGTGATGGGCTTACGATCCGGCTTTATCCAAAGAAAATACCCAGATACGGAGGCGAGCACTTTGTCAAATGTCTTTATTAGACAATTCATCACTGCAAAAGGTGAGTTCCCAACCTAGGAATTTAGATCACCTGGGTGGATGTATTCTGTAGAAGGAGGATGGTGGACCTGTATGATTAACTTTGTCCTGGACTATCTGAGAAAGCCCCTCATTCACTCTGGTTTGAGGATTCCTGTATTTGCTACCCGACACGAGATTTTACAGAGCAATACAATCTCTTCGCCATGCTTGAGCGATACAACCCAGATAGTTGCACATTCTTCACACATGTTGGAGAGCTGAGGTTCGCTCTTCATGAAATGTATAAAGTTTCTGGCTTACCGCTCGGGGAGTTTCCTTATGAGGAGTCATCCCCTGGATCCAAAAACTCACAATTCTAAAAGAAGCTCATCCCGCCATTTATGAGACTTTTTTGGAAAGTAATGTGCCACTTCTACATTTGTGCTCAGCTGAAGGGACTACGAGGCGGCGGTGTCACAGAGACATCTTAGGCTGAATACTTGTTTCCAAATCTGAATCGGAAGGATGCCAAGTTAACCCGTCTTCCGGCAAGCTCTCCTAAGACCATTAAGTCTCGTATTAAGCCTAACGATGCTTGTTACATCAACAAGGCTCAGGAGGATATCTTTCCCCCTTTCACCAAATTTGACAGCTTCCACTACCAAGCTCAGGCCCCTATTTCTAACATGGCCCTGTTTGTTGGCTTCTTGATGTTGTGGTTGAAACGATATGTGATACCTAACAAGCTTATTGAATCTATCCTGGCTGAAGTAGTGTACCCCACAATTCTTCTAGCTCATGGTAGACCAGTGAATCTCATTTCTGCCATGGTATGCTGCTTGCAGAGCGGCCTTCGGGAGTTAGTATCTGAGTTTATCCACGTGCGGGAGATTAGAGTAGGAAGACAATGTTGAAGACTCCTCAACCTCGCGTAATAGTGTCGTACACTTATTTGGTGACCTGGTTTGTAATGCACCGCCCCTCATTGATGACAGGGGCTTCTCCGGATATCGGATCTTTCATTCCATTCGTTCAGCGACTTGAGACGACTAAATGGGAGAATGTGTACATAGTCTCGGTTCGAAAGATTTTGTCGATGGACGCTAGCTACTGTATTCTCTGCTGCTTTCCAGAATTTGAAGGTAGCGGAGATGGCGAGACTCATCAAGATACGAAGGATCCTTCCCACTTCACCACTCTAAATAGAGGCGCCTTCCGATGGCTGATAAATATTCGACCGGGTTATCTGATCTTTCGACAAGGTGATAAGTGTATTATCGAACCTTATATGCCTTGCAAGTTCGCCCGACAATTTGGATACGACCAACTGTTTATTGGAAATCCCTGTCCTAAGCTTGCGCTTACCGACAACTTATGTGAAGGAGCCTGGGCTTGATATTATTATATAGCTGGTTGTACCGGAGCCATATTCAAGCTGCCCCGCCAAAATTATAACCCTCACACTGTTCTTGGCTTTTGCAACTGGTACTATGAAGCTTCTCCGGTTTCGCACTACAACATATACACTTCTTGCTTGAAGGAGATCCGAGAAGTGTACGAGTCTAAGAAGGATTCTAAGAAGACTCGTCTGAAGGGGATGGACGAATATCTCTCTTGCGAGCAAGCAACAATTGAAGCAGGAGAAGTTCAGGAAGAGGTAAGAGCAATTGAGCCTCGAAAAGGAAGCGCAACAGGGAAACGAGCCCTCACTGCGGAGGAAGTGGGCCAGTATGAGAAAAGGGCTCGCCAAAAGCTATCGGTTGGATCAAAAGCTCAACGAGGGGCAAAACTAATGCAAGATGCCATCAAATCTGCACCTGTTGTGCTCAGAGGCGATGAAGAGGAGGAAATGACCACCCCATTAACTTCTCAGCAGTAGAGACTGCCATCGCCTGATCCAGTTTCTGAAAAAAAAGTTGCTAAATTGATGAACTTGTATAGTGTTGATAATTTGTGTGCTAGGAATTCCTAGCTCTGACCCACTTTCAATTGGAACAAAACGTTAATAACTTTCACTTGTATGAATTCCAAGAAAAATCTAAAATGCCTTAATTTCTACACAAATTCATTATAGTCATCTTCATCTCACTTTAACTAATCTTGAACTCAAGATTCCAAATACCCGTGTCATAACATATCTGATCATGAGTGTTTGATATGACACCCTTTATCAACGCACCTCTTTATACCACCCAGCTAGATTCATCTCACCTTAGAAATTACATCATCATCTATGGGGGCAATCAAAAGAGATATTTTAATGTTTTAACATTATCTTTTACATCTCTCATGAGAAAGGTCTGTGTCTTTAAATAATACCTAAAAAGGAAACTAAGTTCAAGTGAATAATCAACTCAATATTTTTCACAAAATAAGGCTTCAAATATCCATATTCTAAGGTAAACAGTTGTATTAGATATAAAATAATCACATGGAATATCAATTAGTTGACCAGGAAAAGGAAAGGAACTAACACAGTTATTCTGAATAAACCTAAACAACTAATAACTCTGCCTATTTTGGATACATCAAACGTATCAAAATGCCAACAAAACATTAAATCCAGTAATATATACTTAAAAATGCTTTGCAAATAAGAGAATAAATTATTAAAGGAGAATTAAAAATGCTGGTATTGTGTAGTGTAATCGACATAATTGTATAGTATTTTAACCTTTAATTACAACATTAACATGCATGCGTATACTAATTATACCTTCATGAAGAGGAAGATCATACTCTTCATTTCGTAGTTCACGAAATGCTTCAACCAAAATCTGATAAACCTTTAGACTTCGGACCAAAACATTCTCTCTGCCATCCTATCACCATTTCCCTCTCACTGATGAATCAAGAAGTTCATAGTCTTCTCTCTGCATAGCCAACCAAGCTGACCTTCGATGGTGCCACATTTCTCTGTGGACTCATATCTAAATTTAAAACAAACCAGAGGATCTCCTCCTTCGATTGCGTGCTCCCTCCATTCGTCCTTCCCTCCCTCCCTCAATTATTGGTTTGGAGAACTTCCCAAAGTAACAATAAAAAAAAGGAAAAAAAGAAAAGAAAAGAACATTCTCAACTTCAGCTGTTTGCACACCTGTAGATCTTTATCACAATTAATGAATGGTGAATTTATGCTTTTCTTTACAACTACAACTTTGCCCATCCTTCCCCTTTGTTGGTCCTACTTGACTGATTGTTTGACGGCCTCTTTGAACTTTGGATGGTCCATCTCCTCCTTTGATTTTTGAATAAAATTTGACACAAATGGTATAAAATGTTGAGCCTCCGACCATCGTTTTTGAACTTTTTTTCGACAGACAGGGATTCACTATAGACTTGGGTTGGCCACGAAGGATGTGCTTCACTTTCCTCCATACCAAATCACGCCTCTTGAATCTTGGTGCCTTCATGATCAAGATAGTGGTTGGGGTCCAGAAGATGAGAAATAGAAGGGATAGAGAGCGAGGAAGCCTAAAGAGGAACAGAATGAGTGAATAAAGGGAAATGAACGAGGGTAGACCAAAACGAAAATGGATTTGGACAATTGTCACCTGTGACAATTGGCATTTGACTCTCATGTGCGTTACACACAGGGAAAAGATAAACATTACAGTTCATGTTTGTTTATATGGTTGCATGTGAATTGGATATGCAATGGAATTGGATATGCAATTCTCAAGACAATTGAGGCGGTGTGGGCATTGTCATAGGGCTTGTGTTTGTCACTCTTATTTGAGCTCTAATTTATATCTTATCTAACCCACTCCTGAGGTGAGTGAGTCCAAATTAAGTTTGGGGTAAAATATTCAGTCACAATAGTCAATAGGTCCTTTGCGTCATACATGTGTCTCATTCCTGATTCAGATGGAGTCAGATTTCAATTATAGCAAAATAACCAATCTGATTTTTCTTTGGAGTAAAAGGTGAATTACAAGTATCCAGCTAAATAAAGAGAACATAATGAAGTATAGATATTGACCAGACAAGAAATCTCTAATTCTCTGAACAAATCGTTACCTATATAAGGACTCAATTACATTAGAGTTTTCCACCTATATTGATCAACTAATTGCATTCACCAACATAAATGGGGAAATTCATGTCTGCATGATTCACTCTTATAATATCAGAAATTATATTCAAATTATCAGAAATTCATGTTTGCATTCACGCTTATATCAGAAATTTAATCAAAGAAATAAAGAACTATTGTAGAATTTAATGTCCACAATCCAAGTTACTTGTACAGTACAACTCATTATTACTACTTTACAGGTAAAGCATATGTAAGGCCATAACACCAACATCACAAATTCTTAAGCTTGAACTGGTATTCAACACTCTCAAATAAGATGGTAAGTGATGTATCCAAACCCAGATGATTCCTTCATATTGTGCGCAAAATGTTGTTGCCAGACTCACAGCATTCTGACTGAAAACTCGTCCTCTGCAATCTCTTTCATTGATGCACATCTCATGAGCAGCACTCCATTTGATGCTGATATTTTTGTATGCTTCTTTAGGCACGATTTAACCTGTAGTCTCTGCTAGACCTGGACCTGGTCAAAGTTCAAATTTCGCTGCTGCTGCTGCTGCTTTGAAGCCTGCAAATCTTGTGTATGCATATTGAGCCTCATCTGTCTCAAACTTGTGGTGCCACTTGGATACCGTCTCAGCATTGCTCTTGTATTTGAAAAGAACTGTGCAATACCAGATCCCAACAAACACGGATTTTCTTTAATATTGATGGGCCAAAGCATGCAAATTTTACCTTTAATGCTGGAACTGATGGTGAACTTCAGCCCTCTGGAAATTTCGGGATCAGGTTGTGGGTGGTACCAGCTTGGTCTTGGTTTCAAAGCTTTGCACCATTCTTATGCTCTCATGTTGGGGCGTTTTAATCTGCCTTTCTCTTTGGTCTTTTTAGTTGTAGTGCGGTATTCTTATCCGGCTGAATGTCTAGCTGCTGACTTTCAGACCGGAGGAGATTTCTTCAATCTTGGTCATGGTCTTTTCTGCAATTTGTAGGTTCTAATACAATGGCTTACAGATCTGCCTTTGTGTCGGTCTTTTTGCTTTCTTAGCAGTATCCTCATCCAATGGTCTGTCTTTTGCAAGAGTACTCACTTTCGTCTCCTCTAACAGAAATATTTACAGATTCTTTTGAAGCAAATTTATCGATCATTTCGTTTGAATTATTCTTCGGCTTCGTAGCTCTCTTTGCCTTCATTTCCTTCTCTGATGCTATAATGCTTGCGAGTGATCTGTATTTCCTGCAAGACGAAGAAGTCAGTCCTCCTTCAAGAAATACAGATTGCTGACAAGCATTATAGCATCCGGGATGGAGGAGAAGGGAAAGAGAGTTTTGAAACTGATGAAAAATTCAAGTGAAATGATAGATAAAGTTGCTTCAAAAGAGTCTGTTGATGTTTCTGTGAGCGGGGATGAAAATGAGTCCTCTTGCAAAAGATACATATCATTGGCAATTGAATTATGCATAAGAGGAGCAAGCATTACAGCATAGGAAGAGAAGGTGAAGATAATTGTAATAAATGTACCTCTGCTATTTATTCTAACAATTGTACTTCCCTATTTATGTCATCTCAGTACTATACTAATAAACGATATGCTTGTTGCCTGCCTTTTGCTTCCTCTGTTATTTTTTTTCCCTGCATATGTAGCCGAATTTTGGACTCCCCCGCCGCCCTCAATATGTTCAGCCAAATGCTTCCTCTATCCTGGCTCATTCAGATTCTCAACAAGAGATTTTGATTTATCTGATATGCTTTTGAATCAGAAAAAGAACACTGTAGGGAATAAGTTAGTAGAAGATAAATTGCCATCAAATAAACAGAGACAATCGACACCTATCTTTATACTGACTTGATACATACGAATACTCTAAACAATTCATTTCCTGTAATAAAGGCTTCAAATAGCAGGTAAGAAATCCTAGTAGCATTGACTTGCAATAAATAATTCATAGTAACCTTTTTTTCCTCTCCAGATTCCAAAGCTGGCAAATCAAATAAAACAATGAAACCTCTTGTTGATAAGAGGATGGATGAACCAAGAGAGAGGAAGCACTTTATCAAACAAAATGGGAAAACCCAATGTTGTCAGAGAAAAAATAGCCAAGAAAGCAACAATAATGGTTAACGTCCATCTCAAAATATACATAGCACACAAAAATTAGAGGGACCTTGAAACTTAAAAGTAGTGCTACTCCTATACTACTATAGAATTGTGAGATGAGCCTCTTTGAGTTCGCATGAACTATTGATAAAACTCACAATAAAACACCATGTAAGTCTGCACTTTGTAGTATCGAATAGTACAAGATTGTATACCATGTAAGTTTGAACTTTGTAGTATCAAATAGTACAAGATTGTATTTTAGCTAGCATGAGTCCCTGGCTAATGAGGGAAGAACTAGAGACACAGGTTTTCTGGTTAATGTATGTTTTTCCCATGATATACAGCTCATAAGAAGAACGGTGCAATTGTATCTACTGAATTGGCAACCGAGCGTCCATGCCTAAATGAGTCCAATCTCAAAAGAAGGAAAAAAGAGCAAACCAAAGCTTCAGCTGATACAAACAGAAATGTCAGTAAAACTGGCAGAGACGAGAGCAAGCCCTCTCGCAAAAAGTACAGATCACTTAACAGCATCATGGCCTCAGAGGAGGAGAAGGCGGCGAAGAGAGCTCCGACTCCAAAAGAATATGAGGATTACAGATCTCTTAACAGCATCAAGGCATCAGAGGAGAAGAATAAGGCGAGGGGAGCTCTGAGTCCAAAAGAATCTGAGGATTACATGTCACTCAATAGCATCATGGTATCAGAGGAGGAGGAGGAGGCGAAGAGAGCTCTGACTCCAAAGGAGTATGCGGATAGTGCTGCCGCTTCTTCATCACAACCATTGAATCCTTTTGTGCAGCTGCTTAAAGAACTAAGAGCTCTTGCAGCTGATCCTCGTGCTGTTGTTGATCAGAATACAATCACGACTGTATCTAAGATTTTTGACCAGTTTCCTTCACTGACCTATCGAAAATCTTCAGCCAATGAACTTGCCAGAAAGGCAGCTCTCTATTCATCAAAAAACCTGATGAAGCCTCCTTCAATGAATGAGTCAAACCTCAAAAGGCGGCATACTGATGAAGTGGAAGAAATTACTGCCAAGAAATTAAAACGTCCAATTATAGAGGCAGATAGCAAAGCCAATGTATCAGAAAATAGCAAAGTTGCAGAGACTAAGACCAAGACTACGAAGAAAACTCCTTCGCTGAATGATAAGGGCACAATCTCTGGTCTCAAAAGGCAGCAACCTGATCTTCTGGATGAAAATATGAAGAAAGTACGAAGATCGAATAAAACAAAAGATACAGAAGCCACAGTATCAGAGCCTCAAAATGCTGCAGTAAAGAGTGAGCCCTGGCCGATAACACTAACAAACCTGATTCTGCAATTTCCACCGAATTCGAAATTACCAACGGTAATGGAACTGAAATTGAAGTTTATACGCTTTGGTCCCATCATTGTAGACAAGATCTATGTTTCTTGGTACTCCTACACTTGCACCGTTCTTTTCAAGTACAAGAGTGATGCAGAGGTGGCTCAGAGATCTAAGGAACACCACAAGTTCGGACGCACTGAGGCTCTGTACGCATACATTAGCGAGTGCAAGGAACCTGAAAATTTTCAGGCCCCAAAGCAGCAACCAGAAGAGAACTCTCGACAGGTTCAGGTTCAGATTCAGCAGAAACCACAGCTTAAACCTTGCTTGAAGAAGCCTATAGAACGCTCGGCATCAAATGGAAGCGCTGCTTGTGTAACATTGGCATCGGAGAAAGAGATTGCCAAGAAAGAGTTCTCGGCTAGGATGCTGACTCTCATGCGACAGTGTAGCAAGATTGTCAACGCTGTCAAGGCTACATTTGGGGGCTATATCCCTTACCATCTCTTTTAGAGAACCGTTGAAATTTAAGTTCAAACTGAAATATTTGTGGTGTTGGTGTTATGGACTTACGTGTGCTTGCTTTTAACAAGTTAGGTTCTGGACATTTAAATTTCTGCAGCAGTTATTAGTTGCTTTGGTTAAATGGTCATGCTTGTGATCAGGTTGTTGTCGTGTTAACAGCTAGAATTATGTAGACATGAACTGATATATATTTCTGTTGGTGCAAGGAAGGAATTACCTGATCGCTGTCTGCATTGAAGGCTGCTAATTACTTGTTTAACTTGGTCTAGTATCTCAGTTGTTTATGATGAGGACAAGAATGAAATAGATAGATTCTCAAATATTTGAATTTACATGAAATCTTTACGAAAAAAGATCACATAAATCATTATCAACTAGAAAACTGCTGGCAATCAAAAAGTAAAAACTACCGTTCACTTAACAACTTTTGTCTTACCTCATCTAATATTTTAATTGAATGCATTGTGCCAAGGCTCTTATAGACACAAGTTCTTTGTCAGCAATCAAATTTTGGGTAGCTATATATTTGCTAAAATAGTCATTTACCTTTCTTGTTGCTTCCTTCATGAATTTTTCTATGCTCATTTTCAATAAATCTTGAAGTTGGTAATTTTCCACTTTGTTTGATCAAGTGCTTCCTTTCTTTTGGTTCTTTGGGACATGTCTTCTTGTTAACAAGAGGAACTATTCTCTTGGATTTGGCAGGATTTGGCAGAATTTGGATCTGAGAAGAAATAATACAACATAGAACAAGTTTGAAAGAAAGAAATTGCATGCAATAAAGAAATATATGAAAATTTACTCCTACTTGAAAGCTTATCATGACAAAGATGAAAGGTCTAAGGTGAATTTTTGGTGATTGTTGTTTATGTCAATGGGGTACTACATAGTAAGATTTCTATACAAGTTGCTTCTGTTGTGCGCATCGGAAATTTCGGCAGAGTTTCTGGTGCACAATAATAGAGAAAGATCCCAATAAGAATTCCCGTCTCACCAAGGAGACAAGAATCTGAAGCGGATATCTCAACAAAGTGAGATATCGGCTCTTCCTCTCATCAGTTCTAGGACTGACCTGTCGAGGGATCCTAAAAACTATTACAATGGCCACAAACACAAATAAACCAATTTTACGTGGTTCGGCAAATTGCCTACGTCTACGGGGCAAGGAGGGGGAGATATACTATTAAAGAGAAAAAGAATACAATGAGTTTACAACTTTCACAATCTAAACCCTCAAATAAGCTCCTTGCTTTTCTTCACAAGAAAAGGTCAGCCTCCAAATACTTTTTCTCTCTCAAAAGGCCCTAGGATTTTCCTCTGCTTCCTTGCTATTTTTCTTCTTTGCAGAAAACAGCCGCAGCCAATCTTTCACCTCTGCCTCTTTTTCACCTCCTGCACAAAGCCCTAGGAACAGACCCTGTTCCTATTTATAGCTGCAATTTGCAATCGGGTGGGCTTTGTCCGCTGGACACGAGATCACTTCACGCGTCACTCGAAAAAACCCAATGGAATTCTCCCACGAACACTTGTGGCCCCCACACGAAGAAGAAAACACGTTATCTCTTGAGACATTATCTTTTCACGTGGCCTTCTTTAAAGTTTATAGTCCCACACGCAATCAACAATCACAATTCTCCACCTCGGTGAAGTTTTCTCAAAACCGAGCCGACACCATCCAAATCAAATGCCTCACTTGTTGCATCCAGTACGAAGTGCAACAATTCACGACAACGGACTCTATCCACAACAAGTCGAGAACCCAAATGAGAATGCAAACACTCTCCAAATATCGGTATCAACTCACCAAATCGATCTCACCCCCATCAAAATTAATGATCCAAACGGGATCCAAACGGCTGCATCATAAAGACTGTCTATGTATCCTCTTGCCCAAGGTATCAAGGCCGCACGTAGTTCACCCAAATGACCGCGAACGACCTCAAACTAATAGAAGAGTTCGCAACCCTTCTCCAATATCATCAACTTTGTGACTGATAGCACCTCCAATGACCTCAAACACCTCCACTTGAAGTGAACCAATGGTCATATCCAAACTACATCTATCAGCTGCACTCGAATCAAAACCCAACTCATCATCTGCACATAAATCCAAATAACTCCCACGCTGTGTCACCTCAGCTGGAATCCCAACCAATACAGAATGATCTGGAGCAATCTTCACCCAATGTGGAGTAGCATCACACTCCACCCGCTGTGATACCTCTAAGATCTGTCCAAAACTCTCCATCTGCTGAGAGTCAATTAGCTCCCCCATCGAAGCCTTAACCAAAGTGACACTACCAGACCTATCTTCCAATGGAGTTTTACCTCCAATCACAACAGTTGACAACTCTTTAATAGGATGACCCAAATATGTCGAAGCCTCAATCCAGAACCTCTTCTACAAACCATTGCTCGACCACAAACACCGCTCCTCCTCCAGCAAGGCACGGTTCTCCAAATTTGCCACCCTATCTAGCTGCCCCAAGATTTCCTTTCCAACGAAGTGTCTCGAAATGCCGTGAGCTCGGCTCCAATACAGAAATAGGTCCATCTTGTACCTCCCATCAGAATGGAGTACCTTCACCTTTCTGTCTATTACACACTTCTTCAATCTGTTGGATACTACTAGGACTTTCTCCAAAGAGGATTTGGTTGCAACCCAAACACGCCTAGAACAGTCACCAACAAAGGAAACCAAACTTCTATAACCTCCCAGTGATGCCCCTTTGGAAGGCCCCCAAACATCCACGTGAACTCCTCTAAAACGATCCTTAGCACGGTAAATAGAGGTGCCACACTTCACCTCGGTCTTCTTGCTCACATCAACATGTTCACTGAACTTCAAACTACAGGTCTTCGCACCCTCTTTCAATCTATGCGAGTAATCAATACTGGAATGGCCAAGCCCCAAATGCCGCAGTCTAGTCGAATCAACAGAAGTCGCCAGTTCTCCACCTGCCACTATACCTCCAGTCAAGTAATACAAGTTATTCCTCCTGACGCCCTTCATCACAATCTGAGAGTCTTCCACAATCTTGAGAACCATGTCCTCAATTCGAACATTCAGACCCTCTCCAACCAAAGCTCCAATTGAGATCAAGTTCTTCCTCAAAGAAGGAACATATCTCACATCATTTAACTCCCTAACAGTCCCGTCAAACATTTTTATGTGAATTCTTCCTATCCCAAGGATCTGGCATGCACGGTTATCAGCCATGTACACCACACCACTGTCCACCAGCTTCTCAAAACTGGAGAATCATTCCCTTCTAGGGCACACATGATAGGTCGCACCACTATCCAACATCCATTCAGATTCATCTGAATAGCTATCTGTAGGACTGATAGAAAGCGAATAAATAGAAGAGTCAGAATTATTACCATCCGATACAATGTTTGCTTCTGATGATGGTTGCTTTCCTTTTCCCTTCTGCTTATTCTTCATCCATTCGTCGAGCTTTGGACAGTCTTTCTTCCAATGACCAGTCTCCTTGCACCAAGCACACTGATCTTTTCCAATTGTAGGATGCCCTACTCTAGACTGTGACTTCCAATTCTTCTGGTTCGGATTCTTTCCTCTTGCGACCAACGCCTCTGCTACCGACTCAGTCGAAGTCTCCTTATCCTTCTTCCGAAACTGATAATTCACCAGTGTAGCAATGACCTCACTATACGAAAGGGACGCCTTCCCATTAATCAGAGTAAGGACGAAGGTCTCATATTCCTCGTCGGGCAAGGAACTCAACAACAGCAACGCCTTGTCCTCATCTTCAATAATGACATTCACATTCGCCAAATCCGCAAGAAGCTTTGTGTAGGTGTTCATGTGATCTCTAATTGAGGTTTCCTTCTTCAACTGGAAACGATAAAGTCTCCTCTTCAAATGTAAGCGGTTCTCAACACTCTTTGTCAGATACTTGCTTTCGAGAATCTCCCAAATCTTCTTTGCAGAAGTCTCATTCATCACATCATATTTTAGATCTTGAGTCAAACAAGACCTAATCACACCACACGCCGTTCAATTCATTTTCTTCCAAACCTTCTCTTCAATGTCATCTGGCTTGCCATCTAACTCCAAGGTATCCTCCAAATTCTGTGCGCATCCAAAACCTCACATCTCCATAATCCAAAGTTGTTTGTGCCATTAAATTTCTCCACATCTATCTTCATAGAGTGGATATTCAAACTCTGAATGGTCTTCGCGTTAGAAGCACCACCCTCGACACCCGAAGCACCTTCTTTCCCCGACATCTTTCTTAACGCACCAACGAACGAAAAATAGATCCAAAACTAAAAAGATAGAGTCTTTACCAAAATATCCCACCTTTATCACCAAACGAAGCCCTAGACAAGCCTCCAAATTGATCTACTCCTCTAAATAGCCCAAGCGTAGCCCGAGCTCTGATACCACTTGTTGTGCGCGGTGAAAATTTCGGTAGAGTTTCTGGTACACAATAATAGAGAAAGATCCTAATAAGAATTCCCGTCTCACCAAAGAGATAAGAATCTGAAGCGGATATCTCAACAAAGTGAGATATCGGCTCTTCCTCTCATCAGTTCTAGGACTGACCTGTCGAGGGATCCTAAAAACTATTACAATGGCCACAAACACAAATAAACCAATTTTACGTGGTTCGGCAAATTGCCTACGTCCACGGGGCAAGGAGGGGGAGATCTACTATTAAAGAGAAAAAGAATACAATGAGTTTACAACTTTCACAATCTAAACCCTCAAATAAGCTCCTTGCTTTTCTTCACAAGAAAAGGTCAGCCTCCAAATACTTTTTTTCTCTCAAAAGGCCCTAGGATTTTCCTCTGCTTCCTTGCTATTTTTCTTCTCTGCAGAAAACAGCCGCAGCCAATCTTTCAACTTTGCCTCTTTTTCACCTCCTGCACAAAGCCCTAGGAACAGACCCTATTCCTATTTATAGCTGCAATTTGCAATCGGGTGGGCTTTGTCCGCTGGACACGAGATCACTTCACGCGTCACTCGAAAAAACCCAATGGAATTCTCTTACGAACACTTATGGCCCCCACACGAAGAATAAAACACGTTATCTCTTGAGACATTATCTTTTCACGTGGCCTTCTTTAAAGTTTGTAGTCCCACACGCAATCAACAATCACAGCTTCCTAAATAAAACAAGATGAATTATGCCTTCTCACAGATGTTTGAGTACTCACTAACTGGTGCCAACATGTAAATTTCCTTTAATAAAAAAAAGATAAGAAAACCATGCTTGAAAAGCATATACTTCAAAAACAGGAATCCAAATTGGTGGCTGGCGCAATTACAGTGCACAAGTGCTTTTTTTGTTGAACCACATTTTTTTATGGATGCAAATTCTCTCCCCATTAGGTGGTAATTAGGTGGTAATCGAAGAGGGAAAAAATTTATCTATATCCACAAATATATATGTATAGGTATTCGTTAAGATATATGAACATAGTCATCAAATATCTATATCTAATACGATATGATTGTAGATACGAATATGTAGTAAATTATTGGATCTATGTAAGAAATATTCAAATATATATATTGATCATACAATTGCAATTCTTTCGATCCTTAGATTAGTGTACTTGAGCTTAGTTTTGATGATCAAGAGATCTAGCCTTAGTTTTTCCAGATATAAAAAATACATTAATGTACTCTCATGTATTATATGAACTATATCTTCTCAATCTTATTTGGTTTTCTCATATTTATTTTATATATGCATGTATATCTACATACATATATGTATTCCCAATTTTGGCAGAAATGTCTATGAGTTTTTCTTACTAAGACATAGTTATATTCATATTTATAGCCGTGATTGTTTGCATCGGAAATCAATTTCTTAGTGGAATCTATTACAAGCTGTTTATCGATTACAATAGATTCACGAGATTTAGCCTTTTTATAAGACTTCTCTACACAAAAGAAATACACACAATTTTCCTAGAAACACACGCAGAGATCGTTTATCGGTCGCTGCTTGCGTAGGATCTTTGCCTGTGCCGGAGACGCTTTGATCCGTTGACCGTCGAATAACAAATCCGGGTTGATCGTTACGAAGGCTTAATGTTCTTTATTTCAATCAAAGAAACTTAGAACAGAAGTGAATAATCTCAACAAAGTGAGATTACTACTCTTCTCAAGATCAAAACAAGGCCTGATCTCAAGGGAATGGGTGAAAAGCTTGCAGATCTCTTGAAATCCTCTCTTTATGCGCAAGAATTCGCCAAGATCTTGTCTATCTCTCTGAAATTCATGGCTCTGCTTTGGAAAACGTCAGTCCCTCGTCAGTATTCGTCCGTCCTCTTTACAATTGCACGAAGGGGGTATTTATAGGCCTCGAATACCATGTTTGTGGATAAGATCTCGTGATCTGAGTGTATCTTCAGTTAGAAATGACTTTACTACATTTAAGGATAACCCCAAGGTAATTAGGAAACCACTAGAACGCACGAATCCCGAAAATCTATGGAAATACGCGTCGTCGGGAGGCTGACCGGGCGAGACACCTTTATGTGTTTATTGGCGAGACACATCAAGGTGTCTCGCCATGCATACGAGACACCTTGATTTGTCTCGCAATTAGAGAGACACATTGATGTGTCTCACCATGCATGTGAGACAGCTTGATGTGTCTTGTAATTGGCAAGACACATTGATGTGTCTCACAAATTTTTGAGACACATCCGGTTGTCTCACTTTGTGGTTTCGTTGATTTGTGCGCTTCTTCGTTTCGTCAATTCGCACATTCCTTTGCTTCGTCGCTCCATCACTTCGTCGCTCCATCACTTCGTCGCTCCATCGTTTCGTCGCTTCAGATAATCCTCTCTAACTCTGATGATGACGTTCTTCGTCTTCTCTTCGTCTTGAGCTGAGTTCGGGATCTTAAAGGCAAATTTTTATGCCTACAGTGATTGGTATGTAGATACGGATATGGGCATCATAGTTCAAGTCGTATCCGACTTGTTTGTACCCCTACTTACTGTTCATTCCCATTTCAAGGGATAAGGTAAGACCATGTGAAATTTTCACTATTAAACACACTATTGTCTTGAAAACTCCTAATTGAAGAGAATCTAGATCCTATGTTTATGTTAGAACTTAACTCTTCAACGTCTAGAATGGTAAGTTACTTTTTTCTCTAGAGGAAGGAACAATATTATTGATAGGAGAGTTTACAAATAAGTTGCAATTAGGGAAGATAGTTTTATATCTTTCATCTATCCAAAATTATGCTTGGTTACATGTTGTTCATAAAATAATATTTCTAAAGCTAATTCTAGCTATAGTATAGCTTACAACAATAACAAAATCTTTATTCTAAATTTTTACAGTTCGCTATATGAATCTTATTTTCCATTTAGTTGAATTTTGTGTAATCTACTCCCACTAAGTGAATTGTTATCATATCCTTCTAACTGCTTCTAACAAAATTCTTTTTTGATCTATCTCTACACATGATGTTTGACACCATTAAATTATTACTTCTTCTAACTGAAAATTAAGAGGCGACTGTTGTACAAGATTCAGGGCAAGCTTGATATTGCTTTTTTAGAATGCTTTCGCTCATTTTAAACGAAGCAATTAATAATAATATTTGGTAAAACTTTTGCATGCTTATAGAAAATGTTGTTGCTTTTAAGGGGTTGGTTTTAGATGCATACTGAGAATGATTTGAAAACTACCTGCATCTTTTTGTAATTTTTGTATGATGTGTACCCTTTAGCTTTTGACAATATTCTTGATGGAAAAATATTATTTTACATTAGTTGTGCACTCTAAAAACTATCGTTTGAATCAAAATTTAAAGATTATGATGGGAGCAAAAGTAGTTCTTATGCTCTATCATTTCTCTGTAAGTTGAATAGCTTCTTAATTAGGAAATGGATTTTCTAAGCTTGATATATAATATCTTCTAAGAACCTCTCACTGTATTCAGTACTTGAATCCAAGAAATTCGAGTGCTAGACCCAGTACGCTAATAAAGGTAAATTATCTCAAAAGAATAAGCTCTTTTTAGCCTAGAACAAGTTGAGGGAGCAAGGAC
The DNA here is from genome assembly GCA_022839385.1 of Asparagus kiusianus. Taxonomy (NCBI): domain Eukaryota; kingdom Viridiplantae; phylum Streptophyta; class Magnoliopsida; order Asparagales; family Asparagaceae; genus Asparagus; species Asparagus kiusianus. The sequence goes on from BQKN01066949.1 coordinate 172,966, forward strand.
AAGGAGGTAATAGATTACATATACAAGGAGATAATGGACAACATGTAAGTTGGATGCTAACTGAACTCATTTTATACCACTTACCACTATGTTACATGCATGAACTTCTAGATTCGCCATCTTACAAATGAAATTAAACTCCCTGTACGATTCAAATTGATATGTTGATATATATATATAATTATGATATTACTGTAAAAATTGCATGACTCCCAAGTAAACCAGCTTTTTATAAATTTCTATTTGATTCTTCTATATTCATCTACATCTCAATTTAACTATCTTAAACTAAAATTTCTAAATTAGTCATAATCCCAAGTCCTCTAATTAATGGATTTCAAATGGGTGCATATTAGATTTTGATTTTGACCATTAAATTTTTTTCATCATACTGTTAAATCATCTATCTGCTTCATCTTTCTCTGTAGTTGTATCATTTTTATATCATATCATCTATGATGAGGGGTAAAGAAATATTTTTAACTTCAAAAGTGTCTTTTATATCTTTCTCTAAAATGTTTGAATCTTCCTTTTATAATATTTTATAAAATTGACTAAAATTACCAAACATATTTTCCCCAAACACAAGATATCCTACTTTCACTAATATTTTTGCCAAATGTAGGATTTTAAAATTACCAAACAATTACACTATTAAACAAGGCATGTTAGGTATCAAACCAAGATGCGTATGCAATATAATTTAAACAACTAACAACTTTTTCGTTTTTGGATAAAACAAACAATATTAAGAAGATAACCTGTGCAATCAAGTATAAAATACTAATAACTGAACAAGAGAACACATCATTAATTAAACAAGAAATGGAACGTTAGTTGCATGAAGTATATAGATAGATGCCTGACTGTTAGTACGTACAATATTCAATAGACAAAAAAAAAAAAAAAAAAAAAATCTAATATGCAACCACGTAACATATAAAATTATACCTTCATGAGGAGGAGAAAGATCAAACTCCTCATCTCTTACTTCCCGAAATGCTTCAACTAGAAGCTCGTAAGTGTTGGACTCCGGACCGAAATCAAGATGTTGATCATCTTCTCTACTCTTTTTAATCCAATCAACCCGATCTTCCATTGTGGAAATACATCTCCATAAAGGCCTCACCGCTAAATCTTGAACAAATGAGAGGATCTCATGCATCCTCCGGTCCAATATTCTCTCTTTCCTCCTTTATGATTTTCTTGGAAAACTTCCCAAATATAGCAAAATTCATTAGCACCCTCTGCTATTTGAACATCGTAAAAATTAGGATCTTTATTACAGGTAATGAATTTATAGTTTTTTTTCCCCACAACTACAGGCAAAGCCCAATTCTCTCCTCTACGTCGCCACTCCTCAAGCGAGTGTATGATGACCGTTTCAAGCTTTAGGTGTTCCACCCTTGACTTTGGTTGTTCTAGCCGAGGCTCTTAATTGATGGCACAACACCTCCTTTGCTTTTTAATGAAATTTTGTTTAAATGGTAACAGATCTTTAGTATCAAACCAAGAATAAGTATCATCACCAAAGAATGAGACCCAAAGATATCCATCACAATCTTGGTTTCCTTAGTTGAAGAAATTGCTTATGGCCGGAACAAATTAATCACAAAGTGTGCGAACTGCCAAAGCATGTAATCACTATCCTTAAGAAAAGATTTCGTCACTTCTCGGTGCAAAAGACTGCAGTGACATCTTTCCTCACAGGATTCAACGACAGACAACAGGTTAAGGCGCACTCCAATAACCTGTTCTACAAAGAACAACAAATATCTCTCTCTGACAGGAAGGAAGATAGAGCACAAATGTTTTTCAGTGTTCGCAACTGAGGAGATCAAGTCTCTAGTTATAGATGAACCATGTTAGAATACCAAAGGTTAAACCACACTGGGAACACCAAAGGTTAAACCACGTTGGGAACATCAAAGGTTAAATCATGTTGGGAACACCAAAGGTTGAAGAACATTGGGAACACCAAATTAATGTTGAAAAATATTGAGAACACCAAAGGTTAAAAATAAATAATAAACATTTTTCTTTTGTGTATTTGAAATACACAACAACCCCCCACTATTTCAAAATATAAAAAACTCAACATCATTTGGAACTAAGAATAACAAAAGAAATGTCAGAGAGAATCGAAGATACAATGCATTAGATACTAGTACTTTTCGACTTGAACTAGTCCTAGGACAATGAATCTAATCTCACAGAAACACAGTAGAATAAATTCTTTGAACCAATATCCCTTGAGCGTGAAATAGAGGACTCATGCTCACACCGCACCTTCATTATATTGTTGTTCATGCGGGTGTGTGCTATTTTAACCCTGCGCTTCATGTGCTTCATGAGTGCTCTAGAGTACATGCCTAGGTACCCATAAGAACCAACCCAGTTCTACACTCACATAGGTGGATATCCATCAAGTGTGCATAAAACACATCGCCACTAAGTGGGCTTATGGACTCTCCATTAAGAGCTTAACTCATCATTTCTCAGTTTATCAAGTACTATATAAATATATGAAAATATACTATATGTATACAATGTACTATCTCACCATAGGCAGGGACGTCTTATACAGAAATTGATAGTACTGTCAGAACAAGGAGTGACTTGTTTTTCCCTTTGAACCTACTTCATGGGATCACCAATCACGTAGGTAGGGATGCGCTAATCTTGCTCTATTTATTAGGCAGTAGTCCTATTCCCCTCGATGTAATTTCCACTTACCTCCAATTAAGTGGTCTCGTCAGAGGATCGGCCAAATTTAAGTATGACTTCACATATCTAGATTTACAACTCCAGATCATAATAGATGCTTAATACTTACGTGTCTTAGACGTATGTGTCTATTTTTTCCGATTATATATATTACTCTTGACTTTTGCAATTGCGGCCTGACAGACACAATGCATAGACACAGAAGGATGTAAAGTAGAATCAATGAGAAGATCTGCTAAAAGGTTTCTCAGCCATTTAGCCTCAGTACAATCCTTATGCAACTAACTTGGACTCCATGGTAGACCGAGTTATTAAGTTTTGCTTGGATGATTTCTAAGACACTGCACCCCCACCAAGGGTAAACACATAACCACTAGTGGACTTGATCTCTTGTGAATCTAAAATCCAGTTTTGTAACACAATACTTTTCTAATACTGGTGGAGACCTTTCAAATCTTAGTTCTTAATTAATGGTGCCTTTCAAGTACTTGATCAATCTTTCTAGGGTCGTCCTATGTTCCTAACTAGGACATTGGGTGTATCTACTTAATCTGTCCACTACATAAGCTATGTCAGGTCTTGTACAATTCATCAAGTACATAAGGTTTCTAATAATTTGGACATATTTGAGTTGTGAAACACTATGTGAATTATTTTTCTTAAGTTGAACATTTGCCACATAAGGTGTCGACACAGGCTTACCATCATAATATTCAAACTTTTTCAAAACTTTTTCCACATAATGTTCTTGAGTCAATGTGAAACCATCTGTATTTCTAAGAATTTTAATCCCAAGAATTACATTAGCTTCTCCCAGATCCTTCATATCAAACTGGAAGGATAAAAACTTTTTTGTTTCACTTATTAATTCAAGACTAGGGCTCACGATGAGCATATCATCCATATAAAGATAGATAATAACATACTTATGATTCTCAAATGTTTTAAAGTAAACACACTTATCTGCATCATTTATATGATAACCATCGGATAACAATGCATTATCAAATTTTTCATGTCATTGTTTAGGTGCTTGTTTCAGCCCATATAAAGACTTAATTAACTTGCATTCTTTTTGCTCATTTCTTGGTACGATAGTACCCTCAGGTTGATTCATATATATTTCTTCATCTAGATCGTCATACTAAAAAGTTGTATTGACGTCCATTTGATGAACAAATAAATTATGAATTGCTGCAAAAGACATTAGAACTCTAATAGAAGAGATTCTAGTTACAGGAGCAAAAGTATCAAAATAATCTATGTATTTCTTCTGGGTGAACCCCTTAGCTACCAACATAGCATTATACTTTTCAACCGAACCGAACCATCAGCTTTAAGCTTTCTTTTGAGGATCCACATACAACCTATAGGTATAGCACTAGGTGGAAAATCAACCACCTCCCAAGTATGATTGGATATGATAGAATTCAATTCAGAATTAATCGTATCCTTCCAAAATGGTGTGTCTCTGTAGCATGTTGCTTAGGTAACTGGATCATTATCCAAAAGAAATGTGCAAAAGTCATCACCAAAATTGGTGGATTTTCTCTCTCTTTTACTCCTCCGAATTTCTACTTCAGAATTTTCGAGATCTTATTGTGAGTCTTCACAAACCACTTCTTGTGAGTCCTTATGAACCTTAGATTTTCTAAAGCTACTTTTCATTGGAAAAATATCTTTAAAGAAATTAGAATTTTTATTTTTAATAATAGTATTTTCAGCTACTAGATTATTGTTACTTTTGATAACAAGAAATCTACTAGCAACACTATTTTGAGCATAACCTAAGAACATGCAATCTACAGTTCTAGGTCCTAATTTTCTCTTCTTAGGTTCATTCACATGGACTTTGGCAAGATACCCCCATCACTTTGAAATATTTTAGGCTAGGTGTATAGCCTTTCCATAATTCATATGGTGTCTTTCTAGTTTTCTTATGGGGTATCCTATTCTGAATGTGACATGCAAACAGAATAACTTCCCCCCATAAGTTCAAGGGAGCACCTGAATTCACAAGCATGACATTCATTATTTCCTTAAGGGTTCTATTTTTTTTTCAGCGACTCCATTAGATTCCATAGAATATGGAGGAGTGGTCTCATGTATGATACCATGTTTATCACAGAAATCCTGAAACAGATTTGATTTATATTCTCCTCCCTGTTCTGACCTAAGTCTCTTTATCTTACGATCAAGTTGGTTTTCAACTTCTACTTTATATTTCAAAAACATGTCTCCTACCCCATTCTTGTTTCTTAGCAGTTGTATATCTAGAGAAGTCATCTACAAATGTAATGTAGTAAAACTTTCCTCTTCTAGACATAGTACTCATAAATTCACCAAGATCAGTATGAATAAGGGTAAGCAACTCAGTTTTATCTCTAGAAACAGGTTTGCAAGGTTTCTTTATGGATTTTTTTTCAACACATACTTCACATTTATCAAAACTGATATTAGCAAATTCAGATAATAATCCACATACTTTCATCCATTTTAAGTATTGAACATTAACATGTCCTAATCTACTATGCAACATTTCTAAAATCAAGCAAGTAAGCAGAAGAATAATTTTTCATTTATAACATCAAGAACATTCAGAACAAATAGTCCTTGATTACAGTAATCCTTACTAATGAAAGTACTACTCTTACTTAACACAAACTTATCAGCCTTAAAAGCCACCTTAATACCAGTTTTCCCAACAAAGAAACAGATATCAAGTTTGAGCGAATTTTAGGAATATGCAGGACATTAGTCAAAGCAAGGGTTTTACCCGAAGTTAACTTGAGATAGATCTTTCCTTTCCCTTTGACAGGAACAGGACGAGAGTCTCCCATGTAGACTTGTTCTTCTCCATCCTTGACTGTAGTGTATACTGAGAAGGCTAATTCATCACCACAAATGTGGTGGGTAGCTCCAGAGTCTACCACCCAGTTCTTCTCCCCAGCAGCCAGATTGACTTCAAAGACAACAGCCACGAAAACATCTCCTTGAGCGGAGGATTTTTATTGTCATATTTGTCTTTGTTATTATCTTTTCTGTACCTGCACTAAAAAGCATGGTGTCCTGGTTTGCCACACACATAGCAATTACTTTTACTTTTCTTCTTGAAGGTACCTCCATTAACCTTCAAGTCCTTTTGATTTTTGTTAAATAGCTTCTTTTTGTTCTTATTAAACTTGTTGTTGGGTTTATCTTCCACGATATTAGCTTTGGAATTAAATTCCTTAGCTAAATTAACATCCCAAGCCTTATTTTTTTTCCTCTATATGGATGTGAATAATCAAACCTTCAAGATACATTTATATTTGTTTTTGTTTCACACGATTTTTGTAATAATCCCAGGACACAGTGAGTTTTTCAACCAAATATTCAACAATAAAGGGAATCAGGTAAGGTAATTCCCTCAGTTTTTAAATAACTTATAAGTATATGAAAATCATGAATTTGAGCGGAGACTTCTTTATCTTCATTCATCTAGAATTTTAGAAAACTACCTATAACATATTTCTGTGCACCAGCATCTTTGATAATATACTTGTTTGTCATTTTCTCCCATATTTCATATGCATTCTTGTAGGAGCAGTAAATATCAAAGAACTCATTTGATAAGGTGGATAGGATGGTATGGCGACATACCTTGTTACCTTTCTGCCAAGCCACTAGCTTTGCTTCATAATCTACCGAACCTGGTTGAGGTTCCTTTTTAGTGAGATATTCAACATAGTTGAGAACATCAAGGGCATCAAAAACCCTTTCCTTCCAACGCTTGAAATAATCTCCCTGGGACTGTTTGATCTTCGACGTATTTGGCAGAAGTCGCCCAGATAAAAAATTCTCCTGTAGAACGATGGTCGAGACTCCATTGAAGTTTGTAGTTGTAGCATCGAGGTTGATGACACCATTTTTTGATCCAGCCGTTAGACTGATCTTTTCTTAAGATTGTTAAAGAAAATGCTTATGGCCGGAACAAACCACAAAGTGTGCAAACTGCCAAGGCGTGTAATCACTGTCCTTAAGAAAAGATTTTGTCCCTTCTCCGTGCAAAAGGCTACAGTGACGTCTTTCCTCACAGGATTTAATGGCAAACAACAGGTTAAGGTGCACTCTAATAACCTGTTCTACAAAGAACAACAAATATCTCTCTCTGGCATGAAGGAAGATAGAGCACAAAGGGTTTTCAATGTTCTCAACTGAGGAGATCAAGTCTCTATTTATAGATGAACTATGTTGGAATACCAAAGGTTAAGCTACATTGGGAGTACCAAAGATTAATCCAAATTGGGAACATTAAAGGTTAAATCATGTTGGGAATACCAAATGTTAAAGAACATTGTGAACACCAATGGTTAAAAAATATTGAGAACACTAAAGGTTAAAAATAAATAACAAATATTTTGTTAGGTCTCATATTTATGAGCCTACTATCTAATCTAGTTTTGATGATTAACAAACAATTCCTAACATCGTTTGTCGAGTGTTTGTATTTGCCTATTAGGTATTCTACACAAAAATCCTCTGTTGCAGGTTAGATGGAATTAAGCTTAACGACGATATCTAAAGGAGGTTGGAAGGAAATCGGAAGGAAGCTTTACCTTTCAAGTCAAGATCCAATACCGCTTCATCCGCAAACCAAGACGAGCTTATTGAAAATTATTTACCTTAGGTAATAGTAATTTAGGTTTATACCTTGTGTGTTAATACGTAGAGCTGAAAAATCATACACACACATTAGATTTTAATTTATCGTCATTTTAGATTATAGACTTAACAACACGATTTTATATCTTTCCTCAAGTTTATAAATCTATTTTGAAGTGTTTCAAAACTTGTTTGAAGAATATTTATCAAAATCAAGTTTTAACGTTTTCGCATTTTTGAACGGTTTGCAAAATATCCAGCTTTTGAGTTATTGACTTGACAATAATGTTTTATACTTGTTATTAAGCCTATTAATCCATTCAAAATTATTTCCAAACTTGTATATAATCATTGTGTCAAAATCAAGTATTTACGAACTCGTGTTTTTGATGATTTTGCAAAATAACAAGTTTTCACAAACGGTTAATGAGATTTCAAAATTTTATTCTCCAACATGCTTGTTTTCATGTTTATAAACATTCCCCAAAATTTTACTAAT
>BQKN01066949.1:192180-209281 GCA_022839385.1 Asparagus kiusianus
AAAAAAATACAAGTTAATATTAGTGGTCAAATACAACTTACAATATTAAAAAAAATTTATGATAACATTAATATTGGATTAGTGGAAGGGTTATAAAAAATAAAAGTTAATATTAGTGATCAAATACAACTTACAATCTTAAATTTTTTTATGATAACATTAATATTGGATTAGTGGAGGGGTTATAAAAAATAGAAGTTAATATTAGTGGACAATTAATAGGAGAGTTATGTCATTATTAAGAATGTATGCATGTAAGCATTTTAAGTTGACACTTTGTTTGTAAATTAAAACGTATATTATTAGTTTGTCATATGTGTGTGCATTCAATTCTCAACTATTATGTCAAATACAACTTACAATCTTAAAAACAATTTATGATAACATTAATATTGTATTAGTGGAGGGGTTAAAAAATATAAGTTAATATTAGTGGACAATTAATAGGAGTGTTATGTCATTATTAAGAATGTATGCATGTATATGTATGTGTTTATATGTATGGATGCATGTGTTTATGTATGCATGTATGTGTTTTAAAGGGCATTTTGGATAGAAATGTTTTAACATGGCAACACACTTTTATAATAGTATTAGATATGTGTGACAAATTTATAAGTTGACAGAGAGATACTTTATGAGAGAGATGATATGTATGAAAAAACATGTGTTACTTTGTTGTGTGATTTATTTAAGTTGTTTTGTGGATAGTTATCACGTTGGTGAGGTTGGTATATATGTGATTTTTATTGTTGATTTGTAAGCTGGATTTACAGGGTTATTTGAGTGGATTTACAGATTTGTAAGCTGGAAACTGCACATTAATGGGTTACTGCATACAGCTCAGACAAAAATATTTCGTCTGGGATAATTATCCCGGACGAAATATTCCGTTTGGGATAATTATCCCGGACGGAATAGCATTTCGTCTGGGATAAGTATCCCAGATGGAATATTTCGTCTGGGATGTATACGTCGGGGATACATCCCAGACGGTGTTTTCCGTCTGGGATGTAGAATATCTCAGGCGGAAACTTTTCGTCTGGGATAGTTATGCTAGACGGAAAAAATCCGTCTGGAATGTATTACAGACAGTTTTTTTTGTCTACTAAAATCCGTCTAGAATACATTCCAGACGGAATTTCCGTCTAGAATTATATATTCTAGACGGAAACTAATTAGACCCTTATTCTAGACAGAATTCCGTCTGGAATAATTTTTCTGGACAGAATTCTAGTTATTCCAGATGGAATTTTCCGTCTGGAATGCATCGTTTTGTACCAGTGTCTAAATATATAAATTTGGTACCTAACATATAAAAAATTGAACACTTTACCTTATCATTTGTTTCTTTATATATAGATTTTAAAATGAAGATAAAGATTAGATAATATTATGAATATTCTTATCTCCTAAATTATCTTCGTAATTAAGGAGACAAATGTTAATTACTTATGAGTGACAAAGCTAAAAGATATCCAAAATCCATAAAAATTATACAACATGTAGAAATACTCAAAAACATAATTTAAAGATTTTACAAGAAACTGTCAACTTATAAAATTAGTATCAATACATAAAAGACTTTTAGCAGTTGTACATTTTAGATCAAAACCCAAAAGACTTCAAAGTATTGAAAATTTTGTAGAAAACTTCTAGATTTTATGAAATCTATTGAAAAAAATCATAGATTTTAAAAATTTTGCAAAAATGTCCCAAAGAGTTTCACACATGTCAAATTATCCTAATTAATAGAGATACTTTGACATGATTTCATTATGTTCATGTTCTAATTAATAATATCTTTAAAAAGATACAAGTTATAGATAAATTTTCAATCTCTATGTTTCAACCACTTCCCAAGAAACTACAATATATAAAATCTCAAAACTTAAAAAAATTAATAGAGAAAACATATAAAGATTTATAATTTTAACAATCTAAAGATTTAAATTTAGTACTAACAAGTGAAAAAATAGAACTATTTATCTTATTGTTCATTTATATTTAAAGTAAAAAAATAAAGATAAAGATAATTAAATGTGATTAAGAAATATTCTCACCTCCAGCATTATCTTCATAATTAAGAGACAAATATTAATTATACTTGATTACCGTGCTAGAAAATATCCAAAGTCCATAGAACTTACCCAGCTCGTAGAAATACCCGAAAGACTTCTATAATTTAAAGATTTAAAAAAATCAACTTAAAAAATCAATAGAAATATCCTAAAGACTTTCAAAAAATTTATATTTTACAAAAAATTCACATAATTTACAAAAATCGAAAAGGCTTAAAATATTAAAAAATTATAGAAAAAATTTCTAAACTTTACAAAAATTGCAAAAATCTAGAATTACAAAAAAGTTTCAATTTTTTTAGAAAATCCCCTAATTAAATAAAACACAAAAAATTTTATTTATAGTAAAGATAACCATGGAACTTCCGAAAGATCGCTGAAATTTCATTAATTTATAAAAAAGAACCTTGGAGCTTCACAAAATTTGGTCAAGTTGGATGAATCTGAATGGTAAGAAAATATCATAAATTTTGATGAAACAAGCTCAAGAAGGAACAAGATTGAAATATAAAATACATTTATAAACATCATCTACACAATACCTTAAGCAACAAGAGCAAACATGTAATCCATTTACACATACTATAATATGTCTTCAGTTGCCATTTATTTATAAATTTATATATTGATAAGTGAATTAATATATACTTAGGTGTCACTTTATGAAAATAATTTACTGAGGTGATAACTGTGAAGTGATCACGAGCACGCAGACCACGCGGTTGATCCAGCGGACAAGAGGAAACCGTGTGGGGTCCACCTTCATGTGAAGGGATAGGCCAACGTGAAGAGATGAGAAGCTCTTCCGCGTGAAGAGATAGAAGTGGTTTTTTCATTGATTGGTCCAGTGGACAAAGAGAAGGCCACCCGATTGACCGGTTAACGATATAAATATATAGCTTCAGTTCTTAGGTTTTTGGTTTGGTGTGCGAAGTTGAGGCAGAAGGGAGAAATAGGCAGGCGGCTGTACTAGGAGCAGTGCAAGGAACCGAATTTTGGGTAAAAGAGGGTTTCGTTGCTGCAGAGGGCAAACACAGAAGAATGTTTGGTTGTTGTCCTTTGGATTTTTGCGGTTGTTCTTTGGGTATTTGGCTGCTGTCCTTTGTGTGAAGGATTTAAGAGATTGTTTGAGGGTTTAGATTGAGTGTTTGTAAACCCATTTGTATTCTCTCCCTCTAATAGTAGATCTTCCTCCTCCTTGCCCCGTGGACGTAGGCAATTTGTCGAACCACGTTAAATTTGTGTTCTTGCCATGATTTGTAATAGTTTGTAGGTTTCCTCGACAGGTCAGTCCTAGAAGTGATGAGAGGAAGAGCTGATATCTCATTTTGTTGAGATGTTTTGTTTTCGGTTCTTGTTTCCTTTGTAAAACAGGATTTTCGTTGTGATCTAATCTCTTGTTGTGCATCTTGCGCACCAGAGGTGCTGCCAAAATTTCCGTTGCGCACAACAATAACTACAATAACAATTAGGAATTGATCAGCCGTTCATTAATCCTAATTCACATGGATCTGATATATTTTTTCTACTCATCTCACTCTTAAACTTACATCTTATTTTATGTAAACACTAAAAATTTATTAGCAATACTTTCTCCTAAATTTGATTTCTTCTGTTTGATTAATTTTCTTATTTTTCTACCTCGACAATAAATTCAACCTATAAAATAATTATGTCCACAATGTAGATATAATGAAGATATAAATTTTACAAAATAATTAAAATATTTAACCACATGCAACACATGTGCATCCCACCTATTAAAGAATAAAAACTAAACAAGAAAAAGAACCACTTCAGAAACATAAAATTTTTTCTAGTGGTTTGGAATAAATTTCTACATCCACTCTTTCTTCTCTAAAAATGGCTTTTACACTAAGGGATATTACTCACATGGATTACAAACCCTATCCAATAGGCTTTACTAGACTGCTCCTAGGATTAACTCTACTTTGATCGTCTCCGCCACAATAACCTATCTGTAGTGTGTAACCCTAGCTCTTGCTAGTCACAATAAACCTCAATTACATTCTAGCTAGAGTGTGTTGTCACACAAAATTGGATATATGATTATAAAAAAGAGAATTGTATATAATTAACTCTAATCAATTTAGCACAGAATTAAAAAGATTTTACAACCTTTTTAAGTATTCAAACGTTCTACTGAAAGTGAGAATGAAGATCTAGGAGAACGGGGATAAAGGTGAGATCCAAGGGTAGGTCTTCTCGAACGGGTTGATGATGAGATGATTTAGAGCACATTGAGAATGCAATATGAAAAGCTTTAAGGAGATTTTGATAGGGTTCCTTAGCATTCTCCCTCTTCCTCTCTCCTTTGCTATCTCAACTTGGTTAGCTAGTATGCACAGAAAAGGGAGAAGAGAGATTATATCCCAATTGCAATGAACAACTGAGATTACAAGTTAAAATATGATCTTTCACTCTAGCCTCATTGATATACATGAATGCTCGTTGATAAACACGCCTCATCTACGAACATAAAAGTCATTGACGCATATCTTCATTGAAATGCTCTCTGGACTTTTGATTTAACTGACGAACACTTTTGATTGATGACTTTGCACTTATGCTCATCGGTGAGTTAAGACACTCGTTGATGGGTATCTCCTTGAAATACTCTTCAGACTTCTAATTGTTTCAATGAACAATAGGTGATTGATGAGTCTTGGTAGCTGATAGCGGACTCATTGTATGAGCAAAAATAGTACTCATCAATATTAGAAGTCCGAAGAGTATTTGCTGTAACCTACATAAAAATATCTCAAACACATATTATACACAAACACATATTATACACAAGTGAGTGTTTGTCATTCACTTCTTTTGACTAAAATTCAGGTTGAGCTGATTTTTCACTCCTTTTGACTTCGTTCTCATTCTAGCTTGTTGCAACCTACATAAAAATATCTCAAACACATATTATACACAAGTGAATGTTTGTCATTATTTAAACTAAGGTAATTTTACGGGCAAGATCCTAACAATTTTCATTGGAAATTTTAGTCTTATGTCCTTCAGACATGTACTTACATACTATTAACTTCTTGATCATTCTTGCGAGGATAGAAATATTGGTGATAAAACACATATTAGTCTTCGTGATATTGTTTTAGGAGATGTCATGGATATCACAAGTTCCTCCTTTTCAAATTTAAGGATCTTATCATCTTTAAGAAAAGAAAAATTGACTTGCGCGATGCCATGATATTTGTGTGAAAACAACAAAGAGATATTTAATTATTTGATTTAAGAATACACCATATATTCTAGGGAAATTTATGTCGAGGCCCCAAAAGTAGGGACTCCATGTGACCTGGCCCCTTGTATTTTGGCCCATGTGGATCAGCCACCAAAAGTACCGTTTAATATTTCAAGGCCCCTCCACGTCAGCAATATACTCAAAAGAGATTGTATTTTGAAAAAACCTAAAATTTCCCTTCTCCTTCTTCCCCAGACGCCTCATACCCAAAAGCTTTGAAAGTCATATCCCATTAATGTGATCTGATGTAAGAAATGGAGTGAAATTTCCCCTATTTTTTTACTCTATCATGAGCAATAAGTTCTCTATTACTCTTCATCAGCCGAAAATTCTCTCCATTACTCTCTCTATTACTCTCTCTATTACTCCTCTTTATCCTAAATTTCGATCAATTATTCTTACCTTCCCTTCATAATGGCTGAGAATGACATCGTTTGCATTGTCTCTTCGGGCGATAAAACAGTATTCTTGAAGATTAACTCTTCAACCATCATCTTGGATCTCAAATTTGATGTGTCAGAGAGGTTAGATCTTTCATATGATTCATTAACTTTATCATACAAAGATGAAACAAATGGAAGATTCAAATTTCCTATTGAGAACGAAGATAATCTGTCGTCTATGGTGGAGCATTGCCACAATATTGGTTTCAAAGAGGTTCACATGCAAGCTTTTAAAGAAATAGAGGATTCTTCAAATATCCAAAAAAAATGAGCAAGTTCGACAAGACATGTAGGTTATTGGATTTTTTATGCTAAGATCAATGTTTACGACATTAAGTGTAAAACCAGTTAATGTTAGTTCATGTTAGTTCCATGTTAGTTCTATGTTAGATGTAATCAATTTCATGTCAGTTCTAATCGTTTTCTTGTTAATTCTAGTTCTAGTTCTATGTTAGGTCAAATATGTTAATTCTAATCAATTTCTTGTTAGTTCTAATCAATTTTTTGTTAGTTATAGTTCTAGTTTCATTTTTGGTCAAATATGTTAGTTCTAATCGATTTATTGTGAGTTCTAATCGTTTTCTTATTAGTTCTAATCCATTTCTTGTGAGTTCTAATCGTTTTCTTGTTAGTTCTAATCCATTTCTTGTGAGTTCTAGTTCCAGTTCCATGTTTGGTCAAATATGTTAGTTCTAATCGATTTTTTGTTGGTTCTAATCGATTTATTGTTAGTTCTAGTTCCAGTTCCATGTTAGGTCAAACATGTTAGTTCTAATCGATTTCTTGTTAGTTCTAATGGTTTTATTATTAGTTCTAATTGATATTATGTTAGTTCTAATTGATTTATTATTAGTTCTAGATCCAGTTCCATGTTAGATCAAATATGTTAGTTCTAATCGATTTCATGTTAGTTCTATTTGAGTTCTTGTTAGTTCTAATGGATTTCATGCTAGTTCTAACACAAACAGTTGTTGTTTTTGCTTTTTTCTGATTGGTATTATTTGTTGATGTTACTATTTATGTAGTTTATGATTATTTGTTTATGTTCTTAATATTTGCAGCGTTTCCAGCAGTTTGAACTCAAAAAATATGGATCATGGTCTGCCGTTGTCGACGTCCACTGTGTTTCAGATAGGATTCCCAATGACAATCCTACCGAAGATAATGTTTTGATAATTGATGACATGATTAGCAAATCAGAGAGTATTCCTGCTTGGTTGCGCACTGCTTTAACTGATTAGGGACAACAATTTGAAAGTGCGAAAGAGTTGAGATTGACTTTGTTATACTATTCCAGGGCAAAAAAATTCGAGTACTTGTTTGGAAAGAATGAACTGAAGTGTATTCAAGTTAATTGTCGGTTTAAGGAAGCCAAAAATTACCTGTGGATATTATTTTCCTCTCCACCTAAAATTGAAATAGACTTGAAATCAAAAGGTTCGTGGACAATCACACTTGTGGGTAGCATGGCAATAATGTAGGTCAATCTAGGGCCTCTTGACAATTCATTGCGACCAAATTACAACCCACGTTAAAGGTCCAACCGGATATAAGATCTATCGACATACAAAAGGAGTTTCTAAGTTTGTATGGGCTTAGGGTCGATTATAGTAAGATATGGCGGGGTAAAGAAAGAGCACAAGAGCAATTATATGGTGATGCCCATGAATCATATGATCAATTACGATGGTAAAAGATAATATCTACCATATACAAACTAATTTTATTTATGTTATGCTATTTATACTAATTTTGTTAATGTTAATCCTATTACTTAATCTTCAAAATTTTAGGTATGTAGAAAATGTTAAGAAGACAAACTCAAATAGCTACATTCATGTTGAACAACATGAGGGGAGGTTTATAAGTCTATTCATCTGTTATGCCGCCTGCATAAATAGTTTTTTGTATGGATGTAGACCACTTATATTTTTGGATGGTACCTTTCTGAAAGATCGATTCAAATGTATGTTGGACCCTAGAGGGGGGTGATTAGGGTCAAGAGGCTCTAATTATGCAATAAAAATTAAGATAAGTAATCCACAATATTCTAATGCAATCAAAGTAAATAAGAGAGGGTTAGGAATCGTTATCCTTTGACGCGCGATGTGTTAACGAGGTTCGGTCCTCTGACCTACGTCCCCGCTCCCCACTCTCGAGGAGAAATCCACTACACACCCGGTTTGGAAGCCGGAACTTCGTCTACACAGCGATCCCCTCACGATCTCTCACTACACAGTTGATCTCAACAGATCACACTCACAAAGCAGTAAAAATAGTGCAAGACTCTATCTTTACAAGTCCCTATGGCAAAGAGAAAGAGTGCAGTTGAAGCTGGGAAGTGAACACACAAAAAACTCAGAGAAAGAATAGGTTTTGAAAATCTTTGCTCAGGAGAAAATGGCGGCTCTGGTTTTTTCAAGCGTTAGGGCTGGAGAAGAAGATGTTTGGGTTTAAATAGGAGAGATTAATCATTTTAAAAATACAACCCAATCTTCCCAATTAAGAAAATAATCTCCTACCCAGACTGTGCCTCAGACTGTGCCAATCACGTTTAAGTGATAGCACAGCAAATAAGGCAAACGATCGTTTGAAAAAAATATCTCGGTTGACTGAATAAACTTTCGGTCGACCGCCAGAAAATCCGGTCGACCGACGGAAAATCCGGTCGACCGCGAGCAGCTTTGAAAACACAGAAAATAAACAGAGACTTTATCGGTCGACCGGTACGGTCGACCGACAGAAAAATCAAGCTTTCGGCCGACCGCACCGGTCGACCGACAAACTCTCTGGAGTCCAGTGACGAATGACCTTAAGTGCGGTCGACCGGTGCGGTCGACCGCATACTGATACACTCCAGAAACAGTATTTTAACTCAACTTGAAATATTTGGAAAATATTTATTTGACCTCTGAAAATTATGAAACTTTGTAAAATGTTTTTAATACTAAAAACAAACTGTTTAGAAAAGGAATTTTTCAGATAGGTCCTCATACTTATGAAAAATAGTATTTTGTGAAAAACGCTTAAAAGCATAAGTATGAAAACGTGTGTGTGAGTCCCAATAGCTTCAAGTGAAATCAATAACTCTTTGCCTACATTCTAGCACTAGAGAGAAAAATAAAAGATAGCTAATATCCTCATATTGGAAGCAATACTTGAGCTTTGATATAGCTTGAATCGGATGAAGCTTTTATTTGAATTTGTTGTTCTTGAAATAACGTTGCTTCATCATTATGCCTCCTCCTCCTTTGGATATCATCGTTGAAGCGCATATTCCATCCAATCCTCCATGCATGGCACTAACAAGCTTGATAAATAAATTTGCTACATTTGCACTCAATAAGCCATTAGTACCATTAATGGTGGTTGTAAAACATCATCAAAACATAAGGGCTAACAATCTCCCCCTTTTTGATGATGACAACCAACCATTATATAAGAGCAAAAAGAAAATAACTTGTAGATAGGTGCTCCCCCTATCTATGAGCTCCCCCTAAGTATATGCAACAAATGAGGAGATTTTTCTCCCCCTTTGTCACCATCAAAAATGGGGTAAAGAGACATGCATGCCACACAAAAAAAATTGGAACCAAAAGAAGCAATTTAGAACAATCACATATTGCATAAGCCTAAGCCTTTTCTTAAGCGACAAAAATCACCCTCTCCAAGAGGCTTAGTAAAAATATCCGCTAATTAAGATTTTGTGTCAACAAAGACTAGGGATACATCTTGTCTCTCTACATAATCGCGTAAGAAATGATGGCGCACATCAATATGCTTAGTTCTAGAATGCAAAACCGAATTTTTTGAAATATTTATAGCACTTGTGTTATCACAAAATATTTTAATATTTTGAAAATTCAAATCATAATCAACTAAGCTTTGTTTCATCCACAAAACTTGAGCACAACATAAGCCGGCGGCAATGTATTCCGCTTCCGTAGTGGACAATACAACACAATTTTGTTTCTTGGAAGCCCAAGAAACAATTGAATTTCCTAAGAATTGGCATGTTCCATAGTACTCTTGCGATCTACCTTACATCCGGCAAAGTCGACATCACAAAAACCATATAAATCAAAAGAGGTGCTTCTTGGATAAAATAAACCAAGATTAAAAGTACCATTAACATATTTAATGATCCTTTTAACCGTAATTAAATGAGATGCTTTAGGAGATGCTTGAAAACATGCACATGCACACACACTAAACATAATATTGGGTCTACTAGCGGTAAGCTAAAGAAGACTACCTATCGTACCTCGGTATAATTTTTGGTCCACATCTTCACCACTCTCATCCGCATCAAGCTTAACACTAGTACTCATGGGAGTAGGCGCATGCTTAGAATTCTCCAAATTGAATTTTTTAACCAATTCCTTCGCATACTTGCTTTGTGAAATAAATATCTCATCCTTAGTTTGCTTGACTTGTAGCCCGAGAAAGAATGTAAGCTCTCCCATCATACTCATCTCAAAGTGATCCTGCATAACTTTAGAGAATTCATTGCACAAAGATTCATTAGTAGCACCGAAAATGATATCATCCACATATATTTCAACTAAAATGAAATCATTTTTTCTTTTTCTCACAAAAAGAGTATTATCAATTGTTCCTTTTGAAAAACCATTTTCAATAAGAAAACTAGAGAGGCGAGCATACCAAGCTCTAGGAGCTTGTTTCAACCCATATAAAGCTTTTTGAACCCGGTAAACATGATTTAGGAAAACATGATCTATGAAACCGGGGGGGTTGCTCAACATATACTTCCTCTTCTATAAAACCATTTAAAAAGGCACTTTTGACATCCATTTGAAATAGTTTGAAATTTTTAAAGCTAACAAATGCTAAAAACATCCTAATTGATTCTAACCTTGCAACCGGTACAAAGGTTTCATCATAGTCTATGCCCTCCTCTTGATTGTATCCTTGGGCAACCAAACGAGCTTTATTTCTAGTAACAATGCCATATTCATCAAGTTTGTTTCTAAAAACCCATTTAGTCCCAATAACACTAGCATTGTTAGGTCTAGGAACTAACTTCCAAATATCATTTCTTTGAAAATTGTTTAATTCTTCATGCATAGCCAAAACCCAAAATTCATCATTTAAAGCATCATTAATCTTTTTAGGTTCTAGATGAGATAAGAATACAACATTACCACACTCACTCAAAGCTTTTGAGCGAGTAATAACTCCTTTTGAAGGGCTCCCAATAATTTGTTCCTTTGGCTGATGTGATGCGAATTTCCAAGTTTTAGGTTGTTCAACTTGTTCATGAGTATTGGAGCTATCCACATCCTTTTGAGCTTCTATAGAGGGAGTATCATTGATTTGCAAGAAGTCCAATCCTCCCTCAATATCATCATCATCATCTTGCCTAGGTAAAACAACTTGAGAACCAACATTAGTCTCATCAAAAGTAACGTTTATAGATTCTTCAACAACGAGGCTTCGTTTATTGAAGACCCTATAAGCCTTACTTCGAGGTGCATAACCCAAGAAAATACCAACATTAATTTTGGAATCAAATTTATCATGGTGATCTTTTGTATTTAGAATAAAACATTTGCAACCAAAGATACGAAAATAACCAATAAAAGGAGTTTTTCCATAAAAAAAAGTTCATAAGGAGTTTTCTTAAGCTTTGGTCTAATCAAAACACGATTTAAAACATGGCAAGCCGTATTAACGGCTTCCGCCTAAAAATATTTTGGCAAATCAAATGAGTTTAGCATAGTGCGTGCCATCTCTTGTATGATACGATTTTTCCGTTCAACAACACCATTTTGTTGTGGTGTTCTAGGAGCGAAAAACATATGAGTTATACCATGATGAGCACAAAAATCATAGAAAAATTCATTTTGAAATTCACCACCATGATCACTTCTTATTTTAACAACTTTCAAATTTTTTTTATTTTCAATTCTTTTGACATGATTAGCAAATTCTTCAAAACAATCATTTTTCTTTGCAAGAAATATTGTCCATGTAAAACGAGAGAAATCATCAATAATCATAAAAACATAGTGTTTGCCTCCAAGAGAGGTAACACGCATAGGACCAAACAAATCAAGATGAAGTAATTGCAAGGGTTTAGAAGTCGATACCTCATTGATGGATTTGAAAGAAGATTTTGTTTGTTTACCTTTGGCACAATCCTTACAAATGGTGTCTTTGATGAAGTGCAAGCTAGGTAATCCTTTTACAAGGTTTCTCTTAAACAATTTTGAGATTAACTCCATATTTGCATGTCCAGGTCTCTTATGCCAAATCCAAGGATTTTCATCAATTGCCGCAAGGCACTTCACATCTTGATTCACAAATTCATTCATCTCAAAAATGTATACATTAGATTTGCGATTAGCAATAAAAACAATTTTCTCATTCATACTAATGATGTATTTATCCGGTTTAAATGAAATATCAAAACCTTTGTCACTCAATTGGCTAATGCTAAGAAGATTATGATTTAAACCATTTACCAAATAAACATCTTCTATAATGGGTGAGGGTTTCTTACCAATAGAACCGATACCAAAGATTTTACCTTTCTCACCACCACCGAAGGAGACATTGCCTCCTTCAATCCTTGATAGGGTTACAAATAACTCTTTGTTGCCCGTCATATGATGTGAACAACCACTATCAAGGTACCACATTTCCTTACGTCGTTGCCGTGATGTTCCCTACAAAAGATGAAGATGTAGGTGTAGTAGGTTTAGGTACCCATGTCTTGGATCCTTGGTGGTTAGTAGTCTTGGTACCTTTGGGTACCCATATCATTCCATAAAAATCATTGTTGTCTTTAATCATACAATGAGTAGAAATGTGTCCATGTCTCATACAATATGTGCATACAAAATTTCTTTTGTATGCATGAGTGTGAGAGTCATAAAACCTATTTCTACCATGATGATAATTAGCATAAGCATGAGTGGGTCTAGTCCTACCACTCTCAATTTCTAGTCTTTCAATCTTTGATCTTAATTGCTTATTCTCGAAATCGAGATCTCCTAGCAATTCATCTTTTAATGCAAGAGAAGTTGTTAATTGTTCTAGCTTAATATCACAAGAAGCATGCAATTTTTTAAAAGAAGAGTATTCTTTAGACATTCTCTTAAATTCAAAATTCAACTCTTCTAAAGCCATAGCTAGGGGTGGCAATTTATAACCCGACCCATCAACCTGACCCGACCCGACCCGTTTATAATGGATATGGGTTGAATTACATGGGTCGGGTCATAAACGGGTCAACCCAAATTTACACGGGTCAGCCAGCTGACCCGCCAGCTGACCCGTATTTACCCATTTATCAAACACCGACCCAGCAACCCTTTGTAACTTCGTCTCTCATAAACACACAAACGCGCTGTTTGGGGAGAAAAAAAAGAAGAGAACCCTAGATTTCCCATCACGCTCAAGCGGAGAGCGGCAGTGATCGGAGAGCGGCGACAAACGAGCGGCGGCGAGTGGCGGAGAGCGGCGGCGAGCGTCGATCGGCGAGCAGCGGCGAGCGGTGGAAAACGGCGAGTACTGCAATTTGTGAGTCAAATGAGCGGTGTTTGCTTCTCTTTCCTAAAGTTTCGCAGGAGGCAAACTTTCTCGATTGCTTCGATTTCAAGTGAGTTCATATCTCGATCCTGAGCTTTTACGAGTTTTGATTAGGATTTATGTTTTATTCTGTTATGGAGATCGATTTGGTTGTTTCTTTACGTTTTGTTGGATTAGATGATTGAGGAATTGGATTGCTTGAATTTGCCCTTTCGTTTTAGCAGTTTATTCGATCGATTCGATTGGTTTAGAAATTGTTTATAGTTAAATTTTATTGGGCAGAAATTGGTTAATATTTTGAGTAATTAGTGATTTTTGACTGCCAATTGCTTGCGTTTTGTATGAGTTAATCTTGCTGTTAATAATAGTTTGATCTCTTTTAATTTGATAGGCTGTGCTATTGTTACTGAGACTACAGAGTATAAAGATTAACCTTTTTAGACACTTCTGACATCTGAGCTTGAGGTTTGACGATATACTACCTCTTATAAAATGGATTTTTCACTGTTTTTTTCCTAGCTAAAATGGATTTTTCACTGTCAATATCTCTATATTTCCCTCTGCCATTGACATCTCTTCAAATCTTTTATCTCCTCAAACGAACATGTCCTTTGATATCATCTGTTTATCCTGAGATGTTTGATTTATGCCATTGTGTATGATGATAAGTTTGTACAAAGTTTAACTTATAGTGAATGTTGAGTAGTTATTGCTAGAGGACATGCTGTTTTTATCTCTGCAGGTACTCGATCACAAAAGCCTTCTGCATTGCTTTAACATTGACATTCTTCGACGTCTTTGATGTTCATGTATTTTGGCCTATTCTCGTAGTCTACTTTTCTGGGATATTTGCTATCACAATGAAGGGTTGCATACGTCACATGATGGCATACAAATACCTTCCTTTTTCTACTGGACAGCAGGTATTTGAAGCTTCTTGTGAGTCCTGCTCTCTGTTTTATTCTTCGCTTTAGTGGTATAATATGTTTTAACGTTGGCCTTGTTTACCTTCAGCAGCACTATGGGAAGAAACCAGCATCAACTGAGGATGAAACCATTCCCATGACTTGAACTTACTAGTAAGTGTAGCATGTAAGTATCTTACAATGAAAGTTTCCTCCTGCCGTATTTTGGAGTAATACTGAAAAAAGTGTGAAAATTTTCAAATTCCGATAACAATGCGTAGTCCTGGTTCGGCTGAAAGACATTTTGTATTGTTTACATTATAATTATCAAAGAATGGTAGATTTATAGAAAATGGAGTTTATATAGATGTGGTGGCCTTTAGTTTCGTAGAGAAAGTTGTTTGGACAGTTGGTATTAGGCCGAGATCATGTCCAGTCCGTGTTTAGATTCCTTGAAGCCCATGCCCCATGTTTACCGAATAACAACAGCAACAACAATTGACCTTTCTTAAGCAAAATCACTAACTTCTAAAATATTAAAATATTTTATCATATTTTAATGGGGCATGGGTCTCCTTGCAATTCTGGTCAAACAATTGGCAAACACCGGTAAGTATAGTTGAAGTGTTATTTAAACTTTTTCATGTGACAAATGTTGCTGACAATGGTGTATATTTGATCAATGTAGTTTTGGTGTTAGTTTTCACGTTGGTGTTCTGATTGGGAATAAAAGGGTTTGGATGAGCTTCAATGGCTTCCTTGCATAAGTTATTTGGCTTTTTGTGTGGCTGTGAACAAAACTCAATAAACATGGTTCAATGTTGTCAGCTTGATATAAGATTTTTCTTATATGTTGTCTACTTGTGATCTTGGCGGATGTTTTGGATCTACACATATTTCACATGCTTGATTTGTGAATATATATTCATTCTAACTTGTTTGATTTGTGAACTGGATGAATGCAGTTTATCTTCATTTCATGTTCACAGGATTAAAACACAAAGCCACTTAGCCACATGTTGTGGGATAAACAAAATCATTTGTAACTAAAATTTATGTCTATGTTCATTGCGTTTTAGTGGGGGTGGGGATTAAGTACTTAAGTTAGCCTTACATTGTTATATTTCAGGCAATTATTGATCCCCGAGTAGCTAAAAAAAGATTTGTCTATAAGCAGTGATGAAATTGTGGCCTATAGTAGAACTTTTTTCATTGATAGTCTTAACTTTTTCATTTCATGTTTGGATGAGATGTTTATATGAGTATTTATAGTCTGTTAGATGAATTTTTTTTCTCAATTAAATAGGAGAATACATGCATTAACATCATAATTGATTTTCTTTCACTGTAAACATATGTTAGAATTTACAGGGATCGGTTTGACTCATTGTAGGTGTTGTTTTAATGAGCAGCTAACCTCAATCGTCTTTCCTTCCTTCCCATTGTGGGATATGGCGTATATTTTCAGTACGCATTGAGGACATTCTACTATCATCTCATAGTCCTATTGTTTTACAGTTCTAGGAAACTGGCATTGGCTTCCATAAAAATTCTCTCCTCAATCTTTGCAGGCAACAGAGGATCCGGCCGCACTCCACTAAACTGGGAATCATGCTCTGCCATTGCCCTCGCCGCCGCCAAGGGCATCACCTTCACTCTGAGAATGAATTTTTTGACTCAAATTTGGAGATGGCTCAGTTAAATTTTTTGTAAACTGTAATTGCATTTTTTGTAAATTTGGAGATGGGACAGTTAATTTTTTTGTAAATTGTAATTGCATTTTTTGTAAATTTTGAGATGGGACAGTTAATTTTTTTTGTAAATTGTAATTGCATTTTTTGTAAATTTGGAGATGGACTATGATAATGGCAATCAAGTTCCTAACTATTTTGTTGTAAACTTGTCTATATTCCCTTTATTTACTTGTGTTAAATTTTGTGTTGCTAGTTATTAGTTTAGATTATTGAGCAAAATCAATGTATTTTTGTTTGTCGATATTTGCAATTCGTTTAAGTACATTTAAATACTGAGTATGTCTTTGAAATAACTTCATGTTGTAAGTGGTGATAGTTTTTGTCTAAAGAGCTTGCAAGAGTTGTGTACGTATAAATTTTTTTACTAGTTATATGTGTTAGGATATGTTTTGTATTTGATAAACGGGTCATTTGGGTTATATGGGTCGGGTTGGGTAACCCGTTTAATAATCGGGTCGGGTCACATTGACCCATTTATTAAACGGGTTGGGTCGGGTCATACTTATACGGGTCGGGTCAAATTTTATATGGGTCGGGTCGGATCGGGTCGACCCGTTTGCCACCCCTAGCCATAGCTATGTCACATTGCATATAGAAAGATTCACTTTCGGCCTCGGATATTACCTCATGTTCATTTGCCATGAAACAAACATTTGGGTCATGAAGAGCAAGTTTAGCTCCCTCATCATCACTATCCGAATCACTTGGTTCGGATTCTTCCCATCCGGCATACATAGCCTTCTTCTTCTTGTACTTCATGTACTTCTCCTTGAGCTTGGGGCAATCCTTAGCGATGTGACCCGGTTCATTGCACTCAAAACATTTACCTACACGAGAGGAAAACTTATTGTTAGATCGGGGATTAAATTTCTTGTTTATTTTTATGAGTCTAGAGATTCTTCTAGAGAGATGAGCCACTTCTCTAGAAAAATCAACTTCACTATCCGATGACGAAGATGAGTTGTCACTAGCTCCTTTGAGAGCTATAGTCTTCAACTTTGGTGATGGCTCCTCAACTTCCCGTGATGGCATTTCCTCCTTCTCCTTCCCTTTGAGCTTCTTCTCATGGACCTTGAGCTTT
>BQKN01066949.1:219281-241474 GCA_022839385.1 Asparagus kiusianus
TAGTAGTAAATTGTTTGTTAAACATCATCAAAACAAGAAGGCCAACAGAAATAACAGGAACTCAACTAGAACTAACATGAATTCAATTAAAACTAACACCAACTCCATTAGAATTAACATGCACCCCAGATAGAAATAACAAGCATTTTAGCTAGAACTAACATGTTAATTTAGACCTAACATGTACTTGTAAGAAAGAACACTGAGGCGACTCTAAATTTTTTATCATATGCATCTATCTGAAACGTGCCCAATACTGCTTCTTCCATTTGCAACATCAATAAAAAATTAAAATTCAATATAAACAAGGCACTTTTAGTTATTAAGCTTATATAATCTAACCTTGTCATCAAGCCGACCACCGCGAAGCAAATACAACAGCTCTTCTCTGTTTAAACTGCTATTAGCTATTTTGATAACATCACAATTTCTTGTACCACCCAAATTAGGACTAACTGATAATGAATTAGCATATAAATAGTCAATTGAAACTTACGTATGACACTTTTGGGAGCAAAATTTTGATAGGCAATTATTTTTGGCTGTGTCGAGCCTAGATGATACTATAGGTGGTATTCTAAAATTATGTACAAAAGTACCCCTGCTATCAAGAATGCGTATATTAAACCCTTTAGGTTCTGGGATCCCTACTTTTAGCTTGACCAATAGATCCTCTTCCTCCTTTGTCATTGACTTCAGACTCAACACATCCCATTTGGCTTCTTTGTTGTCAGGGTAAAACGGGTAACTTTGTCAACTGTATGTACATGTTCAGGGCTTGAAAGTATATCTATAGTAAAATTTTACTTTTTCTTTCCCTCTATGTATGGGGTCGTAATGTGTTTAGACCTCTTCACAACTCTTCTGCTTGGTGGCCTAACTTTGCATGACAATAACTTTTTTGTGGCTGCTTTATCTTTCTCTTGTTGCACAGAACTCGTAAAGTAGTCTACAATTTTATCCACCTGGTGTGTAATATTTACATTCTCCTCTTCCCCTGGGCTTCCAACTCCTCTACAACTTTACCCATGATGAATCTTTATACCTTTGTTATTACATTCTCCTCTGCTTCCCTATCTATATTCTCCTCTTCCTTATCTGCATTCTCATCTTCCTTATATACATTCTCCTCTTTATTATCCACATTCTTCTCCTCTTTCCTATCTACATTCTCCTCTTCCTTATAAACATTCTCCTCTTTATTATCCACATTCTTCTCCTCTTTCCTAGCTACATTCTCCTCTTCCTTATATACATTCTCCTCTTTATTATCCACATTCTCCTCATCTTTCCTATCTACATTCTCCTATTTATTATCCACATTCTCCTCATCTTTTTGCATGATGAGGTCTTCCTTATGTACTCTGCTTGATTTGGAATGTCGTTCCTCCTCAGCTACCCATGGCTTCAACTTAATGTTTTTGTACTTTTTAGTTTAATATTTACCTTCAGCACCACCGGGTCTATAACCTCATCACGTCTTCCAAAATTTTCAACTATTCTGTTTAGCTTGTTGATCTTAATCATAAATTCTTTATAATATGTACTCTTGCTTTGTTTTATGGCAAATAGTAGTCATTTGAGAAATTTAGCAGAATTTCTCCAAAAAATAAGTTGTTGCTCAATTGGTAGAGCCTTCACCTCCTCTTCATCTTCAAAAGTAGTGTCAATATGCTTCGTCATGATCTGAGATTATTAAGAGATTATATTATAAATTAGGAGTAGACATAACATGGATATTGTTTACAGTTAACGTGAAATAAGTTAGACTTAACAGGATACTTACATAGCCTACTGAGCAGTTCTTCTTAGCTTCATCCTCCTTCGTCTTCCTCTCTGCCTTAGGCTTATGAAGCACTCTTTCCTCCCTCAGTACTGCGGGAAGTGCATATACATTTGAAGGAATAGGCCCAACTTCCATAATAGGCCTATGGACAAAAGTTATTAAGGCTTCCTTAGCCTTTAATGTAATTGTCCACATCTTCATAGATGAGACTTTCACATCCTCTGATGCCTAATTTATCATTGGAGGTCTGGAGCTGTCGACATAGGTATATTTCTTTATGCATGTCATCTCGTAGTACCAAAACTGTAACAAATACAATAAGCATTCAAATTAGAACTAACATGAGCTGCGATAGAACTAACATGACTCCAATTAGAACTAACATGATCTCTATTAGAACTAACATGAACATTAAGTAGAACTAACATGAGCTGTGATAGAACTAATACGAGCTGTGATAGAACTGACATGACTCTAATTAGAACTAACAAATAGTTCATTAAAACTAACATGACACCAATTAGAACTAATATGAGCTGTAATAGAACTAAAATAAGCTGCAATAGAACTAACATGACTCCATGTAGACCTAGTATGAACAACAAATATGATTAACATGAATTAGGTGAGGTTTAACATCGTATAAAGTTAGAACTAACATGGTATGAAAATAGAACTAACATGACTCCAATTAGAACTAACACAACTGCAAATAGATATAACATGAATATAACTAGAACTAACACAACTGCAAATAGATATAACATGAATATAACTAGAACTAACATGATATAAATTAGAACTAACACAACTACAAGTAGAACTAACATGAATACAACTAAAACTAACATGACATAAATTAGAACTAACACAACTGCAAATAGAACTAACATGAATACAACTAGAACTAACCTTATATAAATTAGAACTAACAAGATATAAAGTAGAACTAACATGAAGCCAATTAGAACTAACATGAGCTACAATAGAACTAACATGACTCTAATTAGAACTAACGTGACCTCTATTAGAACTAACATGAATATTAAATAGAACTAACACTAGTTGGAAATAGAACTAATATGATCTGCGATAGAACTAACATGACTCCAATTAGAACTATCACAACTACAGATAGAACTAACATGAATACAACTAGAACTAGCATGGTATGAATTAGAACTAACATGACCCAATTAGAACTAACACGACTGCAGCAATAACTAACACGAATGCAACTAGAACTAACATGGTATAAATTAGAACTAACATGACTCCAATTAGAACTAACGTGACACGATTAGAAATAACACGACAACTAGGACTAACATGAATGCAACTAGAACTAACATGAGTGCAGCTAGAACTAACATGATATAAATTAGACTAACATTGCTCCAACTAGAACTAGAATGAACCAAAGTAAGTAAAACGTGGAACTTAAACATAATAGTAGCATGCAACCTGGAACATATGTAACCCATGGCTTCTTCTTGCCCTCCAAAGCAACTCCAATGCCTCTAATAATTTCTGCATGAAAGAATTGAGCCCATGCAACTCCTTTGATCCTCTCAATGCTACTCAGGTACTTGAGAACAGGTCTAGGGATACCTTCCCTGCTTATGGGGCACCATATCATAGAGCATTGATATAGAATTTGTAGCAGAACAAAGTCTTGGATAGCCTTCTTTTCTGAAGATTACACAAGCATTTCCAGTTGCCCTTCAAGGTATTTTCGATGGGTGATTGGTGCTTTTTTAACTTCTTACCCTCTTCAGATTTGAAAAGATTAGCGAAGTATTCCACCCAGATTCTGTTTTTGGAGTCCCGATTGATATTTAGGACTTCCCCTTCAACTGGGAAAAAAGTATGGTTATGGACCCATTCTAAATCAAATTAAACACTTTTCATTCCCCCAGTTTTTGAATCAGGGATAGAAAATGTATTATTATCGTCATCATAATAGCTCAATAGCAGCTCAAGTGTGGGGCGATCAGGCGCAGAATCCCCAAATAATATATAGTGCTCAAATATATCTCCGCGATATGCATCCCTATGCCACTGACGAATCTTCGGGGCAATACGCTTCATAAATTCCCAATAAGCCCCAATATTAGCGGTTAGCCTTATTGATTCAACAGTATCAGAATCAGTAATTTTTTTCCTGTAAATAAAATCAAATGTTCAAGTTCAATTAGACCTAACGTAAACTGAAATTAGACCTAACACGAACGGGCTTCTAATAGAACTAACACGATCTGTTATAGAACTAACATGGACTCAATCTAGAACTAACATTGATTGTTCTAAAACCTAGCACTATTTAAGATGAACTCAAATTAGGGGAAATTACGTCGAGTCCCTAAATATTGGATAACCTACACTTACTGCTTTTTTGGGTTGGGTTCGTTGGAACGACCAGCAGTTGCTGTTCTGCTTTTGTGATCTTACCATTCTACTGCCTACCTTTACATGTCCATAAGGATTTGAGTGGCTTCCTCCATACTACCAAGCCCAGATGAACCGTTTTTATCCTTCAACTCGCCGCGATGAACGATTTTATAGCCGTTAACGGATTCTGCTTTCCGGGATGACATTTTTCTAGCAAAAACCCTACTCAAGTTTGAAATTCGGCGAGTTTTTTGAGTTTAAAATTTTCGGTGGCTCCTCAGCGGTAGAAGAGAGAGAGGGTACTTGAGTAGAGAGGGGCGCAGTAACCGAGTTCAGTCCTATCAAAGGGTGTATTCGTAACTTTCCCTGGGCTTTTTTTGAAATCCTCTACTTTGGGGCATAAACACAATACGGTGTGTATTTAGGGCTGATCCACATGGACCAAAATACAAGGAACCGGGTCACATGGATTCCCTACTTTTGTGGCCTCGACACAATTTTCCCTATATTCTAATCACTTCAAAAAACTATAACAAGTAATAACAAAATACAACAACTTATGTTGATGTTAATAATCACACAAATGATGTAATGAAGATGAGATTGAGTGGGAGCCGCTAACTTCTCCAAATATTCGGTTTTGGGGTTGAGCTGCTTCCTTCCTGCACGTGTAACACCTCGTAAAAGGACGGGGACTAGTTTCTCGTTGTTCCTCCGACGATCAAGTTAGTGATGTACTTGCGTAGGAAAGTGATAAACTATGCAAGTTCTCTAGTGGAGAAAAATTCTAAGAAATTGCTTACATTTGTATTTGGAATAGTTTTCCTTTTATAATTATGCAAGGGGGTATTCTAGTCTTTTTAGTCGAGCCTCAGCTGGCGGTTGAGTCAGCGTCGATATTACAGGTGTCGGTCATAGAGCAATCACAGGATGGGCATTGTCACTTTGGCATTAATGAGATGGGATACGTGGTGCACGAAGCCGGCATAGTTTGATGTGTCATAAATAGTGTCGAGATGGAGAAATGATGGTGCCTACCAAGTATTTAATGTGATGTTGACACGCTATCAGCGGGGGTTCAAGGTTGAAGTTGCCTTTTGACTTGTATTGAGGGGTGCCGAGAAGTAACGACTTTCGAGTCGACGTAGCGAGACGCTAGCTAATTAACCGGTTGAGTGGATTCATAATTAGTCACCTTTGATGAGAGGACCAATGATACTATCACCATTCGAGTCGACTTAGCAAGATGTCAATTTGGCAAGTCGGCTAGGTCGACCCTAGTTATCCTAAGTGTCGAGTTGACTGAATGGTGCGTGATGGGGGATATTCGCCTGTTGTTAGCAAGGGACCATAAGTTAGCGACTAAAAACACCATGACAGTTGGCCCTTTTCGCTTGGAGTCAGCTTGGGCCAGGTCCGAGTGAAATGGGAACAACTTTGGATGGATGCGGACGTGCATTAAATGGGGGAACTAAAAAGTCTTTTCAGATTTAACGTGGTTGACATCACCACACATTTTTTTGACTATTACAGCCCCGCTTTTCGTGTCGGATTATGAATTGTTCGAGGTTGGTGGGCGGCGCCTTGATCCCGGAGATGCCCCTTCAGATTTTGAGATTTAATCTTGACCGTTGGTCAAATTCTGATTCGACTATTCAGATTCTGGTAGCTGTGGGTTCGGCTGTCTATATATAAAGCTGGGGTTATGGGAATGGTGGTTATTGCTCTTTGAAATCCCTTTTGAGAACTTGAGATCCTTTCTATCAATCTTCTTCGGCGATTACTGCCTCATCTACAATGGCATCTGATCTTTATAAATAGACAGGCTCTGTTGCCGGATTTTCACTCCAAAGTAACCCAAATGCAAATGAGGATGCTCCATGGGAGATTTGACATCCCCCGAGAGTATGAACTAATGGCGCCGACGAGGTCAGAGACCATTTATGACCATGGACCAGATCAGGCTCCGTTGTACTTGAGGCACTTGGAGTTTGGTCTGCGGTTGCCCTTGCATCCCTTCCTTCAACAAGTCTTCACGACTCTAGGAGTATCGCCGGCGCAAATGAAGCCGAACGCCATCGCGATCCTAGTCGGGTTCATGGTGATTTGCCATTGGTTGGTGATAAAGCCATCTTTGAGAGTTCTGGGCTACCTGGTGAGTGTCAAAGTGAACCAGTCCGAGCCCCATTTCCACTTCTAAATGGTGGGCAAGAACAAGCTCATTACCGGCCTTCCTGATTCGAACAAGGATTGGAAGGAGAAGTTCGTCTGGGTCGTAGGGGACGACTTGGACCTGGGTTGTTCGAGCTGGCCCGAGATAAGGAGGGAAATGCTGATGGTCGGCGACCTGTCTGACACCAAGAGGGAGGCTCTAGACCAAATCAATGCGTACGCTAGCTATTGCAGGGTGGAGCATTTACTTGACAACTTGGTCTTGCAGGTTGCCAATATATCTGTCGTGCCTCCCTCTACCAAGGACCAAGAGAGGGCTTTGGCTCTGATCCTAGGGATAGCAGAAGCAGCGATGGCACCGACTGTTCCTCTAGCCGACCCCCAGGAAGGACCGTTGGTAAGACCGGAGAAGCTTCCCCGCCGAGACTTAGCCCCAACGGAGGCCAAGATAGACGAGGTAGAGCCTTTTGCCACCCTCATCCATAGGCGAAGGAGGAGACTGTGGGGGTTGAAGAACAAGTACCTTGGGTGACGGCCAAGGTGGACGAGATCAATGCCGTCCAGGCGGAGGAGTCGGCCCCAAAAGAGCAGACTGAGGCTCCCTGAGAAGAAGTTAGGGCAAGGCGAGAGCCTCCACAAACGAAGAGCGGGCATCCGTCGGCCGCACCGAGCCATCTTGTCATCGGGGGAAAGAGTTGATCGTGGAGGAGACGTCTCCTCCCACAAGGTTAGAGTTCCCTACCCGCACTGCGTTGCAAAGATTAGGGAGAAAGAATAGGATATGATGAGGCAGTACCTCATTGGGTCCTCGGGGGTTAGCCCTCGATTTGGTCAGGAGCCAAACCCAGAGCGCTGCTACCAGCCTACCCACCATCTCGACATTAGGGGGTCTATCCTTAGCTCTCATCTGACTCAAGCGAGAGCAGTGGAGCAGTTCTAGCTTCCCTGAGATGAGGAGTTCTTGAGAGGGGTTCCCAATATTGGTCTCCACCAAAGCCTCTGAAGCTACTTAGTCCAAGGGGCGTTGGTGGAGTAAGAGATATTCGGCCGGATGGAATAGATTCATATTTCTTATCTCAAGCTCTTAGGGGAGGTAACTTCCCTGATGGCCAGCAAGGGGACAACTCAAAATAGGCTACAGAACCGTCAGCCTCTAGAGCTTCCGAGATCGAAAGACTCAGGTAAGAGCTTGACGAGAGCAACAGGAGGGCTAGGAGGCTGGATGAGGCACTCTAGGACAAGGACATTGCTAAGGTGCAGGTCGAAGCCGAGAAGCAGGCAGCATTGCATGCAAAGTGTCAGTTAGACGAAGAGCGGCAATGCTCGTCAAGCTTCAAGGGGAGGTCACTCACCTATAGGAATCTTTGGCCATGACCCAAGGTTGTAGCACCTACCTTAAGTCCGAGCCTTACCACGAAGGAATCATAGAGGAGTACCGCCAGGGCCTTACTAGAAAGACTGAGGTGGCGATACCCTGTAAGGCTGGGTATGACTACCTCACGATGTAGCTTCTAATTAAGATGAGGAACTCACCCGATCGTTTCCACTACCCACCCGTCATGGTCAAGTGTCTGGATGAGTTGGTGGAGGTGGAAGCACTTAGGAGAGGACTCGATCTTAGAGAGGATGAGAGGGATTTAGATGATGAAGCTCATGGGGCTCCAGGTGGGAGGACTAATGAGGGAAGTGACTACTTGACTCCCCCGTCGACGGCTGCTAGTGGCTCCTTGCCTCTGATCCCAGGAGCGGGGATTGACCTTTCCTAGTTCTTCTTGGAATTTTTTATCTCGCCTTTGCGCTGTATATGTGTACATGTACTTGTAGATACTCTATTATAAATGAATAAAGAGATAAATTTTTATCCCTAAATTAATTTCTTTGTGTTGTGCAATCTTATTTTGGATTTCCTGGATGAATTAGCTCATAGGATCATAAACTTAACCATTGAATCGATAGGGGCTCGTCCTTCATTAAGAAGGCACATCTCGAACTCAAATAGTCATTATGGTTTTGTTTTTGTGTGTTGGTTTGGGAGACGATCAAGTCAACAACCTTTGTAGATTGGCATTTGAACCCCCTTAGGGGTAGGTGCTTGAGAGGCATGAGTTGGCTTCACGAAGGATTGACTACTTTTGTGGAGAGTTAACACAATGCTTCTTTCAAGCACGTCTGTTGTCGGCTTTGTAGGGTCGACTAGGTCAGGTTGACTATTTATTGATTAGACGTCATTTAGTGAATTTCAAGGCATCTTTATTAGGTAGGTTAAGCGTCACTATTTGAAACAACATGGCGATCATTAGAGGCCAAAAGTTGTTGTCGCTTTGATTTTCGAGCGAAGAGGTGTGGAGTAAAGAGGGTGGTGCTTCAAGTTTTGTACGAACCATTTGGATTTCGAGACGTATCTCATCTGTTCATTTCGAATTGAGTCAAGCATTTAGATTATTCCACGTGTCTTCGTCGGGGGCTATATATAGTTCATTGATGGCGAAGGGAGATCTCCTTCACAAACTCTTGCTCTAGATTCTCGACGTTTGTCTTTCAAGTTTTCTTAAACTTCTTTACAAATTCTCAACCATCTTCTATGGTTGCTCAAACTTCCACCATCGGCCGCAACGACGAAAAGATCAATCTTCTCTTGCCAATCTGTTCGAAGATCTGCACCTAAGAGCTCGAGATGTATTATGAGTTTTATGACCTCCCCAAGGCCTTCACGTTGTCGGTGCTAAGTAGGGACCAGTTGGTGTGTCACCACTGCCAGAGCAAGTTTCCGCTGTACATCGCCCACCTTGAGTATGGGCTCCGGCTGCCACTACATCCCTTTATTAGGGATGTGTTTGTTGCTCTGGGGGTGTCTCCCTCTTAATTCACACCCAACGCGATTGGGGCTTTGGTGGGCTTTGCGATGATTTGCCACCGGGTCTGCGTCTCGCCAAGCATGTACTTATTGGGGAACTTGGTCAGCATCAAGTTAACCAAGAAGGACCCTCACTACTTACTCTAGTACACTACGGGTTGTAAGCTGGTGTTGGATGCTCTAGAGTCGAATAAGGACTGGAAGGAGCAATTCGTGTGGGTTTTTTGGGCCGATGACGTCCTATCTTGCCCCAACTGGCCCGAAATTAATAAGGACATGCTGAGACCATGCACCCTTATTGCCGAGGAGAGGCAGCAGCTTGAGAAAATTCGCTCTTACGCTAGATTTTAGGAGAGAGGAAATCTCTTCAAGGCGGGTTCTCTTTGGGTGGCCAACATATTGAGGATCCCCCTACCGAGGCCGACAAGGTGCGAGCGAGCCTGTTGGCTCTCCCTTTAGAAAAAAGCCCTCAGAGGAATTCGAGGGGAGAGGAGTCGGGCTCATCCATGAAGCCCCAAAAGAGGTTGAGGGGGAATCTGGACCCTAAAGAAGTGGGCGGCCTAAGGTCACATGTGGCGAAAATAGCCGCTAGACTGGCCGGGTCGCGTACTATGGCCAAAAAGGAAAGAAGAGAGAAGAAGAGCAGACTGGTCAAGAGCCAAGGTCCTAGAGGGTCGGCTGGGGTGGCCCAGGTCAACTCGGTAGATGTGCAACAGCCCGCCATCCCCATTAGCCAATAGGCCTAAGTCATCATTATTGACAACGTCTCCCCCTCCAAGCTAGCAGGGAAGGTCCAAGCAGTTGCAACCGCTGATGCTGGGGCCCGTGCTGAAGAGGCAACCAACCAGAGCCTTGTGCCTGAGCCATCTCACAGGCCAGGCAAATAATCTGTTGAGACTTTGGAAGGTGTTGGGGAGCAAGCGGTGCCCCCTCAGCCACCTGCGAAGTCCTTGGTAGGCAAGGCTAGCGAGGAGCGGGAGGGCCGCCCTTACTGGCCTTTTCGCCACTGAGTCTCGAAGCTTGACCCCAAGTCTGGGAGAAGTCTAGGGCTATGTTGATTGGAGTGCTTTCGTGTCCCTGTTCACCTAGGAGGGAGTTCCCAAAGGGTGATAGGTTTATCCCGAAGGTGCCTCTCAACAGAGAGAGTTTGGTCTTGGGGTCAAAAATGACCCAAGCCCAAGTGATCCAACAGCTTGCCCTTCATAAGGACGAGGGGTTCCTGTGAGAGATGCCGAGCGTTGGCCTGCACTTGGCCTTCAAAGGCTAATTAGTGTGGGGGGCTCTGCTCAAGGCAGAGCTATTTAGTCGACTTTATCACATGTATAACTTCCCTCCTGAGTTAGAGGTTGACTTTGCTAGGGAGAAGTCAGCAAGGGAAGAGGCAGAGAGAAAGGTTGCAGCCTTGGAGGCTGAGCTAAATAGCAATGAGGCTAGCTAGCACTGGGAGCTAGATGCAAGGGAAACCCTCATCAAGGGGTACAGGTCGTACATCACCAAGTAGATAGATTCCAATGAGGCCAATAAAGAAGAGACCAATTCACTCAAGTTTTGAGGTAACATGGTCCTATAGTGCTCCTGAAAATTCTCTGATTATCTAGTTATTTATTCTGCATCTGAAAGCTAATTCTGGTTCATTCAGTCTACTATCTATAACAATGTATACCTACATTTTTTGGTTGAACATTTAAAAGAA
This sequence comes from Asparagus kiusianus, assembly GCA_022839385.1. Classification (NCBI taxonomy): domain Eukaryota; kingdom Viridiplantae; phylum Streptophyta; class Magnoliopsida; order Asparagales; family Asparagaceae; genus Asparagus; species Asparagus kiusianus. Next base: position 230,178 of record BQKN01066949.1, read on the forward strand.
GAAAGGGTTACCAACCGTGCAACATTTTAAAATTTTGGGACTTTTATTAACAAAACTTAAATATTTGGGGCATTTTTTGAGAAAAAAAGGTCACTTAAGTGCAATATGGGTAAACTATGGGGGGTATTTAAGTGCAATTAAGCAAAAAAAAAAAATCTTCAAAACCAAAAGCAAATTTTGGGAGGAAAAAAAAAATCGAGGTCTGAAAGAGGGAAGAAGAGGTAAAGACGTCTCCTTTCCCGTTTTCTCCGTGTTTCGCCAAATGTCGGCGACTCGAAGATTCCTCTCAATCTCCTCAAAACCCTAGTTAAGTCCTTTCATTTATAAGGCGGAGTCTTTTGGATTCCGCTGCGAATATTCGAGCATTCGATTTGTTTTCATTTTGGGGATCTCGATTTGGTTGAGGAGATGGAGGAGCCAGGGCAGCTGAAGAGGGCGTTTATCGACGCGACGGCCGGAGCAATCTCCGGCGGGATTTCTCGCACGGTGACGTCGCCGCTCGATGTGATCAAGATTCGGTTCCAGGTTCGTAACAATTCTCGATGTTGATTGGGAGTGATTAGATGTTATCTAAATTGCACCACGAGCTTGGTTATTTTTACTTAAATTTGTTTTTTTTTCTTTTTGTTTCTGGATGCTAAATTTAGAAAAGAACTTGAAACATCGGTATGATTAGAAAGTAACGTCTTAGAATTGCATTGCACTCTAAATTTAGCAAATTGGACCGCTTGAAGTTATTTTTTAGCTGAAGCAGGTTGAATTTTGTTGTTTCTGGATGGTAAGTTTAGTAAGAACTTAAACCTTGGGTATGGTGTAAAACATAATGTTGTAAGAATTACATTGCACTGTTTTCTCATAGTATAGTGCAAGTAGGAAATTGCGTTCCGAGTATAAATTATTGATTCTGTTCAGACTTAATAATGCCTAATTTTAGTTTATATACTATAGTATGCCAACATTACAGAGGAGTATTTCAAATTTATAGTGAAATAGTAGTCAACTGTTGTTGCCATGAATTGCTTACAGCTCTATCATTGATCAATGCAAGCCTGCAAATGTTATGTTAAAAGGAAATCACATGATCTTGAGAATGTGCATGTGCTGGAAAGTCTGACTTGTCCAAAGTTCCGATTAATGTTGTACGAAAAAACTTTAAATTAATTTTTCTTATAAATTCAATTGACAGTACATTAACTCTTAAGAAAGAATATATGTTTATTTACTTAAATTAAGGAAAGCATGCTAGGTGTTCTAGGTGTTTCTTTTCTGTTTATACACATAAAGTCTACTAAATCCAGTGCACAAGCATTTTAGAACTAAATGACTGTCCTGTAAGTTGCAACCTTTGTTGGCGAAGGATTGGAAACAGGTAATATGTCTCTGTTGCCTTGTTTTCTCTTGGCCTTTAGCGTTGAATGCAGAGGAACTGCATGTAAAAAATCTGTCATGTTCTCTTCTTCTGGACTTTATTAGTCTAGAATCGTTTTGGAGAATTGTTCCTTAAATGCATGAGCTTAAACTGCTACTATTAAAAATGGGCTCCCTATGCAATCCTTAGTTATTTATGTTTCCTTCCTCAATTCTTACTATATTTTGTTGGGCTTAGAATATGGCACGCCATCAGCTTATTTACATTATGTTCATAACTAGTCTCAAATTATGATCAATATGTACATGTAACTGAACGCTGTCTGAATGGAAAAGAATCAAATGATGAATTTTAGGGGATTTGTTAAATAATTCAAAACTTTGCAATCTGCCAAACAACTTATTAGTCAGCTATAGTATATGCTTTTTCTATTTTATTTTTTTGGGATATGAACCTTATTTGATAATCAATACAAACTAAGTTTTAAATCTTCTATTTGTAAAACATATATGCATTGTCTGCACTGATCTTATGGTTGTAGTTGTACACCACTTCTATAACAGAAACTCCAAAACATCTTTATTTGCTATTGGCAGGTTCAACTGGAGCCCACCACTTCATGGCCCCCACTTCAGAAGGACTTATATAGGCCATCAAAATATACCGGTATCCTGCAAGCAACTAAGGACATATTTCGGGAGGAAGGTCTACCGGTATTTATCACCCTAACTAATATGCTGGTGTTTGTTTTCCTTTTCTTCTAGTTTCTGGCATATATTAAACCAAGTCTGATAGAAATGTAAAGTAAGAAATTAAGCTCCCTGTATACTTTGATTTTGGATTGTTTATGGGGTACCTGTACCTCTTATCAATTGAGTGGTTGATCTTTCCATATGCTGCTTGATGACATCTGATAATAAAGTCTATTTTTGAAGCATTTGCTTGTGATTTTGAGCTACCTAATAGTTCTGTACATTTTATTATACTTTCAATTATGAACCAGTGCTCAATATATTAAATATAACTAACTAAAATATTATAATACTTTTGTTCCCATAAGTCCATGACAAGAATTGCTGATTGAAACTTTAAACAGCTGTTGTTTACTTTTAAATTGGTATATTCTACGAAACGTAGGACTGCACAAGTAAAACAGTCAACTGTGTGCTCAATTATAGGGATTGTAGAGATGTTGGAAATTGAGATGCAATAATTTTTTGGTTAATTGCATTACATATCATATATTACTAAGGTTCTAGTTGTGACATGTATGGTGCATCCAGATCTTTGACATTTTCTTTGAGTCTTTCTATCAAGGAGATTTTCTAATTACCTTCTGTCTACCACGGAAATATACCCATTAGCAAGAAGTTATACGCTCCAATTAATCAAGAATGCTGCTATGTTAACATCAAAGAGGGTCTGCATGGTAATTGCAAATTCGCAGTTCTACATTGCAGTAAGCTTTGTCTAGGATGCCATATTTTATGTACAAAATTCCCGATTTATGAGCAAGAACTAGAATAAACATTATTTCTTAGAATACAGCTAATTGATTTGTGGGTATGAGATCAATCATTAATGTTACATGTATGATTTATGTCACTGCATGATATACCCTCCACCGCGTGGTTCATTACAACTTTCAAGTTTATCGCTCTATGTTCTATCTTTATAATCTCCTGTCCAGACTTTTGAATTTGTTATCTGGAGTTGAAGAATTTCTACGTTCTAATACACTGCAATACAGTTTACCTGGATTATCTGTTGCATCAGGGTTTTTGGAGAGGAAATGTGCCAGCTCTACTCATGTACATGCCTTACACTGCAATACAGTTTACAGTTCTGCACAAGCTAAAAACTTTTGCAGCAGGTTCCTCCAAGGCAGGTCCGTAATTTGCTTGGTAGGGGCTATGGTGTTTTTCACTGTTTTACATGATATGTCAGAATCAGCAGAAAGCCTGTTACGTTAATGATCTTTGTAGATGTATTCGCTCTGTTAATGCATTGTTTTGCTGTCACATTTTATTTTGTTCTTTTCACGTTGTTAGTGTAATATTTCATCTTTTATTCTATTCATATAGAGGCCTTTGTCTAATTTCCTGCAAGGATGATTTTTAGGTTGCCAGCAAGTTTACATAATACTTTGGTTTGTAAATCGGTAATATGTATTCACTAGGTACCAGTATACTATAGGCTTGCAGATGCCACTGTAATGTAGTGCTGTATTTGTTCATGACTATTTGTGTGAGATTTTTTTATTTTTTTATTTTTTTATTTTTTATTAATTTATTAATTTTTTGGGTTACTGTCCATTTATTTTTTCTATATGGATATGATCGCTGAGGTTGAGCTTTATAGCTAATATTGTGGTAAATCCTTTTAACTTATAGTTTGTAGTTTGGCTTTTCAATCCAGAACGAATTAAGATCTCCTTAACAGTATGTTTTTTCCCATGAGATTCTTTGATCAATATCAGTAGACTTGTCATTTGTTGATGTTGGAGCATGCTGAATGTTCTTTTATAATGATGCCTAACGTATGGAAATATGAGTTCTAAAATAATTGCTGCCTTAATTTTAAATCTCTGTGTTCCCTCATACCTGTGAAAGTGTTGCTCCTTGAGTGCTTTTAAGTATGGAGGGGATTGTCTCCTTGAGTGCTTTTAAGTATGAAGGGGATTGTCTAATAACTTTGCACTTGGGTCTTCTTTTGATTGGATGACTGTCGCTTATATAGTTTCAGATAGCCTGGGATTCAACTCTTTTCTTACGTACAGTTTTAGAACATAATCAAACTAAATTGTACTATTTTGTACTAATATCTAAAATGATTGAAATGCTACTTTATCTTATATTGTTGTTCTTAGTTCTCAGGCTGCATGCTTTATTTGTTATATTGGTGCTTTGCAGAGGAACATCTGCACCTGAGTCCTTATTTATCTTATGTTAGTGGGGCATTGGCCGGGTGTGCAGCAACAATAGGATCATATCCATTTGATCTCTTACGAACAATTTTAGCATCGCAGGGTGAACCAAAGGTAGGTTATCTTTTGCCTCAGCAGTGTGTTCAACTTTTGCAGTTTGCATTCAAGTTTAAACCCATTACCACTAGATATGATTTCTTCCCTTATTTTTCTATTATCTAGAGATATGACTTCTTCCGTTATTTTCTATTATCTAGATTTTAAAGTTTGATTTTATTGGATAACCTCTAGCTTTTCACTTTCTCATTCATGTAATAATAAGCTTGTCACCTTATACCCTCAGATTCCAGTTGTTAGAACTGTGGAAGTAGGTGTATTACAGTGGCTGATCTTTATGCTATTACAGGCCAATTGGACAGTCTGAAAAGAATGTTAAACCACAAACTCTTTTTTAAATATAACATGAACACAGATATGGAAATGGGCACAGGAAGATGTGGCACAAGCGTGGACATGGTATTCAGGGAATATGTGAGAAGCAAGACACGTATGCATGAGTATAATATATGTTTGTGCATATTTATGTAACAAAACAGAAGTAGATGTGATGCTAATAATATAATTTTGGTTGGGAATCAACAAAGTATTGAGACCAATTAAGTCAAATTAGTTTGCTTCTAGAACCTTTGATGATTGGTGATGAGAGGTGAGCGTTAAGTTTGGGCCACATTGTAACAGGCGAATGGGCATCCATATATCAGTTTCGATGTGTTTTAGCTATTAGTTATTGACTAAACAGGTTATAATCTAGACCAATAAAAAATGCATTGGCAATTCGAGAAAAAGGCTAGTTTGTGCCTTAAACTTGGTGATTCAAAGTTTTAGGCTTGGATACTTCATAGTGTGTTTAGCATGGTCTCCAGAGCATGTCCATGAATTTGTTGGTGTTCAACATGTACCTGAAGTAAATTCAAGAGCCACAAAGAAGTGTCCATGGTTTATAGTGTTAAACCTAATAATTTTTTAGGAGTGACTACAAGTTTACCCATTTTAAGATGTGTTTGAATTTTGAACATGCTTTGTTTGAATTTTGAAATTCTAGGAATTATTAATATCTGAAACGGAGAATCAGTTTAAGTTGCAAAGCTCTCACTCTGTGTTGTTAACAATTGTAATAAGGGTTTTTTCTATAACTTAAGCTCCAAAACATTTAGAGATTGACTTGTAGTCATATGCTTGAATAAGGATGGTTTCTTCTTTTATAACTTGTTTAGTAGAAGATTTCTTTAACGCCAGAAAGTCACTTCTATATGTATACCAACTTCAACACATTTGAATGAGAATGTTGGACCTTGACATTCGAAAGATATTCATTGTTCCAATTAATGTTATCGAGGTGCAAGGCGCAATACGGGGCGCAAAGGTCCCTTACGCGCACCATGCACAAGGCGCACAACAATGTGCGCGCCTCACTGAATTGAGGCACACAACTCAAACTAATATTTTTCAACATTAAACAAAGAAACATATAAGCAACATGTTTATAAATTGTCACATAAAAAGACTAAGAAATATAATTTCACCTACTAAATCACGAAAGAGTCTTAATTAGCATGCATAACATAGAGAAGTTCATAAGTTTTCACAAATCACAATGCAAAATAATATCCAATATGAGCAAAAGTCTACGAAACAAAATAAGCAAGTAGCAAAATAACAGAGTGTCTAGTCATCCTCATCATCATCGTCAATCAATTGAAGTGGAATTTCCTCATCCTCAGTTTCCTTCTCTTCTTCATTGAACTCTTCTTCATCCTCCAAGTCCGACTCGCTCCTCCTAGATGACGAAGCAATACTACTTGAAGATCCTCGAACCCTAGCAGTAGACCTTAAAGTTGGTCCAAATTTTTCTTCAACTCCCGTTGCTTCGCCTACAACACCCCATCTAAGGTCATCCTCCTCATCCATCAAATCATTCTCCGCATTGTTGCCCTCTCCAAATTGACCTAACAACCAGTCGTTTTCATCTATGTCAATCAACTTGATTGGATCAACAATATCCATGCAGTCAAATCTTTCCTTAAAAGCTTGATTATATTTGCAATATACTAGATCCTGCAATCTATTGTGATCCAACCTATTCCTCTTCTTGATGTGTATCTGTAACACATAAAGTTAAATAATCAAATTAGTACTCAAAACCCTAAGAAGAAAAAGGTTTAATGGGAATATGTGCGTACCAGACCCGAAACCCGTTTATTTCCAAACAACCCAATTCACTGCACACCATCAGCTGCGCAGTGAGTCGGTGCGCCCGATGGGCACGCCAAGCGCACACGAGGCGCGCGCCTCGCGTGCCTGCAGCGTCCCGCCTCTGGTGCGGGGCGCGACTGCTGCAGGCCGCAGCGCCTGGCGCCTGGGGCACGCCTGGAGCGCGCACCTTGATAATAATGGTTCCAATCAATTTTTATGTATTGTTACATGAGAGATTGAAACTTTGTCAAAATATTCTTTATTTGTTATTATTTCTAGATTCATATAATCCATTTTCATAATACAAAAGTTTATAACATATAAGTTGTTGAAATTTCAAAGTTTACTGCAAATTTGAAATGACTTTGATGACCTGATGATAACCAGGTGTACCCTTCGATGACATCTGCGTTTGTTGACATTATAAGATCCCGTGGTTTCCGAGGACTGTATGCTGGATTATCACCAACACTTGTTGAGATCATACCATATGCTGGTTTGCAGTTTGGGACGTATGACACGTTTAAGCGATGGATGATGGTACTGATCTTAACTCTCTTCTGTTCTTGAATTGGCTTTTGGTACGTGTGATGTCACTGTGCTGCTTTCAGATACTGATGATGATACAATTTTTTAAAGAAAAATTTGTGGAGGGGAAAAAAGATACTGTGATTATTGGTTGTGCCTTTGAAATTGATCAATTGTTGAAAAAAATACCTTTGATGACAATCTTAAATGTGTGGTCAGTTTACCTCCTTGTTCTCAAGATTGAAAGATCTCTAGGCAAGATCCTGACCTCCTAACTTATAGTTAGTCATTTCTGTTTACTTAGCAAAATAAGCTTTTTTACAAGTTTTTGGGGTGTTGACTCAGGTAATCCTAGGATTCTGTATGATATTGTCAGATTATTGGAAGCCTCATTTACCTGTGGTAAACTGCTAGAAAGCATTATGGTTTTTGCTATTATGGCCATTTTGTTTATTGCTAAATTCTTAACTGGAATCATGGTTTATGCATCCTTCAATGGGATAATTTCAACCTTGCCTTTTCCTTTCTCATGTACATTCTTCAGTACCTGTAGGATCTAAGTCACATTTTTTTTTTGCTTTTTCGGTTTTTTTTTTGTTCCTTTTTTTGGCTTCATCCCGACATGTGATGCCTTTTGGTTAATGTTAATCTGGTTTTCAACCACTGGATTAGAATTTTAAGCTAGTTCCCAGTTGCATTTTGAAGAATAAGAATATCTCATCCTGCACTAAGTTGGAAGATTTTCTGACTCTTTTAGTGAGACCTTCAACTCTCTTTATTTGCTTTACAAATGTTATCTGGTGGAAGATTTGGTAGGAGAATGGTAAATGGATGGTTTAGATAGATGCTAGTAATACATTCTTTATTTGGTGAATCTTGTAAATAGATGAGAACTGCTGGATTTTTTGTATGGCCATTAGGCATTAGTAAGTTATGGAATTAGGATTCTGAATCTCTGATTATACAAATCTAATTAGGTCGTTTTGAAAATGGGTTGAGTAGTTGAAATTTGAAAGATGATACAAACCAGACTAGCATATACTCTTGTTCATTAAAACAGACTAGCATATACTCTTGTTCATCCTTAAAGGTCATCTTTCTCTTATTTTCTTTGAACAAGTGAGATATCGTTGAACTTCTAATGTCTCTTTCCATGGTTTCCACTTGGTGGGATATTTTATGAGAGAGTTTTCCTCTCCATCACTACGCATGCTACATTTTGGAGTGCGTTTGCAATACACTTGAAGAATGCTATAAATTTTGTTTAATCCAATCAAGACTCGGAAGCATATAATATGATTGACATTCTTAAAAGCAGCACAGTTAGAAAGTTCTTCTGGCAATCTGGTAACTTAACTATAATAGGTTTTGTAAGATATGAGGTCATGGGATGATGTCAGATGTATAGTTCCTCCTTTCTGCTGCTATTTTCTTCGCAGTGGGGTGTGTTTGAAGTTGACAATTTACATACTTATTAATTGTTTGCCAACACTCATCTGCTTAAGGTTTTGGTTATAAGCTATTAAATACATGTTGAAGCTCTAGGAGTGGAAGGATCTCCTACTTAAACTTGACCGTAAACATCTATTCTGATATTTTCTCTTTTCTTTGTTTTCCACACCATGGTGAGGGTTTGCTGTTAATGGCTTAGTCCTCACATAATTATTAATAGTCCTCACATAATTATTAATTGTTGGCCCACTCATCTGCATAAGCCTTTTTTTTATTAAACATGTAGCAAGTACAAGCTGATTTTTTTTTTCATTCAAAATTGTGTAAAATGAAATTGATATTTCACACTTGATTTCTGTCAGCAACAGTAAAGCTGCCCATAACATGTTTTGTTTTGTTTCCCTTTTTTGCTACAGATGTGGAACAGATACAGATTTTCCCAACTTGGTACGATTAGGCAAGACGAAAGTCCTTCAAGCTTCCAGCTTTTCCTTTGTGGTTTTGCAGCTGGAACATGTGCCAAAGCAGTTTGTCATCCTCTTGATGTTGTGAAGAAGAGGTTTCAGGTAACTACTATATCCCAAACGTAAAGCTCTACTCTATGGTATTATCATGGGAAACATTATTCTATAGGCAATCACAGTCCATAACTTGAATCCGCCTAATTGAATCCAGGGTGGTTCCAGTACCTTCAATTTTCTGTCGCTTTTGTTCATAAAAAAAGTGGTGGATCCTGTGGGACCATTTTGAAGACTCGTGTACCAACTGAGATTAGTTCGAGCCCACATTTTTAATTGGTTGTACTATCACATCTTATTCTTATAGCAAACTCAAGTTTTGATGCTTTCTGTTGGTATCAGTGGGTGGAGGTCCTTGGGGGGGGGGGGGGGGGGGTGGAGAAAGAAAAAAATGCTTTCTGTTGGTATCAGTGGGAGGAGGTCCGGGGGGTAAGAGAAAGAAAAAAGAAAAGATTAAAAATAAGTGTAGCAAAAAACAAGAACTTCTAGTTGCACGGAGTAAAATCACCTATAAGTTGTTTATTCCTGAAAAAAAATTGGATTCTCAAACATGTTCTCTTTGGTTTCTCTTTCCCTGTTCTGTAGTTATTTGTTTTCTTTATATCCTTAAGCCAAAAATCTCATCCTTGTCATGACAAAACTGTAGGTTGAAGGATTGCAAAGGCATCCAAAGTACGGAGCAAGAGTCGAGACTAAAACATACAGTAGTATGTACCATGCCCTGAGCCAGATTGCTAAAGCAGAGGGTTGGGCCGGTCTCTACAAAGGCATAGTTCCCTCCCTGGTTAAGTCAGCGCCTGCTGGCGCCGTTACTTTTGTGGCATATGAATACACGTCAGATTGGTTGGAGTCTGCATTGACATGAAGCGACGATTTCAAATTATTCTTTTTCATGATCCAATTATTTTCCTAACTAAATTGTTTTTGTAACTTAGCTTGATATATAGTTTTTTGGCCACAAGATAGAGTTGAGTTTTGGTTTAATAGGGACGTTCAAGGACGGGTCAATGATTAATATCGCCTGCAATTAAACGGCCAGAGAAATGTAACTGAATAAATTTTGGAAATGAAAAGAAGTTACAGATAAATGTTTCCATCTTCTTCCTTTTTGCACCCAAGTTTGATCTTGTCATGGTTAATGCTTCTTTGTTTTTAGTGTTGTCATCCATGATGAATTTTCATTGTTTAGAAAAGGAGTATTATTATGATCATGTGTGGATATGTGCAGTTCTGGAACAGGGAGTTGTTTCAAATTATAATACAACAACTGAATTGAGAGTGAAATCTGTTCTTGGTGATTTTGGCTTATCCAGGATGATCAAGACTGCTGATGTATTATGGATGGCATATCTGCGGCTCTTCACTTGTGATTCGTGCATCATAATGATGCGTGCGGTAACAAGATGGCTGTATGGTGTATCACCATTATACTAGCTTAGGGTCTGTTTGTTTGTATGAAAGTAACTGAAGTAATTATTTTTGCTACTTTCGAGCACACTCAAGAAAAACTACTTCCAGTACCTCTTTAAATGCTGATGGTGGTGTTTATGTGTCATTCTTATTTCTTGAATTTTTTTCCCTCCCCCGAAGGCTCAGGAGTATCTTGGTAGTAGTTGAAATTAAGTCAATTCAGAAATAAAACCAAATTTTTTATTGTATGGATATTGTCTATTTCTAAATAAAATCCGAAAGATTCTCTTTCTCTCTTCATGACAATTTTTATATTGCTATCCAAACAAAAAAAATTAAATTAAATGAAGTGGTGAAATACTATTTCCTTTACTTTCAAAATTTTATGAAATAAATAAAAAGAATAATACTTCTGTTACTTTCTACTTTATAATTTTAGAAGTAATAGATTTGATCTACTTTTTTGTTATGATACTTTGAATTAGTCAAACAGTTCAGATGTTTGACTGATATGGGTAAGTGGTCCAACCATCTGGTTTATATGAAGGGAAAATTCCCCAAGGACCCAATTTCATGGGACATGGGAGGGGGCACCTCTCCAGTCCCCTCCCCTATCCTATGAATTTGGGTCCCTGTAGCATGACTCTTATATGAAGTCTACTATGACCCTTTCCAATTTTGAACTGTATCAGGCTGGAAATATTTTGGGTCAATTTTTACTCAGTAGAAATCGTATCCTCGTATGCTTACTTGTGTCCGCTCCAATATCTCTCAAATTTATCATCCCTTTCTTCTCTTTTTTGCTAAGACACTAGTAACGAGTCCCTAACAGACGTCTAAA
>BQKN01066949.1:251474-262928 GCA_022839385.1 Asparagus kiusianus
TATATATATATATATATATATATATATATATATATATATATATATACCCCCAAATCTCACTATTTGCAAAACTACCCCCCAATTCATCAACTTGGAAAAAAGTGCCTCTTACGCCTAATCCCATTACTAATCAACCAGTTTTATAGGTTATTTTCTTGTTTACCTTTTCCCGAATAAATTGTATCTAGTCCCCCTACCAGTTCCCGTCCCAAATACCGTCACCCTAGCAACCATAAACCAAAAACTCGCATAGTTGCATTCACCAGTCACAATCTCAAAGAGGTGAATCTGATGAGAGCTGTGGGCAGAGCCGCTTCAGGAAATCTTATTTGTAGTGATTTCATGGTTCTCTGTTAATTGAATGATGAATTTACAAACATAGTGAGATATCTGAGGCATGGTTTCTATTGCAAACTTTGGATGTTAAAGACTTCAGTTCTGTGATAGTAATGATTTGTCGGCATATATATGTATGATGTTCTCTTATCTGTTATGAAAGGGAAAGTATATGAAGTTTGTAATGAATGAATTCCTTTCTCTGCTTTTCCTTATAACTTTGTTGAAGAACCAATGAAGCTAACTCGCTGGAAGTTGGCTGCTGGCAATAGAGGGGGCTTAGTGATTAGGGCCCAAGCACTGGTGCCACATGTTCAATCTCCATAGTGGCAGACAAGAGGAAACCATTCATTCGGCTATGAGGAGAATGGAAAGTCTGGAATGAGAGAGGGAGGGAGGTGATTAATAAAGAAAACGGGAACTATAATATACTGTTGGTTTTGGGTGTAGATCCAAACCTCGACGCAAGCGGTCCCGACGAGCTCAAGCAGAAGTGCAGGCGAGCTCAGGCGCAGGGGAGCTCAAGCAGAAGTGCAAGCGAGCTCAGGCGCAGGCGAGCTCAAGCTGCAGTGCATGCGAGTTGCGAAGAAGCTATCCAGGCCAGCTCGCAGACAGGCGAGCTCGCGGGCGAACTCACAGGCGAGCTCGCAGGCGAACTCGCAGAAGAAGACAAACGACAGCCTGTTACAGCCTGTCGTTTTCAACCTAGGGTTTCCCTATTTAAGGAAACCCATAACACGAGATAGCGCTGAGATTTTAGCGCTATCTTTTCCAGAAACTCAGCGGCTGAGTTCTTCTCCAACCTCTCTTCTCGCGATTTTCTCCAGCACTCGGAGGGTGATTCTGAGCAGCGATTTTTCAACTTCACACGAGTTACTATAGCGAATCTGCAGTAACGAGTTTTTTGTCTTTTGATTGAGAGATCTCAAAGAGTTTTGAGATCTGCTATTTGCAAGTTATAAATTTTTATTTAAGTAATAAAGAAATTTACTGTGCGGTTTCCGAGGACGTAGGTAAATTTGTCGAACCTCGTTATATCTTGGTTTACTTTTCTCTACTGTGTTTTCTTGCTGTTTATTTAGTGGGTTAGCGTACCTCCCAAAATATACTTCATTAGTTAATGATGGGGGAAGTTTAGTGACTTATCATTAGTTAACTGTTTACAGGGAGGGAGTTTTAAAGAGAAGATGGAGGGGTGATTAATAAAGAAACCAAGAACTCTAAACACTTCATTAATTAATGATGGGGGAAGTTTAGTGACTTACTCATTAGTTAACTGTTTGCATTAAACTAACAAAAGAAAGTAATACTTTAATAACAAAGTTAAGTGGGGGGTATTTTTTTTTCCAATCTTGATGAATTGAGGGGTATTTTTGCTAGTATTGAGATTTGAGTGCTGTTTCTGCAAATACGGATGATTTAAGGGGTACATACACACTAACATTTCTGATTTTAACAGTCTGATATCCATTAGTTGAATATAACTCCTTTCAGCATGCTTCACACAGGAATGAAAACTGATATTCCAAGGGCAAGTATACATGCAGACGAGCAGATGTGCTGGTATTTTCCACAAATTCTCTGACTATCAACTTTTCGTTTGTGATTTCAGCTGTTTTTTATTAGATGAAGAGTTAGAATGATTTCTTTTATGTGCAGTAATTTTTGCAGGACACCCATTTTTGATTTCCATCGGCACTGCCCTCAGTGTTTATATGATTTGTGCCTCACCTGTTGTCGGGACCTTCGAAGTGCATCCGTGGTTGCTGATAATGGAGAATCTACAGCAGAAAAAAGAACTGCTGAAAAACTGATGCCGCTCTCCAATGATGAAAATGCTATTGACTTTTCACATTTATTTCCCAGTTGGAAGGCCAACACTGATGGAAGCATCCCTTGTGCACCAGAGGAGGCTGGTGGCTGTGCCTCCTCAAAATTAGTGTTAAGGCGTATTCTCAAAATAAATTGGGTTGCAAAGTTGGTAAAAAATGCTGAGGAAATGGTTACCGGATGTAAAGGTTCTAACCCTCAAACTTCAGACAATTGTGCTTCCTGCAATATCTTGTATTGCCCTACATCAGACTTAAAACATGACGGCATCAGCCATTTTCAAAAACACTGGGTCAAGGGTGAGCCAGTTATTGTTAAGCGCGTGTTTGATCATTCTTTGGCCTCTAGCTGGGACCCTATGAGTATCTGGAGAGGAATTCAAGAAACAGTTGATGAGAGAATGCCAGAAAATAGTACTACTGTGAAGGTCACAGATTATTTAAGCCAATCAGAGGTATATGTTCCCACAAATAATTTACTTTTGGATATTTCTCTAAAATTTTTTGCTTTTAGATGATTGAGTTGCTTTTTAAGTTATACATCTTACCTTATAGTACAGTTCTGTTTGAAGGAGTTGACTGGTCAAATATAAGAACAGTTATCCATATAGTACCTTGTTGTGGTGTTTGTTAATATGCTTTTGTAATATCACATATAAAAACCTTTGCAGAAAACTAATGTGATCCATATCTACAGATTACTCTAATCTGGTATTTGGCTCTCTAGATTCTAAGATAATTATGCCAACCTATTGCGACCAATTTTTATAGAGTTTTTGGCTGTTTGGTTGCTTCACTTTTTAAAAATTGTTCTCAAAGTTTTATGCGGAGGATTTAACCGAAGTTTCATGGTATAGTTGATTTTAAACTAGTTATTGAACTTCTGGAAAAACAGTTTCGAAGTGGCCTATTGTATGATTGCATTATATGTAAAATCTACTTAACCAGTGAATCAGCCTTGTTGGCTATAGAGATCATAAGCATATATATTGTAGATTGAACTTCTAAAACCCAGTTTCTAAGATGCTTGTTGCAGTCTTATCAAAGGCACGCGCCTCATTGTGTCTTTTGTGTCCTGTTGATGCGGGGCAGAGACGAAGCGCCTTGCATCTGAGGCGACAACGCCTTTTTGTGCCTCACAAGTGCCCTGCGTGAGGGCGCTTTGCATAGGGTGCATGCAAGGCATAGCCTCGTATATTCACCCGATAACTCATAACCCTAAAAGAAAAATACACCCAGTAGGCCATTAACCATTTTAGTAGCCTAATTGAGGGCCTTAACTCGTTCTCATTTATTATTTGATTTGATTCTATTAGTCTTGATTTGACTTTTGATTTGGAAAACTATGAACTTTACTATTTTGTTAGGTGTGTTAACATTATGAGTTAATATGTTCTTTTGTGATTTGACATACATTTTATGTGAAAATTCATAAACATATTCTTTCATGCTTGATTATCTATCTAGAAAAATTAGGTATGCGGTGTGAGCCTCACTTCACTTGGGCGTGTGCTTTGCATCACGTCTTGCGCATGTGTGCGTAAAAGGACTTTGCGCTTCACATTGCGCATCGTGTATTGATAGCACTGGCTTGTTGTCTGATTGCCTTGTATGTAAATCTATTTTGACCAGTTACATCAACCTTGTTGGCTATAGAGATCATAAATATAACCTACAGATTGATTATGAAACATAGAAGCTTTGATATAAATTATTTTAGCTGCTATTACAGTCAAATCGTGTTTTTGTTTTGTATTTTCTTTAAAAAAATTGAAATATTAAATAAGTGGAGGAAACAATCGCCTGAAAGACAAGTGGCATTCAGGATGACAACTCTCTTATTAGTAACTATAAGAGGAATTAAACACTAAATAAAAAGGCTTGATAGTGATGAGGAGGGCGCCCAATGAAACTGAATGCCCAAATGTGAATTTATGCAGTAAGTATACTCTTCAATAATTTTCACTAGATCCACCTAGGTGTATCGGTTTCAATCAGTTGAAGTTAAAGAGAGGCTCACTAAAAGGTTAATTATGTGTTGGTGCAGCCAGTTGCCTCGTTCCTAATAGCACATTGTCTCCTCATACAGGATAGACAACTTGCAGCATTTGAGTAAATAGTGGTTGCTTTGAATATTCTAGTTCAAAAAATCTCACCAAAGTGGATGGATTGAATACCAAAATTATTGCTTTCTGAAAGAGTTGCTCTTGAGTTTGATTCCGACCATATGCAATTGCAGTTGGGGGAATTTTTTAGGCTTGAATTCAAGAAATCGACAATAACAGAGTCTATGCCACAATGCACCCTGTGCAGTACCAATATCAGAGAAGCCTTGATGATTTCTGTTCTTATGCTATCAAGCCACAGTTAGTTGGTAATTTGTTCTGAAATAGCTAGCTCCTTGGATAATTATATATCATAGCAATACCTTGAAAGAACCATGTGGGTTGTGTATTCCAACAAGAACAAGGAAAGAACTACCATTAAATATTTTATTCTTAGAGAAAAATATGACATTTTTGCTGATGCAGTTGCAAATGTAAGCAGTCTAGCTTCTATTGTTTTGAAAGTTGATGGTGATTATATGTATGTGATTTCCTTTACTTTTATGTTGTTCGCAATATAATGCATCCTTTAATCAAAAACTTTCTAATTACTCTGCTTGGTGCAGACACATGTCTTCATTTTCATGATCTGTGACATAAAATTGTTGCAGGTTGATATTGAACTCTCTCAGTTCATCAAGGGTTATTCTGAGGGGCTTATCAATGAAGACGGACGACCAAAAATGTTGATGTTAAGAGATTGGCCAGCACCCAATGCCTGGGAAGAGTTTATAATGTGCCAGAGACCGGAGTTCCTTACTAATCTTCCTTTCATTGAATTTATTCATTCCAAGTGGGGTCTACTAAATCTTGCTGCTAAGCTACCACATGAGAGCACACAGACCGAAGCAGGGCCCAAAATTTATATTTCTTATGGGACACGCAATGAACTTGGAGGAGGTGATCCTGTTACCAAACTTCATATGAACATGGGTGATCTGGTAGGTGTCCAAGTTATCCTTTATGAGATAGGCAGTAGAAAACATCATCTGAAATCATGATATCTTTAAATAGTTACCTATGCATCACAGCTAGTGACTAATTTGAAATAAAGGCCTAAGGCATGTGCCGTGTACTTTGGGTATTTGGTACTCCCTAGTGCATTCCATTAAATAAACTTTAGTAGGATGAAGATACTCCTGTGCTAAATCATCAATGGCACCTGTATATATGTTATTATATTGGCCGTATTACTATATTGGTCGGTTGGGCCACCTAGTTGATGCACCAACTAGGTGTATAGTGGAGTACATAGACAAGACAAACGTTAACATGGGACTTGGAGAGGGAACTACATGGATAGGGTACGAAGACAGGGTATATGATGATGCAACATATTATACTATATGCATAACTACATACCCACAAATGCAGTTGAGTGAACCCGATAAATAAGAAAGAGTATTCAAAGCAAGTAGATGAGACGGCCACAGCATTGCACTCTGAAGTAATTTATCTTAGAATCAGTTCCAACTACTACCTGCAGTGTCCCAAGGATTTTTGTTTTTTCCATGATAATTGGCAGGGGAATAGTGGAGCGGAATGTTATATGCTTGATGGATTTGGCAGGTTCTCTAAGAGCCTGCATATCCTTGTTAGCAAAAAAATTTAGGGGTATTTCATATTGGACTCCAAAATGTTTCTTATCTGTGACATTCTAAAATTTCATATTGTTTTGATTTGCACCTTCAAGAATATGTAGAAAACCACAAAAGAATAATTTAAAAGAGAAATTGAGAGTACAAATATACAGACAAGCGTCCACATGTAAATGAGCACATACTCTTTGTGAATGCTCTTACAGAGTTTGGTATATATTATTATCGGATTCATATGTAAATGGGCAAGATAAAGGTATATCATAGTCCATTCTTTCCCATTTTCTAGGTTTACCTGTTAATGCACTCAACGGAAGCACATAATCAAGGTGCACATGGACTCAAGCTGGAGATGACTGAGAAACCTTATAAGGAACCTAATGGAGAGCATCCTATTCTGAATGCAAGCTTTCCCAATTCTGATCTGAATTTTGATGAGAAAATCAAACCACCTGACATGGCACTTAAAAGGCATGCTACGCAAAAAGAGTCTGGCTTAGGATTAAACAATATGGAGGATCAAATATGCAGTGGAAGTAATATAACTTCGGTTGAAAAGAAGAGTCTAAATTCCTCCCACGGAGACGACAGTTGTGGAGATGGTCTACAAAAGGTCTCTGCAGGAGCTATATGGGATGTGTTCCACCGACAGGATGCTCCAAAGCTGAACGAATTTTTGGGAGTTCATTGGGAGGAAATTACAAGTTCTCCCAGCCAACCAGTTAATTCATCTACACTTTTTGCTTCTCTATTGTTTGTAAGCATGTTACTTCTTTATGTTCGACTTGATTGCAATAATTGTTTTGGTTTCAGGTCCCATGTCCTGTTTATGAGCAAAGCTTGTACTTAGATAAACATCACAAAAGAAAATTGAAGGAAGAATATGGTTAGTAACAACTTTTGGCTACTTAGTCATTTTCTCATATTGCAACTAAAATTTGTGTCTGCCATATGTTGCCCTATGTTGTATGTCATATTAATTTTACGGTGCTTTTCTTTGGTTTTATTTCATGCTTTTTATCTATTAAAGATGTCCATTAGTCACTAGTTCTTGGTACCAATTTCTATTTCCTTTTCCGGTTATGTCCTTTTCCTGTTGAGTATAACATGTATGCTGGAACTTTTCAGGAATAGAGCCATGGACATTCGAACAACATGTTGGTGAGGCTGTTCTTGTTCCAGCCGGATGTCCTTTTCAAGTTAGAAATCTTCAGGTGAGTGACGAGTCTGGTGACAACAGATCAATTCTAAATCTCGTAGGTTGCTTAAGACTACTAGATGTAAGTGATGCGATGTGTCCAGTAAATGGAGATTTGAAAATGCTTGAAAGGGATACTATATAAAGATAATTCTCATAATGTCATGAAAGATAAAATAAATTTCCTAACTTAAGTAGATGGACTATCTACCTAATCTACGTGAACCCAAGCTGCAATAATTGTGGGAATTTGAATTGGGGGAGATTAAAATTCTTCATTGCTTCCTAATTCACGGATCAAATTCATCCCATGGGAATTCTTCACTTGCATCTTTTTCCGGCATCAACATCTTATGAAATTCTTTGACCTAAAATTTGGAGTTATACCATTTTCATGTGATTCCTAGCTTCAAGCAATCACTATTCCATGATCAGAGGTGTACTGTTTGTAGTATTGGTCCTTCATATCACGTCAACAATCGGAAGATCCTCAAAAGAAGAAAAAGATCTTTACTTGATGAGGCTTCTTTTGATGCCTATGAATTACACTATGGAAAGGGTTAAGGGCCTCATTGCTTACAAATAGGCAAAGGTGGTCGAAACGTAGAGGATGGCAATGACCATGGATCTCACACAGAAAGACTTTGTAGCATTGTGCCAAAATGTAGAAGGTGGAAAACATGGATAGTTCCAAACTAAGGTTTTTGAACAATCCACTAGATTGATGTGTTTTTCATTTTTTTTTCATATGATTTTGCGCTAATACACATGATATGAAATTTTGTCAACATAGAACCTTCTGAGTCACTTCAAAGTAAGGCCATTTGGGAAAAGGACACGATGAAGAGCAGGATGAAATAATGAAGTAATGCACATAGTTTCTTTTTTTGACAAAAAGGTGGACAAACAATTTCTTTGTTGTAAGAAATTAGATACCCTGCAAATAGTTTTTTTTTATAAAAATCTCTTTGACGTAAAAATTGTGGCTAGTAATCCAATCATATGAATACATATGTTTTTGAATAAATGTAACCTAGCAATTCTAGAAATATGTCATTGGATATGGCTAGTATTAGTTTTAAGAGGGAATGACATGCGTTTGCCACATGATTTCAGCTCACATTTGCCTTTATTGGTCAATATCTTGAATGGCAATATGCCGCTGTGGCGTATGACGAATAATTATAAATTGTTAAACTTATTGTGGTTTTGCATACAAACCAACATAAGTTTTGCCACATTGGTTTAGGTAGGTGGCTCGTTTATAGGGGTTTAATCACATTGGGAAGAGCAAAAGAGGAGGGAAGACCTAGGTTAGGGGCATTAGTAGAGGTTGTAACGGTTTGTTTGAGATGAGATGTTGCCATTAGTAGCCACTGTTTCTGTTTGTGCCAACTGGTATCTTCTTCCACAAAGATTATACTTTGGATCATTAGGCTATGTTCACTGACGGCAACACCACCACCACAATTGTCCTGCAGCAGAATTTAATGTTCCATGGAATTCTGCTTGTCGTATCTTCATAGTGGGTAATTATGAAGCACAGAAGCACAGAATCGAGGAGAAAATGTCCATCCATATTTATGTCCACACACCTTGTGCTGTAAACAATGATAGGGAGGTCAAGGATATAAGTTGAGGAAATTCTCCATTGCAGATTCAGTTAGTTAGGATGTATTGCAATTTATTTTTTGTGATTTGACTTTAGAGAAGAAAAGGGTTGTAACAATCTTAATTGGTGCCAGCTCATTTACTCTTGAATAAATAATTGTGTTTTAGACCCTACAGTACTAATTTGTTATTGTATTTTGCTGGTAATTACACAATTTTCTGTACTAATTCCATCTATTGTTTATTAATTTTTCAGTCTACAGTTCAGTTGGGCCTTGATTTCTTATCCCCTGAAAGTTTAAATGTCTCCGTGAAAATGTCTCAAGAAATCCGATGTCTTCCAGCTGACCATGAAGCAAAACTAAATATGTGGGAGGTCTGGCAATTTTGATTGTACAAGAAATTTTCTTTTCATCTATTCTAGGAGACCCGAAATATTTAATAGTTAGAGATACATACTTTTGCAGGTGGGAAAGATGTCCCTGTATGCTGCTAGTTCAGCCATCAGAGAAGTACAGAAGATAGTACTCGATCCAAAGTACGTATGCCATATATTTTATATTTTAGGTCTTTCCTTCTTTCTCCGGTATAAAAAATTAAGGGTTAATTACAGAAAATCCCCTTGGAACAATTTTATTCCACTAAACCCCCCTTGAACTTTAGGAGTCATTGCACATAACTCCCCTGAACTTATTTATTTTTCACTACATCTTACCTTAAAAATTATCTTTTAATCGTCGTACTAGCACCATCAACTCTTGACCGGGGGGGGGGGGGGGGGGGTGGAGAATTCCTTCTTAGTCCTAAGAAATAGCCTTTTATTTAAAAGGAAAAAAAAGTAAAATTTTGGGACTAAGGGGTTATTTTCATCTTTTTCTTTCTGGCACATGCTTGCCACATGAGATGGTAGAATCTATGGTGCTAATTTGGAGATAAATAAGAAATGTTTTAGGTAAGATTTACTAAAATAAAAAAGGTCAGAGGGTTACGTGTAATAACCCCTAAGTTTTTTCTCTCTTTTTTCTTTTGGAGGGGGTGGGGGGCTGAAAAAGGTTGAGGGGGTTTCGGGATTTAGTGCAACTCTCCAAAGCCCCCCCCCCCCCCCCGCCCCCCCCCCCCCGGGGGGGGGGGGGGTTAGGTATTTCTGTAATTAACCTTAAAATTAAGTCAAACATATTTGTTTAAGGAAATGCCTGATGCTTTTGCTGATAAATTTTCTTGGTGACTTTTCTCTTTGTTTTCCCCTCAGATTGAGTTCAGGTATCAAGTTTGAAGATAGGAATCTTACCGCCATGGTTTCTCAAAATCTGGGAAGGATGTCAAAAAGAAGACAAATTGCTTGCCCTTGACTATTGCAGTCAGAAAATATATATTTAGTCTACCAGCCTGTAAATCAATGAAGATACTATTGCAATGTAAATAAAATTGCTAGTGATATTGCTAACGGTATTATCATAGCAAGTCTCTTTCCCTTATATTAAATTGTATATGGTTTATCAGTGGGATTTTATAGGATGCTGAGGAGACTATGTTTCCATGATTACCTAAAATTCTCTTCTCTGGCTGAATTAATAACTTAGTTTATATCAGCATGTTTTGATTTCTTACAGTGTATTTGGGAACACCGGCGAAAAAAAATCTGAGAACATTAACTTCGTGGGGATTGAGATGTTGTCTAGTTGTATATGACGCTAAGGGGAGTTATTCATTGGGACATTTGGGAGGATAATGAGATAAATTTGGGGATTCTATTTCATATTGTTATTTATTGGGATAATGAAACAAGGATATTATTTTTTTGTGTTATTGGTTTTTTGGAACACTAGTGAGACGATTTCACCACTTGGGATAAAAGTACCTCACTCATATATAAAAATTTTGTCCAAATAGTAAAAATTTACCCCATCCTTCATATTGGAATAATTTTGTTCTACTTTAAAGGTAATTGGGATAATTTTTAAATTTTTTTTGTATTACTTAACTAATACATGCTTATTATATTATAAATATATGACATGATATATAAAATATAAAGTAATAATATATTTAATATATTATATTATATTATCATGTAAAAAAATAAAATATTATTATAGTTTAATTTATATGTATAATTTATTTTATGATAATTATTATATAGTATTGTGTAATATCACATATTATATTATATAACATTACAGCATATTTATTATAATATTATATAATATTTTAGTAACATATATTATTATATAATCTATTATATTAATTGTAGTTGATATTTTATTGTAGCAATTATATTATAGTGTATTATATTAAACTAATAATAAAATAATATAATATAATATAACATATTAAAATTAATAAATATATTAGTATATTATATTTAATTATAAAATATAGTATAATATAAATCATTATGTGATTATATTTTATTTTATTTTATTAATATAATAAATATATTATTGTACTATAATATAATACATTTAAGATATTTTCTATATATCATAGTAATTATCATATAACATTATAATATATTTGAATTACAATATAGTATTTTAAATGATATTATATTAAATAAAAAATATTATAATATTTTATGCGGTAAATTTTAACATACGATTCTATTCTAATAAGTTAAATTAGATATTATATTAAATACATTGTATATGTTATATCAGTTATTATATATATGACATACTATTATAATATAATATAATAATTATTAATATTAATAAAATATTATGATATAATATAATATAATACTATAGTTTGAAATAATATAATATATTATACTATAA
>BQKN01066949.1:271098-301701 GCA_022839385.1 Asparagus kiusianus
AAATAAAATTTTAACTGAGGAAATTCTCAGTCTCGCGAAGAAATGGATGAGTTTCTCCTGGGGGGAAAATCTACTTTTGCTGTTGAGCTTGCCCGGTCACCACCTTGCAAGAAAACCAGCCTACAGCGCTTTTTCCCCCCATCTGTGGACCCATATATTACTGACAATATATTGCTATTAACCGTTGGACAGTCAGCTTTCTCATCAGGGTCATTCATCATCATGCATGAATCAAGTCATGGAATGATCAAAGTTCACCTTTTTTGTTCAGGGAAACTGAGCCTAAAAAGGCACTGAAGCTGCTTACAGATTCAAGTGATGGATCAACTAGAAAGCATGGCCTGAGTGTCTCTGCTACAAGTATCCTTCTGCTAAATTTAAAGGTTTTCCTTCAGCATTGTGGGCATGTATCTCTTTTATATGACATATTGGACTTTTATCATATCATTGTCTGGAAGAACAAAGGCAACTTTTAAGTTGACTGTTACCAGTCTGCGCTTGAAGTCAGGTGGTCAACAACTTGCTTTTAGATTTAGCAGCTGCCTAATTTCCTCATGGTTGGATGGTAATATTTACCTGATGATTTGCATTTAGGCTTTGTTTGCATAGGGGAATTATGGGGGAAAAGCAGGCTAGAAGCCAGATTAAGTAACTGAAGGTTCTATTTTTCCTACGCCCTTTTGAAGGGGAATTGTAGACTGACATGAGGAACACGGAGGAAACTATCTCCCTCTCACATACGCTCTTCTAGTATTTTCGGCCCGGAAAATACTAGACTTTCACGTACTTCCTTGAAATCAAACGCACCTCAAAGATAACATACATAACTTGGAAAGAACCTGTGTTGTTTTTTTTAAAGATAGTACAGGACTGTATAAACGAAAATAGGAGAGTATTTTTGGCTCAAATCAATTTAGTTTTCAAGAAAGATTCAAGAAAACTGCGATGAGTTTATTTTTTTTAGGACATAAATATGTTAGCATATCCCTTGCAAAAGATCCCACTACCTATACGGTGGTGAGCAATCAAATATAAAGGGTAAAAATTGTTGAAGAATAGGGTATGATTTTGTTGATACCAATAGTTTACAGTTACGCAGTAATTAGCCTTCAAATTTTCTCGTAATGTATAGTTTTTTCGGATAGATATCTGATGTTCAAAAAAAAAAAAAAAAATCAGCTCTTTTTGATGGTTTGAAGTTGGCGAGAAATCTTTGTATGCTGAAAACAGGCCCCAAAAATTGACCAACCAACGAGTCAGTTAGCGATTACACTGTATCACATGCCATATATTCCCGCCAATTCTTTTCTACTTGAAAAAGGTCATGTAGTCATTGCTCATGTAGCACTTGCTATTCAAATTCTCAGCCAAGCAATTATTATTCAAGTATCACTTATGTAGTTTCAACCAAAGCTTGGTCTTGAACAATATTTGTGCAATTCATACTTTATACAGTATATACATTTTCCTTAGCATATGCTACAGAAAACAAAGAACGTAGGAAAGTTCAGCTGGTTGAGCCTGATAACAAAGCAGGAAGAAGTGGGCCAGCAACAAGAGCAGTGCCTTCAAACAATAGCCGTCCGATGTCGACCGATGACATCCAGAAGGCAAAGATGCGAGCAAGCTTCATGCAAGAAAAATATGGGAAAAGCAATAGTCCTCCAGCCACTGAGACTACTCCACCGAAAACCGAAGATCATAAAGCCCCTTCTGAGAACAAAACGCCTCAGCTTCCTCAGCTGAGGAAAAATGAAGTCAAAATACCTCCAGTGCTGGCGTCAAAAAATTCATCACAGAAATCAGAGAATATTAGAAATTTGACACCTCAGGAACAGATGTTGGAGAAAATTAAGAAGAATCAGATCCAATGGCGTATGCCTCCAGGTACTTCAATGTTATTTTTTGTTCGTATCTTTGATTTGTTATTTGTTGAATGTTTTGAATATAGGAACAAAGGTGGAATTTGTCCTAGAGTGCAAACAAAGTTTTACACTGCTCGTATCGATGGGCACTTTGCGAAGAATACAAATTACTTGGTTTATGACATTGTTTCTTTTTGGCAGAATTTTTATATCGTTCTCGGCTGTGAAACTAATTATGAGCAATTTCTCTGCTTTTTGCTATGGTTCGAGAAGCTCATGAAGGGATGTGATAACAGCATAACACTAACAAAGTATATATTGAATCTATTATGAACCAGTATATAAGTATACGTTGCGTCGATTAACAATTAATATAAGTGGTTTAAAATGCACCGAGACTCGAGTGTACATAACCGTCACACGTTTTTCCCATATCAGGAGTACCCCGCTTGTACTGAAGGTTCTGAGGACTTCAAACATTTTTAATGGAGGTTGACCGAGCTTGAAGCTCCCTTATACCTTCTAGTCCTTTTAGTAACGTAGCAAGCAAAATAATTCGTCTGTTCTTGTAACTGAACATAGCCAAAACAGATGCTAATTAAATTCTAACAAAACTGCGCCACGGTCATCTTAGAACTCTGATGAACATCAACCTCCATCACTTTTCATTAGTACACAGAAGGAGAATGAGTTGCGTTCATGTTTATGGGGATAAGATATTTAATAAGATAGAGGGGAGAAATTTAAGGGGTCCAGAATGTAAGGAGGTTGACAACTGTACGTGCTTAAGGATTTGAAACAATTGCTTTGCAGATAGTTATTTTACGGAGTAATTCTTTTTTTAGTTAAAACTGTGGGGTGCATCATGGGATTGATTTCATTATTGGAAGTGGAGGAGCTATATGGTGTTTTCTTTTATGTTGATCTCATGGTTTTTTTGCTGAAGAAACAAGTGTTCATGTAACAAGGTGCTGTAAATAATCCATAAAGGATGAATCGTTTCATACTTTTTTTTTTTAATTTTAAATTAAATTGGAGTTATTCTCCAGTTTTCTACTGTTACGTTTCATGTTTCATGCTAGTTGATAACTCAAAATTGAACAACTGAATCAACATGGGTTATACAAGTAATGTAGTATTGTAAAACTGTACGATGCAAGAGTATGAATGGCCCTAGTTTTGCTTTCTCGTACCTTCTAAAGGACTCATGGAGACCCAAAAAAAATAAATTGCAGAGAATATTTCTTGAGCACTGTATAAATAAGTTCTACTTATTTCTCACTTGCAGAGTTGTAAGATATCAAGTTGTATGATATCAAATATTGAAACTGATACTGGTGAAATGTGCAAAAATTTCATGTGATCCAAAATGGTGATGATACAAAGCCCAGGAGATCATAAATATTTTATAAGTATTGGCAGAATTATCATAACTTTACGCAAACTGCATGAACATGCGTAAACTTGCTGCAGATGGAGATGGTTCACTTAATAAAGCCAATTTTGGCGGGCTTGAATGGCGTTTATCTGACACGTGTAGTTGTATTTTCTCTCCACGTTTCCTGCAAACTTCAGGGCATCGGGCAAAAAGCTAAAGCTTTGTCTTCTAGCCCTTCTTGTTCTGTTGATCTTGATGTCATCTCAAGCATACCACTAATCAAAATTGATGAGTGGAAACAAAGCGCAGATTTTATTCTGCAATTAATCTCATTTTCATTGTTTTTTTCTTTTTTTTACGTCAGGTTTTGTGTTTTACCTTTGTTGTATATGATGCAATCGAGCTTTCTTGATCCTGACAAAAACTTTTTTTCTTTCCTTTGTCCCTTTTGGCTTCGACATTGTTCTGCTGCAGAGGTTACGTTAAGCTCTACATGGAGAGTAGGCGTAGGAGAGAACAGCAAAGAAGTCCAAGGCCAAACTGAAAGAAACAAGAGAGAAAAGGAGACGTTCTATCAAAATCCCCAAGAAATCCCTCCCAATCCAAAAGATCCATGGGACGTCGAACTGGACTTCGACGACAGTCTCACCCCCGAAATCCCCATCGATCAGGTGCCGGATTCTGACACCATGGCTGTTGAAGACCAGCCTTCCACCTCTGCTGCTCCGGTGACGACTGGCGATGTGGATCCACAGACTGACGCTGAGCTTCTCCAAGTACTTCTCAAGAATCCAGACGTCGTATTAGCACTTACAAAAGGTGAAGGGAAGAATTTTAGTGATGAACAGTTGGTGGTGCTGCTCGATATGGTGAAGCAAGCCGGAACAAGCTCAGCCGGTCTTCTTAATGGGCATGCGGCCCGCGTGCCCGAGCCTGAACCGGAACCAGTCTCTCTTCCGTCTCCAACACCTCCTTCAGATGCCGCCAGGGTAAGAAACTGTGAAGTACCCTAGTGCTTTTGATGTATAAGTTTCTCACGTCTGAGTTTTAATGTTGTCTGTTTTTATGCAGATAACCGCTTGGAGATCAGAGTTCCCATCTCATGCTACCACTTCATTGTCACAATCTCAGTTTGTTCACAGTTCTCCGACGATTCCTACCATTTTGCCGCCGACCCCATCTCCGGTGATGCCTACTGCCATTAACCAAGCTCCGGCGATGGTCACGGTCAACCCGCATACAAATTCACTGCCAACAAAGCAACCGTCATTATATAAGCAACCGTCATTATATACCCATCCATATCAGCAACAGAGCCGAGCTCCTGAGACTATGATATCATCAAACCATTACCCAGTTAACCATCCTCAATTGCCGATATATTCTCAGCCTAAAACTCCCGCCATCTATCCGGGCAACACGGGCACCAACTCAAACTACTATGCTGACCCTAACCCTAACAACTACAACGTTAATAGTCATAGTATATATCCTCCTAGGAGAAACGAATATGTGGCTAGGGGAGGATTGGGTAGTTGGAGCCCTGAGGATAGCCCGGCTGTGGTCAGAAATTCGTCACATGGACGAGATTATTATCCGGAGTTTGATCGGAGTCGAGAGTGGTCGAGGCAGAGGCAGTGGGATTCCGGCCACCGGAACCTGTACCCGGGTGGTGGTGGACGGAGCTGGCGGGATCGTGACCGAGGTCGATAATTATGTAAAATTGAAATTGTTGTTAGATTGACATAACTAAAGGGGCTTCTCTTTTGTGAAGAGAGAGAGAGAAAGAAAGAGTAGAGATGTGAATAGGTGCTAGAAGTGAGAAGGGAAGGGAAAACAATTTTGGATGGGAATCATTGAAAAGATTAACGGTGGCATCTCTAATATCCCTGTTCATTTCATTTCTTTTCTTTTTTGTTCTTATAACGGATTCAACAGAGCTCATTAAAAGTTGAGTTACAATTTTAAATGCGGAGGTTAAAAAAAATGAGGATTTTCAAATAGTGAATTAGACGTATTTTTCTCCAGTGTAAAGTCTCCTGTTTTTTGTTGAACTCAAAAAAGTTTGAGACTTCATTGTTGATATTGATAGCTCGTAGCCTCAATAGTAGACTGTTTGAACTGTAGTATCTACAAAATATCCTCCTAATGCTCTCAACCAAGAAGAGTCAAGGGCGACGTGCTTATAAGGAGTGAGTTCGAATACCCTGTGGTTGTCTGCGAATGTAGCGTCAAGCGTAACCTTCGTCAAATATAATGATACGATTACGTACATATTTATGAAAAACGTTGAAGTTGAAGGGAGTTTCTTGAGACCCGAAAACCTCATGGGGATTTCGTGATAGTTTGAAAGTTAAGGGGGCCATTTGAGAAATCCCAAACATGAGGGAGTTCGCGCAAGTTTACTCGGAGACTTTATTTAGTGGGGACAAAAGTTTGATCTACGCATAAGAATTCGGAATAAAACGTGAAACACGGAGAGGGGAAAAAAACGCGTGGGGGTTTATTAGTTAAAAGTCTAAGCAACTTGCTTTCAAACTCAAAAGTACAATTATGCCCTTTCAACGCGCCTTATCAGATATCCCTGAGATTCTTATTTCTGCCTCAAAACTCCACGTACACCGTCACAAAGTCCTGGACAGAGATAGAGGGCGCAGATGGCGTTGCAAGCAATAGGAACATCCTCTCCCTCCTCTTCCGACCTCTATCGGATTCGGATCCGCGCCTCTGCGGGCGGGAACCCACCCGGTGCGGAATTCGCTCCGCTAGCCGCAGTATTCCGAAGACGTCTGCTGACAGGATTAAGCACCGCCTCTCTCGTCGCGGTTGGCGCCAATTTTGCGGGCATCACCAGCTCCCTCCTCAACTTATCGCCAGACTTAGCTCGCGGGTTCAGGTTCGATGTCCTGTACCCGATCCAAGGCTTCACTCGCTGTTTCGACCCCAGCAATGGCTTCGGTGAGTCGCGTAGTTACTTCGTTTACCGCAAAAAATGAGGGTGTTAATTGCACGTAGATCTCTTTTGACTGTAATGCCCCGCACTTAATTTCTCATTTTGGTGGCCGGATAAACTCCTGCGGTGAACTTTTTTAAGGCTAAATTTCGAAAAAATAAAATAAAATAAAATTAAAGAAATAGGCTTATATTTGCTTACATACCCGTTGGATCGAAGTTATTTGCAAGACTACCCTTCAAATCTTAGTATTTGCAAAGCTACCCACAAATCAGTTTTGGAAGAAAAAAAAAATACCCCTACAGTCAAAGAAATCATTGTCTCGGTGAGTGAAAAAAATTAGACTATTTTGTTGATATTTATACAGGGGTCTTGTTGTCCTGTCAGCGAGCCGGGGGTCCAAGGGGCGGCACGCCCCTGGCTGGGGGGGGTCCGGGGGGAGAAGTCGACCCCCTGGCGAGGTTTGGGGCAGCGTCCTAAAACTCCACGGTATACATCAGGTTCTGTATTGGGTTTTATTACTTGTACCCAAATCTGTTATTTAGCGCCTAGGGTTTTCTGAAGTGCTATATAAACTTCTTCTGATATAACTTGTATTCTATCGCCTCACATATAATAATATCTCTCTCTCTCTTTATGCCCTTGAATGTAGCTAACACAGCGTTAGTGAACCACGCAAATCTGTGTCTTCAATTTTCACTTTCTTGTTATTTTTCTCGCATCTGTTCCAAGAAGTTCCGAAATAAAACTAAAGTGGCAGTATGTGCAAATCAACCCTAGCTAGCTCTTTAATAGAACCATAGCTCACCCGAATTTTCTTTTTTCTTTTCAAAATGTGCAGAGTTCATATATCCTGCAAACTGGGTTGGAGACCAAACGCTGTTGTATAGAGCTGTAGGCAATGCAGAGTCTCAAAGATCACTAGATCCTCCACCTTTGAACAGAAACGGATCAAGAAGTCGAGGTGCTAATGAGCCTGCAGTGGCTTTTGGACCTCCGGGCTCCAATGGTGAGCTCAACGTCAGCGTCATCGTCTCAGAAGTTCCTCGTGATTTCTCGTACGTAAATTAAATTCAACTCTTATAATTTTGTGATTTTCTCTTTGATGATAAAAGAGTTATGGGGGAGAAAAAAAAAGGTTCACTCATGAAATCTGTCTGCATTAATAGAACTATAAGGGATCTATCAGCAATTAACCCTAAAAGTTTTCTGTACTTTTTGGTTGGGGAAAATTCATCTGGCACTAAAAATTAAGCATATTTTTTTAAAATCAAAATGTTTCAATAGGAGGAGGGGGAAAAAAGGCAACAGAAGAGAAAATCTATAAACCACAATTTTTTTACCCCAAAATTGAAGAGAACAGTGTCAATTTGGGTGTACTATAATTTGTGTCAATTTACCTGAACTGCTGAAACACAATGTGGCTTTGCCCTTGTTCTTGTAATAACCATGGAAGTTTGTTACCCAGAATTGAGGCTTTTGGCGGTCCGAAAGAAGTCGGAGAATCTGTGCTGAAGAAAATCGCTGGATCAAGGAAAGGACCAGAAATTACAGCGACGCTTGTTGATGCAACTTTGAGAGAAGATACCTTGAAGAAGGTGAACTATTACAAGTTGGAGTTCAGAGTGGAGAGCCCTTCATTTCGTCGACACAATGTTGCTGTTTGTACTTCAAGAAACGGAAAGCTCTTCACTTTAAATGCTCAGGCGCCTGAATCGACTTGGGTGAAGGTCAGGAATGAGTTCTGTAAGATGGCAGATTCTTTCAATCTCACTGAAGCCTGAACATAATGCTGTAACATTGTATGTTGAGTGGTTACCTACAAAATTTTCAACGACAAGAAATGCACATGAAGGGTAGAGATATGAGGCCAAAACGTTAATCAAATTACGGAATTTTGTTACTCACAAATCACAATCATTTTTCCTCTCATATTCGCGGAGGCATTTGTCATGAATTCTTGCAGTAATGAGATATAGGGATTATCCTGATAAGTTTGTTACTTGTTGTTCATTAATAGTTTTTTCTAGCGAAAGTTTCATGTATATCAGGACCAAATTTTGCAGTACAGAAATGTAAATCACAGAGCTTGTGATATTACTGGAATATGCAAAAAACCATGATGAAATAGAAATAAGGTACTTCTCATAATGCAACTAAACTCTTTTCCCCTAATCAATTAGGTGCAACTTTAATTACTTCAGAACCATACTACAACCCCTTCTGATTCATTTTCCTTCAAAGCAACGCATGCCGTAAAAAGTATGCATTCTAATTGAATACTTACTTTTGATAAGTCTTTAGTTTTCTTGTTGAATTAGAAGTTGTAATCAATTAAAGATCCTTGATTATATAATTTGAGTATAAACTAGGGATTCTATATCTTCTTGTAAAAGAAAAAGTATGTTTTACATGTTATTATTTTCCAAACATGATTAATATTCCAATCAAAATCAAAATAGGAACTATAATGGCGGATCTGTTATAATTAATTACGATTCGAAGGAACTCTAATTACAGGGTAACCAGTTTTAGATAGAAAGTCACATAATGCAAATAAATTGGAATAAAATCTAATTGCCTTACTAGCTTATTAAGCGTAATTTTGGAATTTCTGAAAATAATCAATCCCAAACATGTTGGACAAAATTTCAAAACCTACTCTTTTTTAAAACTAGATTTTATACACGTGCAATGCACGTGATTAAATACCACGATTAAGTATTTTTAACTTATTTTCTAAGTAAAATTTGTTCCTCAGTTCTACTTTAATAGTTTGTGCTCACTTTTGTCTTTAAATTTTTATATCGCAATTTTTTTATGTTTATTTACATTGGCTACACCCAATTTAATTTTTCATGTTGATCTTTGAATTGATTAAAAAATATAATTTACAGCTAATTTGAATTTTTATATTATTTTGACCGATATGAAACCAAGCTTTACTTGAGAAAGTATAGTGTTACAAAAGTAAGAATATTAAAATAGTATTAGGTGAATATTAAAAACTAATAAGGCAAAATGATTAACTAAAAGTATGCTACAACGATATAAAAGAAAATATGAAGTTTGCTCCTAATCATTGATAGACTTTATAAAAAATTATAAATTAAAGATTAATACTAACTCTATTATACTTTTATATGATAAAAGCATCCACATAAGCATATAAAAATACTAAAAAAGTTCATGAAACTCCATTAATTCTAAAGATTCCTAATTTTACTCAAAATAATTAAATTATTCTATAATATATTAGAAAATATTGTCTTTTATTCCTTCTATTTTATTTTTTATTGAGCTAAGATCAATCTTTCTTCACCTTTTCCTTTTTCCCGGGCAATTCTCCTGTCTTCATCATCTACATCGATTGTGATATCAAGTTGGAATTATATTTTTTATGTTGTTATCTTTTTTGGGCTCATTAATCTTTTATCTTCTTGTTTAACTTTACAAAGAAGTCAAATGTATTTCCGATGTTCAACACAAACTGCTTAAAATATAGATGTAGGCGTGTAAAAATGCCTATAGGTTCCTACACACAGCTCGAGACGAAATACAGACGATAAGCGTCATCATTCAAGTCAGAAAATGATTATCCAACCCCGTAGAAGCTAATGAAGATACGAAATGAATCATTGGAGTGTACAAGTCAACGGAATGACGAAATGCGCAATACAAGTCCGGAGAAGTCAGAAAGTGTCAAACACCTCAAAGTGGCCCGCACAAAGGATTAGCATTTAGACCATGTTATAATTTGTATCTGAGGAAACTCAAAAGATAAAAGTTATAGGTATCTTCGTCAGCTTTACAACGCATCTTGAACCAGCTCAATCCGAGGTCAGACGAGAGAGTTAAGACCAAAATACCGAAGATACCACAACATGACTCGTGCTACAGTAACCGCGGGTCACCAAAGAGTGACCCGTGCTACAGTAATCGCAGGTCACCAAAGAGCAGCCCGCCACAGTAATCCGACATGCTACAGTGATTGTGGCCGCTACAGTGATTCCGACCCGCTGTAGTGATTTCCGACCCGCTACAGTAATCCAACCCGCGCTACGGTGGTCTAACAGCACAAAGAAGTGAAGTTTTGACTATGTTTCAATTTGAATCTAAAAAATCTCAAAACATGAAAGTTATAGATCTATTTGTCAGCTTTCCAACATATCTTGAATCAGCTTAATCAGAGATCGTACGAAAGAGTTAAGGCCAAAATACCGAAGATATCCCAAATTGACCCGCGCAACGGCAGGTCGGATCAGTCCGACCCGCGCCTATGCGGGTCACATCAGTGCGTCTTGCGCCCAGAACTACACGTAACCTCCAAAACGTGTTTTAGGCTGTTTTGATCGGTTTCTTCTGTTCCAGAGGTTCATAACTGTCTAGATATCATCTCCAAACGTGATTAATCAGTTATTAACTGAAGATAAGACCAAATCATTCATTCTCATCCAAATAACCGCTTCCGAAGCTTATAAATGCGAGCTCGGGTGCTCATTTCTCAAGGGGGATTAATTATTCAAGACGAGGAGGTGCTGCCGGATTGAGGAGTCAAAGGAGCACGAATTTCAGCGAGGGTTGACAGATCTCGGCGAGTTCTTCGGCATAAAGAAGGAGAGTTCGAGAGATCCGAAGCCCGTTTCCCCGTTCCTCGAGAT
Organism: Asparagus kiusianus; assembly: GCA_022839385.1. Lineage (NCBI taxonomy): Eukaryota > Viridiplantae > Streptophyta > Magnoliopsida > Asparagales > Asparagaceae > Asparagus > Asparagus kiusianus. The sequence continues at coordinate 281,956 of BQKN01066949.1, forward strand.
TTGGCTTAGTCTTAATCTCGAGAAGAGTCCTGATTTCGCTTGGTCAATCTCAGCGCTTCAAATCAAACACTACCTCGGTGAAGGCGAAGCTCTGCCGAATTTTCCATCAATCGGATCCAGATCAAAGGCGGTCCACGGATAAACCCTGACACAGGCAAAGATCCCGCGCAAGCAGAAGACCGATAAACGATCTCTGCGTTTGTTTGATAAAGTTGTAGATTTTTTTATTTTCATTGTGTAAGGAGATCTTATAAAAAGATCAACTTTTATTTTATTCGAGTTTATTGTAACGACTAAAATTGTAATAGATTCGATAGCAATGAAAACAGTAACTTTCAACGCAAACAATAGACTTTGATTTTTTTATTTTAATGAGAATAAATATTAATTTCATATATATAAAATTCTTCGTGTTCCTAATTTATTACTTAAATAAGATTATAAGCTACATCTTTTTTTCTCTAATGAATTCTTCTGATATGCATCCAAAAAGAGTTTTTTATGTTAATAATATTACCTTTGCTCTATCCCTCTCATTTTTCACAAAGATCTAAACTAAATACTTATATTTTTTATTAATAATTTGCCTTAAATTATAATATTAATATTTAATTTCTTTAGTATTTGAAGAATAAAGTATGAAATTTATGAATACTTACTATTTTTTTATATCTTCCATGGAGAATTCTTCTTTGATTGAGATAAAGTTGTTAAATTATTTTTTAACGCAACCCAGTTAGTGCTTCTTTAATAGATATGCTTTATGCTAATGTTAATTCAAGTGATTAATGGATATTTTTTGAATTTTAAATTTATTTTTGTTACTTTCTCATTTGCAATAGAAATAGCTTAATTCTTTTGAAGGGTATCTCTGAACATTCTAATAGTTCCTCTATATGTAATTCCTTGTATTATTTTACCCTATAAATATTATTAAAATAAAAAATTAATGTTTCTAAATTATAATTAATTAATACTAAGCTATTATATTATAGTATTTTATTATTTTTATGGATTTAAACATTTATCAATTAATGTTACTAATGTATTTTTGCTGCTCCAACCTATTAGTAGAATAATATGTAGTTACTTTAATTTATATAGTAGTGATAATTAAGCTATAATATTTTTTAAATTTTTATTCCTTAACTGGATGTTTTTAATCAATTCTTATTACTTTTGTTTACCAATATTAACTTATACTAGTTTTAGATGCTGAAAAGAGATAGTAAACCCTAAATTAAAAATTACACACACACACACACAAACTCACACACATCTTAATAAAAAAATACCAATTAATTATACTTTTCTTTGTCAATTTTTAAATGTTTAGCCCTTTTTTATAGTTTTGAATTTTGAGGGTGTGATTTATAGTTTTTAAAACTTTGGGAGAGTTTTTTCAAAAAAAATTATTTTTAAGTTTGGTAGTTGTAACTTCTATGTTTTATGTGTTGATGGTAATTTTTAAATGTCAGGATATTTCATACAACTCTGAAATTTTGAGGGTGCTTTTTATAATTATTAAAACTATAGATTAATTTTGAAAAAAATTTAAATTTTAACAGTCTACCAATAGTTTCCAGATTTGATGTGTACTTGTTATAAATTTTAAAAATTTAGATTTTTTACAATATTTAAATTTTGAAGGAGTTTTTTTTATAATTTTTAATTTTTTGAGGTTAATTTTAGTAAATTTTAAATTTTTAGGTGCATGGGGGTAATATCTTGAATTCATTTTTTGTTGTGTGCATATTTTAAAATTTTATAATTTAGGGTAATTTTTTATAATTTAAACTTTTGATGGCGTTTCTATAATTTTTGAGATATTTAGGTGTTAATTGAAATTTTAAAATTCTTCAGAGGTTAATGTTAATTTCTTAATTTCATGTTTGTTGTTTTAAGTTTTGAAATGTCAGAATTTTTTGGGTGCATCATGATAATCTCTTGAATTCATCTATGTTGGTTATAAGCTTTAAAATTTTAGAATTTCAGGGTGATTGTTTGTGAACTTTTGAGGATGTTTCTATAATTTTTGAGACATTGAGGTGTTAACTGTAAATTTTAAATTCTTTACAAACTGCTGTTAATTTCTTGATTTCATGTTTGTTATTTTAAGTTTTGAGACATCACGATGGTTTTTATAATTTTAAACATTTCACGATATTTTGTGCAATTTTAAAATTTTTTAGGATTTTTTTGTAATACTTCATGATTATAGTATGTCAGCTATGTATAATTTTTTTATCTTAACAAACTAATACCATAAAGATGTTTTATATTTTTTTATTAATATTATTTTTTAAATTATTAAGCTATAGATAGTTCACGTAGGATTAGGATAGGATGTAATTATGATTAGGATTGATTAAGATATAAATGAAATATTCAAAATAATAAAGAGTAATATTGACCATTGAAAGATTTCCCTAAACTCATGCTTTTAAAGGGAGTATGATCTTACAAATGTAGACATATTAGGTTAGCGATGAACACGTACACTAGCGGAGAGCTAAGAATAAGGCGTAATCAACTTAAGTTAAAATTCTTGTCAAATATAAACAGTTTAATTAAAGTTGCCTTTTCTATTTGAGTCGCGATAAAATCTAGACACGCTCTCATCAAACAACAAACCGAATCCTATTATAATCTTCTTAATTTTCCCCTGGCTCGATTTCAAAACTACACCACGACAAAGAATTCCTTGAGAAAAGAGCATGGTCGACGACAGCATATTGATCAGTGGTCATCCACATGTTTCCAGTCCTGGAGTTAATCTCTGACCGCCTTCCCCTCGCGGAACTTCTTCGCATTTCGCAGGGTCTGCTCTCATTAGCGACGCGCCCCATGAGGCCGAGCAATCATAACTAAGTTCAACAAACACAATCCACAGCTCGTGTATTAAGACATTAACGACCATGATGACACCTGCCACTTCTACGGCAATTCCCATTGCTGCAACTTTTCGGTTGCCTGATCTCCAAGGAGCCACCGTCGTCGGGTCCAAATTAGGACGGTTCCTCGCCCATCGCGATGGTAACTCCTCCTTTTACAAACATTTCTCTCGCCAAAAGATCGACATAGGAAAATATACCCCATAGTCGAAGATCAGGCCAGTACGCTTTCAAGAAACCCAACCTGCTCAGCTTGTACCGTTCATATCGTTAGCAAAGGAAACGATCAAGAATTTTGGAGATCGCGTCGTGTAAAATTGACGAAAAAGAGTGGATCGTGCAAATCGTTACCAATAAGATTGGTAGGATCCTGTGACTGTATTCTTGCGAATGCGCCGAAACAACTGGGTTTTATTCTTTGAATAGTCAGTTTTTGTGAGGACAACGTGGGGGGAGGACAAACCCATGCTAGGAACATGGGGGGAACACTAGCCCATGCTCCTATGTACACTAGCCAATGCTCCTATGTCACTAGCCCTTGCTCCTTATCCGCTGCCTCTCTCTTGGCTATAAATAGAACGAAGGTTGAGAGGAGAAAAAGTGGGGAAAATAAGTGGGAAATTCTTAAGTGTGAGAAACTTGAGAGGAAAAGAAAGAGTGAGTGAGAGAACTTGTAATAGTTTGGTATTCTTCTCATAGTGAAACTCCCCCTTGCTCCTTATTCGCTGCCTCTCTCTTGGCTATAAATAGAACGGAGGTTGAGAGGAGAAAAAGTAGGGAAAATAAGTGGGAAATTCTTAAGTGTGAGAAACTTGAGAGGAAAAGAAAGAGTGAGTGAGAGAGAACTTGTAATAGTTTGGTATTCTTCTCATAGTAAAACTCCCCCCCCCCCCTCCCCTCCCATGGACGTAGGCAAGTTTGCCACGTAAATCTCGTGTCTGTATTGTTTTACTGTGAGTTGTCATTGCTTGTAGGTTCCCTCGACATTTCAGTCTTAGAACTGATGAGAGGAAGAGTGTATATTTCACTTTGATAAAAAATCTCACTTTCGATTCTTGTTTCCTTTGAGAAATAAGAATTTCACTATCTATTCTAGTTTTCTTTGAGAAACAAGAATATAGAGGTTGACTTATGCTTTTGTGATAACAAAAGCCAGGGCTCTCTCTTAGGTGATATCGCTTCCGCGGCATGAGGGCGTGACTCTGCGCCCAACAATTGGTATCAGAGCCCTTATTCAGATTGGCGGTGATTGAGCTACTGATCTGAGGTGGTGGTTGATTATTGTGTGGTGAACACAATGTATTTGTTAAAATTCCTGAGAGAATCAGATTTATTTATACAAGCGGAGAATGGCGTCAACAAGTAAAATAATTAAAGTTGGAAAGTACGAGATTAAAAAATTCAATGGGAAAAATGATTTTTCCTATTGGAGAATGCAGATGAAAAATTCGTTGATTTCGCAGAAATTACACAAAACTTTAGCGAGAAAAGAGAAGAAGCATAAGGATATGTCTGATGAGGATTAGAATGAGCTGGATCTGGAAGCACGTGCGTCAATTATCCTTTGCTTTGAAAGAGATGTAGCTTTCTTGGTGGACGGGGAGGAAACGGCTGGGGCGTGTGGTTAAAGTTAGAGAGCACCTTCATGACGAAGAGTAACGAACCGGATCTATTTAAAAGCCAAATTGTATACTTGCAAGATGGAGGAGGGTTCATCAATCCGGAAATACATCAACAAGTTCGATAGGATCTTATCGGATTTGAAGGACATTGAGGTGACAGTGAAAAACGAGGATCAGGCACTTCTACTACTTCTATCTCTGTCGAAGTCTTATGAGAATCTAGTTCAAACACTAATGCTTATGAGTGACAGTTTGTCGATGGATGAGACTAGAACTACGCTTCTAGCGGATGATCTTCGAAAAATTACAACTAGTGATATGACCACTGGTGGTAACAAAGAACAAGCGCAGGGGTTTTATGCCAGAGGAAGGGGCAATGAGCGAGGAAAGGGTAAGGGAGGAAAGTCTAGATCGAAATCGAGACCTCTTGCAGGAAGATCGTGTTTCAAATGTGGTGAGCTAGGGCATTTCAAAGCCAATTATCCTAACAAGAGAGTAGGTGAGAAGAAGAACAACAACAAGACTGAAAGACGAGAAGGTAAGGAAGAGACGAGCTACGCTTCAGGGGAAGGGAGCGATAAAGAATGCTATGTCATCACGGGTGGCGAGGATACCTCCAGGAAGTGGATACTTGATTCGGGTTACTCTTACTACATGTGTCCAAATAGGAAGTGGTTTACTACCTATAGAAGCATTAATGACCATTTTGATGGGGAATAACCATGCTTGTAAAACGGTTGGGCTCGGTGATATAAAAATCAAGATGCATGATGGAGTGGTCAGAACCCTAACGGATGTGCGACACGTTCCCGACTTGCGGAAGAATCTCATCTCAATGGATGCTTTGGACTTCGGTGGCTGCAATATTGTTACAGAAAACGGAGTGAAGAAGGTTGTTCGAGATTCTCTAACAGTGATGAAGGGTGTTCGTCACGGTAATCTATATACTCTTTCGGGTATGACGGTGACAGGAGATGCAGCAGTTGGAGCTGAAGGAAGTGGTGGAGACCCATGTGAGCACACACGGTTATGGCATAGGCGGCTTGGGCACATGTCAGAGAAGGGTCTGGATCTGCTTGGTAAAGAGGGTTTGCTAAAGAATCTGAAGAAGCTTTGCATGGATTTTTGCGAGGACTATGTATATGGAAAGGCGCACAGGGTCCATGTAGGCTGTCTAAAAATCACAGTGGATAGCTAATTAAAACAAGCCCCTACGATAGAGGTCACCATCAAATGACTTTCAAATCACCGCAAACACAACCTCATTTCTGAGATGATTGATCTTAATGGCTGCGACAACAGCATGACTAATAGAGATGCTGATGAGCAGTGTAATGATTTTAGAAATAAAAGGTTGGACTTAGTTAGTGAGTTGCTTGGTAGAGAGTTGTGGGCAAATATTCGTCTAAAAGACACCATGGATGTTGATTCCCGTCTAAGCTCCTACAACGAAAGCTACAATCAAATAGTTTTCGGGTCGATAAACGAAGAAACTGCGAATGGAGGCCTTTTCACGTAGATCGAGAAGAGTTACAATTCGATGACACTTCCGACAACTTATGGAAACTCTATTCAGCAGTCCTCACAATCTACAGTGAAGGTTACAATCTGACGACTTTCACACTCTACAACAGCTAAAGCGAGGATTACAGAATAATGGTCTTTGCAACGCCTTACAGAAGAAGTCACAAGTCAACAAACTTCTTCTAAGACGCGGAAGTCATCCCCGCGTCACAATTATGGAAGTGCAGGCGACCCCCGCGTTTCCAAGTCACAAATTAACGTGAGCGACCCTCGCGTTCGTGGGAGTTCAACCCACACCGACCCCCGCGTCACCAAGCAGGCAACAAGCCAAAACGCGAGCGACCCTCGCGTTCATCAATGTTCAGCTAACACCCAACCTCGCGTCTCAATCCTAAGACACGAAGTTGGGTTCTGAACGTCAGATTGGGCGTTTGACTTGTTCAAACACGAGTCGAACGGTTTCAGAACTGATTCCCCACGTTCTGAGGGATTTTCGCCCACGTAGGAGCGGATATAGGGGTCAGTTACAACCCCTTATCCCCCTATAAAAACTCAACAAACTCGAGAGAGTTAGAGGCTGGCTCTTTGAAAACTGAAGAGTGAGTAGGTTGGATTTTAGAGATCAAAACCGCACAGGTTGGAGATTTAGCAGCAACGAAATCCTTGGAGATAGGATTTTTGAATCAATCTCAGGAGATCAGAGCCGAGAGGATTCTTCGACAACGGATACAGCTTGATCATTAACCGAATTTTCGGTTCTAACAACTCTATCTACAGAGTTTTAACTCATTCAGAGTTCTTAAACTCATTAAAGAGTTACGTATAAAACTTCCTACAGAAGTTTATCGTTCCCACGAGATAAGAAACGGTCGGATCGTCAACGGAGAGCAAGTTCGATGCTATCAATCGAAGGAAGCACTCCATCGCTACCAAGAAGAACCCAGTTTTAAACAAAGGGGAAGAACCAATTTCGTTCTCCTCTCTTTTGTAATCAAGTTGTAATCGAGATCAAAGGAATCAATTCAAATTTTCTTTTATCTTCCTTATTGCAATTTTCCTACATACAAAAGATGGCGACTCCGCTGGGGACAAGCTTTTCCGATGAAGAAGTGGTGGCGCAGTCCGACGTCCACCTCATGGGAACGACAGTAGAAACTCTCATCGTGGAGTTTGATCAAGCAAAATATGAGGAAACATTATCCTCTGGATCGCTTAGCCCCAAGGCTAAGCACGATGTACGCAAGACCTCCAAGAAGGTCAATTCTGTTGTCGAAGTGCCGAAGAAAGCCCTCTCCTTCGGCCAGGAACTCAAGTTGGCTCTGCAGGCGGAAAATCCCACCTCCGCGTCAGCCCAACGTGCTTCAGGCCACAAACGGCCTTTGGAAGAGACGAGTCCTGTGAACGTCGATGATGTTGCTGCTAAGGCTTTGAGACAAGCCAAAAAGAACGCTGCTCGCCGACGGAGAAGATCCATACGACGAGCACACTTACGAGAAAGCCGATTGTTAACCCAACGCGAACATCGCGTTACTGAAAATCCAACCGAGCCTAGCGTTCCCAAAGAAGAACGCTCACTGCGTGGCAATGAGCCCAACTATGAACCTAGGCTGATATAGCTCAAACGCAACCCTGAGTGGCGCGTCGTTCAAACAAAACGCAGCCCTCAGAACGGAGCTGTCAAAACTAAACCCACCCCTCAGGGGCGCGTTCCAATTGAACATGACTCTCAGGAGTCTGTTTCACAAACTAAACGCACCCCTCAGGGGTGCGTTCCAATTGAACATGGCTCTCAGGAGTCTGTTTCACAAATTAAACGCGACCCCCAAGTGCGCGTTCAAACGAAGCGTGACTCTCAGGAGTCCGTTTCACCAACTAAACGCGACCCTCAGGGGCGCGTTCAACCAAAACTCGACCCTCAGAGGCCAAGTTCTTCATTTAAACGCAGGCCTCGGCCTAGTGTTTACAAATCTCAACGCGACCCTCGCGTTATGTCTCAAGAACGCGATCTTCAAGGGGTCCGTCAGGTTCAAAAAGGTCAGCGTGGATTTAAAATTCACGTTCAACAAGAACCAACCTCACCTACCCAAGGGCAGGGGGTTCCATCTCCACCTCCTAGCCCAGGGAACGTTTCCTCCCAAATTCCTGACTTACGGGAATTATTGTCGAGAGGAAAATCAACAACACAAGCAGCTCACTCGTGTCAATGTGAGAGGCTCATCTCGGCAGTCCTGTCAGAATGCCCTTGTTGTGCATCCGCACCTCGGCAGTCAGTATTCGATAGGTTGACGAACGTTGTTAGGCCAGCTAAACGACAACGCCGCAACAGAAAGAAGACAACTGAAGCGGAATACCCTCAGGTCACTATCAACATGATCGGCCGAGGGAAGGCCTCGCATGTTGATTCTGACGAGTCACAAGAGAGTCATCCACCAACTGTCCGAGAAATTTGTGACCAGTTCGAAGGAGTATATCAGAATACTCGGACTCGGACGGGAACTATTCGCCCGGTTGACTATCAAAAATTAGCCAAGGGCATTACAACAAGTGAGGAACATTCGGCAATAGCCGAATCTCAATCTTCAAGCTCTGTTGGAGCACGCGAGGTTTCCGCTTACACAGCAGGGAACCACGAAGACATAGCCAAAAGAGTGGACGAACATAGTGTCATACTCCAGACGCAACAGGAAACACTCCTCCAATTAAAGGAGATGTTGGCCCAGCTTCTTGCTGAAAAAGGCCAAAAACCCGAATCTTCCCGGAGAACAACTTCGAAAGGAAAACAAAGAGTGCACGAACATTCAGATCGTGAGACTCACAATCTGGGATCTTCTTCCGAAGGTGAGAGGGAGATAGAAAAAGAACTGCATCCTCAATCCACCAAGGTGGATGAACTGGAGGCTCGCCTCAACGCAATCGCCAACAGAAGCGAGCTTCGCGAAGAGGGAGTAGTACGGCCTTACCCTGCTGAGTGGGATACAGCTCCCTACCCACCAAAATTTAAGACCCCTACCTTACAACCTTTCGATGGCACAGGATCGCCGAATCAACACATTTACTACTTCAAATCCCAAACTGGAGACGTAGTAGCGAATGATGCTATCCTGACCAGGTTATTCATCGGTACCCTTAAAGGTGTCGCTTTCGAATGGTTCATGAAATTGCCTGCTGGATCTATCCAAAAATGGATAGATCTGGAAAGGCTATTCTTGGCCAGATTCTTTGAGGACGATACAGAAGTCTCCGTCCCAACTCTTCTTGCCACTAAGCAAAGGAAAGGAGAGTCAATCAAGGCTTACGTAGAGAGGTTCCGCAGCATGGCATTGCGATGCCCCTCAGGTATGACTCAATCAACTCTGGTTGAAACGTGCAGGCACAACCTGCAGACCCAACTCCTCGCTCAGATGGGAGTAGCAGAGTGTCGCTCCTGGAGACAATTAGTTTCGCAAGGAGAACAAGCAGAAGAGATAGTGGCGCGAGTCAAAGCTGAAGAAGAGCCACAACCCAAGCCGCAGCAATAACGCAATCAGCAAAATACCCAGCGGTCTAAGGGAAAAGAGACTCTAGCAGCCGACTACACGCGAGTGCCACCACCTACCAAGCAAGGCAAGGCGCCAAATCAACAAAGAGCGCCTAAACAATATTCGTTCAAGGAGGAGCATGTGGATACCTTATTCCAATTGCTTCGAAAGAACAATAAACTCCAGTTGCCTGAAATCAGAAAACCAGATGAAGCGGGGAAAGTTGATGATCCCAACTATTGCCGTTATCACAGATTCCTTGGGCATCCTACCAAGAAATGCTATGTCTTCAAAGACATCTTGCAGAATTTGGTAAACGCTAATGTGCTCACCTTGAAGCCAGAGCAGAAGACCGTATCCACTAATATGATAGCGGTCCAATTTGGTGACTTTCCCCCGGTGGTAACCGCGAACGGTGTTGTACCCATCCGCAAGGGAGAAATGCACCTAAAGAATGCTGACTTGCATAGTCAGAAGGACAGGGGGTTGGTACCCCTCACCACCCCAAAAGGGGAAATCATGTGGGTCCACCCTGATTTGCTTAAAGATCAACAGTGGACGAGCACCTCGTCCAGAAAGAAGGGAGGCAAGGCTAAATCTTCCAACATGATTAGCCCCTCCGTTGCCGAAAACGATGACCACCTCAAACCTCTTACTGATTCAGAAGAGGAGATGATTGTCCTGGCAGCATATCCAGGAGACAACCCTGGCACTCGGTCAGGAAAAGCCTACCTGAGGGATTACGGCCAGAATGCTCAAGAGGTGGAAGAACAGCCCCAAGACGCTGGGGGTTCTGTGCCGAAGAAGCCGGTCGACAAAGGCAAACAAAAAGAGCTCCGGTTCAATAAAAATCTTCACCAGGAACTCGGGGAGTCAAGTGCTCCCTTTCAATTCAACGTCATGACTCAACTGGCTAACATACCGGCTAGGATCACTTTATATGAGCTCTTGAAGTTATCTAAAACTACCAAGGAAGCTCTGATCGAAGCTTTAAAGAATACGGAGAGCTTTATTACACAAGTCACTCCGATTCCCGAGGCTTCTGACGATCAAACTTGTCTGCAATGCCTGCAAGCGGCGAGAAGTCTACCATGCATATCGTTCACACAAGAAGACATGCAGGTCAAACACGAACATGACCGACCACTGTACTACACAGGGTATATTGGATCTTCGGAAATTAGTCGTGTTCAGGTTGACCCGGGCTCAGCGCTCAGCATCATGCCCTACAGGGTCATGCAGGTATTAGGGATTCCTATGCACCGACTGCACACTACCCAGACTACTATCTTCGGGTTCAATGCAAACAGTACCCGACCCCTGGGGAAGATTAAGCTCAGGTGCCAGATCGGAGATCTCAAGTCTGAGGTAGCATGCTACATCATAGATGCGGACACGTCTTACAATCTTTTGCTAGGACGACCATGGATACATGCCAACCGCATTGTCCCATCCACCCTGCACCAGGTTATGAAGTACGCCAATGACGAGGGCGAAGTTCGAACCCTAATCGCAGAAAAATACCCCTTCCGAGGAGTAGAAAACTTCCACACCGACTCCGTCTTCTATCTGGAGTCCCAGGAGAAAGGAGATGTAGACAGCGGTAACGAAGCTGACATCGAGCCAGATTCTGACGAAGACTGTCCTTGGGAATTAAACTTTGATGTAATGGGTCAGGGTGAGAGTAATAATGATGTACCGAGTGGGGGCGAGTGGTGCATTAATGAAGATTTCATTTTAGCGTACTTGTCTGGTGTCTCTCTTAACAATAAACAAATAGAGAATAATTCTAGTGCAGGTACCAACCCATGGCACGTAATGTGTACAGAGGCATCACTCACATTGCCGATCGAGTCATCCCTCGTTTCAGAGGAAGAAATAGAGGATGCACAGAAAGCCTTCTTCAAAGTCCCATCCAAAAGGAAAGGGCGGAAGCCGATCTGTTTTGGAAAAGTCAAACCGATACAACTCAAACGAGGAAGTTCGGAGGAAGATGATGGAGTTCCTCAATTCCATTATCACGAACCTAATTCCCTCCGGTTGATGAAACAAATGGGGTATGACTTTGACAAGAAGCAGGGTCTAAATTTCGGGAAAGGAAGGCGAACACCAATCCGAATGTCCCTAACCCCCGAAGGGAAACCCCCAGATTACTATCAAAAGACTAGAAGGGGTTTAGGATTTGTCACACCTCCCGCTGTCTCAGAAAATAAAATAAGTAATTATCTGCGTCAGGACCGCTCATCCGGAACATCTGCATGAGTCTGATGTCAGTGTCGGACCTCTCTTTAGAAATCTGACCGTGAATATGGTTTCAATCGATCACCCGGATGAAAGTGCAGGGGACGATGAAGGGTTAATGGAATCGATCAATGACCCCTGGATCAAACGTCTTAACATTCTGTGGGACATGCGATTCGAACAACGCGAACCACCCACTGAAGATAAAGTGGTCCAGGTTAATATGGGAGACGCACAAGACCCTAAACCCATTTTCATAGCTGAGGATTTATCATCATCCGAGAAAGAAGATCTTATATCTCTCATCCGAGAATATATAGATGTCTTTGCTTGGAATTATGAAGACATGCCTGGCCTTGACCCGAAGGTTGCCGTGCACCGTCTCAACATTGATCCGGATGCCAAACCCGTTAAACAACAACAACGTAGGTTTCGTCCGGAAATTATGGAATCAATCGAGTCTGAAGTGAAAAAGCTTATAGACTCGGGTTTTGTCAGGGAAGAACAACACCCAGACTGGGTAGCTAACATTGTTCCAGTTCCCAAGAAAAATGGTAAAGTCCGTATATGCATCGACTTCCGCGACCTTAACGCAGCCTGTCCAAAAGATGAGTTTCCACTTCCTATCACGGATGTCATGATCGATAATACCTGCGGATACGAAAGAATGTCTTTCATGGACGGATTCTCCGGGTACAATCAAATCAAGATGCACCCGGACGACGAGAAGCATACTGCATTCAGAACACCGCTGGGGGTGTATTGCTACACAGTGATGCCCTTCGGCCTGAAAAATGCAGGTGCAACCTATCAACGTGCAATGAACACTATCTTCCACGAACATCTGCGTAAGAAGATCGAATGCTACGTTGACGACATCGCAGTGAAAAGCCAACATAAAGGGGATCATCTTACAGACCTGAAAATGATGTTTGAAATCATGCGAACACATCAGCTGAAGATGAATCCAACAAAATCATTTCTCGGAGTATCAAGTGGAAAATTCCTGGGATTTATTGTCACATCCAAGGGAATTTCTTTAGATCCGGAAAAGGTGCGCGCTATCCAAGACATGCCGCCGCCGAAGAACCTCAAAGAACTCCGAGGTTTGCAAGGTAGACTAGCCTACATCCGGAGGTTCATATCTAATCTTTCGGGGCGCTGCCAACCTTTCTCGAAGCTCATGAAGAAGGGAGTGTCCTTTGTGTGGGATGGGGAATGTCAAAAAGCATTTGAAGAGATCAAGAAATATCTCACCCAGCCACCCGTTCTCGTGGCCCCTATATCAGGAAAACCATTCCTGTTATATGTAAGGGCTATGGATCATTCGCTAGGAGCGCTGCTGGCCCAGAACGATGATCAAGGTCATGAGCAAGCCATCTACTATTTAAGCAGGACCATGATGGGAGCCGAACATCGGTACAACTCGGTCGAGAAAGAATGTCTCGCTTTGGTATTCGCGGTTCAAAAGATGCGACATTACCTAGTTGGACAGACAATTCATGTCATCTCGAAGGTGAACCCTTTAAGAGTCCTGATGACGAAACCATCGTCTTTGAATTGTCGGCTTGCAAAATGGGCCATCCTTTTGTCACAATACGACATGCAATTTATGCCCCAAAAGGCAGTCAAGGGTCAAGCATTGGCAGATTTCTTAGCCGATCACCCGGTGCCAGGGACATCTAAGTTGTATGAAGAGTTGCCCGACGAAATCGCCGAAGCTTGTGTTGCTCAAGAATCTACACAAGTGTGGAAATTATTCTTCGACGGCGCGTCTAGAGCAAACCCTCACGGAGCGATTACTGCGGGAGTAGGAGTGGTGCTCGTATCGCCTAATGGTCACGTAATCCCAAGAGGATTCTCCTTAATCGAACCGTGTACCAACAATGTAGCTGAGTATAACGCGTTGCTACTAGGGATGCGACTTGCCGAAGAACTCAATATTCGGTGCCTTGAGGCTTATGGTGATTCTCAGCTCATTGTAAATCAAGTCCGAGGGGAATACGAAGTACGTCATGAGGACTTAATCCCATACTACTTCGCAGTGCTGAAGCAAGCTAAGCAGTTCGAGGGATTCTTTATCGAATACATTCCACGAGCCCAGAACGCTTACACAGATGCTTTGGCTTCATTAGCAACCTCGTTGGCATTACCACCAGGAACCGAAACGACAATCCCAGTCTCAGGACGTGAACTATACTCCTCCAAGATTCCTAAGGAGGAAAGCTCAGACAAGACAATGACGGAGGAAGTCTGTACGACCTCTATAGAATTCGAGTCTAGAGATTGGCGATTTCCATATGTTGACTATGTCTTATACGTGATCTTGCCTGACGACCCCAAGGAAGCGGCCGGCATCAAACGAAAGGCCCTCCGATTCTATTACAATACAGTCACTCAGACTCTGTATCGTAAATCCCATGACGGTATTTTGCTCCGATGTCTTTCTCAAAAGGAAGCAAAAGAGGCCCTCAAGGAAGCTCATGAAGGGATGTGCGGAGCTCATCAGCCCGGAGCTAAATTAGGGGATCGCCTCCGACGAATTGGCTATTACTGGCCAAAGATGTTCTCAGACGCGGTTGACTACGCTAAACGTTGTCACGCGTGCCAAATTCATGGGGATTTCATCCACCAAGCACCTGGGAACTTACATCCCACATTTGCATCATGGCCATTTGAAGAATGGGGCATGGATATCGTAGGTCCAATTTCTCCTCCGACTTCTAAAGGACATCGGTTCATCCTGGCTGTGACCGATTATTTCTCCAAGTGGGCGGAGGCAATCTCGTTGAAAGAAGTCAAAACTTCCAACGTAATCAAATTCATCAAACACCATGTTGTCTACCGTTTTGGAGTCCCGAGGCGGATAGTTCATGACAACGGGACACAATTCATCAGTTTTGGGTTCCGGAGGTTTTGTGACAAGTTCAGAATCCAGAGCGTTGTATCTACGGCATATTATCCGTCGGCGAATGGTCTTGCAGAAGCCTTCAACAAAACCATTGTGAAACTTCTCAAGAAATTTGTCTCCAAGAGTCGACGCGATTGGGATGAAAGACGCGGCGAATGTTTGTGGGCTTACCGCACAACGGTAAGGACCCCTACAAGAGCTACACCATTCTCGCTGGTATATGGCTGTGAAGCCGTATTACCACTAGAGATTCAGATTCCTTCTCTGAGAGTCGCTATCACGACGAGGCTAACAGAAGAAGAAAAGCATCAACGGCGCCTGCAAGAACTTGAAACCCTAGACGACAAGCGACTTCAAGCTAAGCAGCAGATCGAACTATATCAAGCTCGGATTTCCAAAGCCTATAATAAAAAGGTTAAGGAACGAACTTTCAAGAAAGGCGATTTGGTCTTGGCTAACAGACGACCCATGGTGATGACACACAAAACCAAAGGGAAGTTCAATCCTAAATGGGAAGGGCCCTTCGTAATAGACTCAGTTTATTCGAACGGAGCATATCGTCTTATCAATCAACAAGGAGACAGGCTCATGATGCCAATCAATGGGAAATTCCTAAAGAGATATTTCCCGTGAATCATATAGCCCCCTAATCCCCAGTTAGATCAGGCTGGGGGTTGCCTATTTATAGTGTAACTCTATTTTGTATCTCGTCAAGTTAACACTACACCTCTGATGATTGAAATTTTCTAGAATTGTTTTATAAATGATAATAAAGAGAATTTCGTTTTCATATTGAGTTGACACTACGTTTTTTATTGTCTTGAATCATGCTTCAACAAAAGAGATAATGAAAACCAAAATGATATCATTTCCATTCAATATTGTTAATCTGAATACAAAAGTGAAAACAATTGAAAGGAAAATGATACAAATTTATCCCTCCACCAAAAATAGCGCAAACCCTAAACATCGGGGCTCATCAATCTGAAAGACTTGAGTTTAGATTTCAGCGCTGATATATTTTCCTGGCGAGCCTTTCTGATATCTTCAGTTATCTTGCTCTTGAGTTCCTCTTCACTAGGCGTTGCTTCTGCAAGTTCTCGCCGAAGTTTATCGGCAGCGATAATCTCGTCGCAATAGCATTTGAAGAGTCCATCACAATAACCAGCAAATCCTCTTAAAATCTCCACCCCATCAGCTAGCTGAGCGTTTATCTGAGGGACTTCAACACCAGCTCGAGCAAGCTCTGCTGCAGTATCCCGGAGACTCACAGCAAGGTTGCCCATGTCTCTCTGTACTTGGGCATGTTCATCACGCAGATGAGCGAGACGAGGTTCTGTTTCGGATAAACTCTTCTGAAGAACCTCTTGCTGTTGCGCCTTCAAAGCCTTGGCCTCAGAAAAAGCCCGATCCACTTCTGGGCCTATGTCGTCACGTTGCAGCATGGAGAGGAACTCCAGCTCATATTCCAAGATGATGAGGCTCTCACGACAGTTCTCGGTCCATATTTTATCACCCTGATGCTTGATTTTAGCCAAGCATTCCAGCAAATGAGGTTCAAAAACCTTGTAACTTACGTCCCCGAGACTGACAACGTCAATGGTCCTTTGCATCCAGCGTTCCAATTGTTCGATGAGCTCCCTCAGTGTCTCAGAGCTTGGGGGTGGGGCGGTCGGATAAACGAAACAGTCATCATAGTCAGTGCGAGTAGAGGTATGCGGGGCTTCAGATAAGAATGTCTTGACCATTTTTGACGTGGAGCCTAAGATATCCTCTTCCTGCTCACCGATTGTTGCTTCAAGACTTGGGGGAGCGGTGGGAAGCGTAATACCCTCTCTATTTTCAGGAGATGCAGCATGCGCTGATCGTATCGCGTCTCCCATCAGCTTGGTCTTCTTTGAGTTTTTGGCTACGACAGGCAGCCGTTTACGCATTCTCCTGTCATACTCGGCCTGCTCAGCAGCAGAAAGAGCCTTCTTACCCGATCTCAGAAGACGAGGTTCAGAAGCAGGCACCTTTGGAATTGGTTTTTCTTCGGGAGAGTCAGCAATCGGTGTTTCCTCTTCGATTTCCATAGGAGTTTCTTCCTTAGGAGGCTCGATGGCAGATAAATTTCTAGGAGCTTCGACAGCCCCAGATGCTTCTTGTTCGCAGGATAGATATTCTTCTACCCCCGGCAAACGAGTGCTGGAAGAACGACTCCTCGAACGATACAATTCCCGAATCTCACTTATGCAGGAGGTGTAAACATCATACCCCGTGACTTGGGAAACTTCTTCATACCAGCTGCAGAAATCGGCAACAGTAGAGCAGCCAGGCGGCGAATTGGGTAAAGTGAATTGCGCATGGGTTCCCCCGGCGGAAAAGAAGTACCATGCACGAGCTCCTTCATATAAATTCCCAACTTGAGCCAAGGCCGGGTTGGGATTGCCAACATAAAGCTGGTCATATCCAAATTGCCTAGCGAATCGAGAAGGCATATAAGGCTCAATAAAGCACTTCTCCCGCAAGCGGAAGACCAGGTAGCCCAACCTGATCATAAGAAGCCAGTTGAATGTGCCTTCTTCCAAAGAAGACGAGCCCTCAAAAAGCAAGTCCAGGAAGCGGGCATCCTTCACGTCAGCTCCGTCAAAATTAGGAGCACAACAGAGCATCCGGTAATTATCTTTCCGAGATAAGAGTTTTCGAGCCCTGACTATGTAAGAATGAGTCCACATGGCCGACTCTAATCTCTGTATGAAGGGGATGTAAGCATCAGCACTCTCCGATACTCCCGTCATCAAGGAGGGGCAATGCAGCACGAACCAGGCCACCAAGTACGTATACGGCACTGGTATGCGTGGCTGGGGGTTCTTCCCGGCTTTCTTCCTGGCGACCTTAACCGTCGAGGCACCGAGCAGATCGGAGGTCAACATCCTTAGGCCGTTTTGAATGCAGCCGACCATGGCAGTGAGGAGGCTCACGGGTCTCCCATGTGCTAGCAAAACAGCTGGATATACAACCTCAGCCAAGATCGCTTCTATTGGTCTCGACGGCACTACACACCGTTTCAACCAAACCATAAAGAAGCCTGCAAGTAGAGTCGTGTCAGAAATAGGAATTATAGCCTGGTGGTGGAAACTTTCAAACTCAACACCAGCCTCAAAATCCTCCTCTACATGCTCTGTTTTGTAGATGGCATTAGAAGCCTTAATCCGAGCTTTGGCTTCTTTGGGAGAGATGGCTGCAACACGAGACACGGCTACATCTTTCCGGTTTAAATTCTGAAAGAGGTATTCCGCCCACGTGGTATGCATGATGCCTCCCCCACGCATCCCAAAGACTTGAGCACAGATGTGGAAGTGGCACATCAACTCCCAGAAAGTAGCATAAATTTCTGGGTGCGCCAACCTCAGTCGGGAAAGCTCTTCGGTAGTGGGAATGAACTCCTCATAGGGTGTTTTTCCAAGTGGCAATCCCGACACTGCTTGCATCTCATGGAGAGCAAAACCTAACTCTCCTGCAGGTGTGAAAAATGTGCAACTGTCCGGGTTATATTTCTCCAACATAGCGAAGAAATTATGGAAGCTCTGCACGACTCCCCGTCGAGTAGCTAACACGGGAATTGTGAGACCCGATTGAGTGAGTGACTCCTTAAGCTCCTTAAGAACAAAGTCAATCATACGGGTCCACCAACCTCCTTCTCCGGAACAAACCCATCCAGGGGATCTGAACGCTTGGGTAGAAAATTCACCCTGAGCCATGAGGAATTGGCGAATAAAGATGTTCGCTGGGCGTGGCATCTCCTGAACCAGCTCCTTCTTCTCAAACAAACCAGGTCTCAATCCCTTGAGCTGCCCTCCGATTTGTGTACGAGCCCGTCGACCAGATCCGAACGACACATTTTCTTTCTCTTTGACTATGTCAAAAGTCAGACCCCGACGGTGGCTTGCATTCAAAAAGTGGGAGAGGGGATACATCCTCTTCATGTTTGGAAGGAAGAAGTAGCGATTGTCAACTTTCCGCAACAGCTTTGAATCTTCTACGTGTACGAGGTGATCATCGATAGATATGCGATCTCCGAATAGGAACGCCGGTTTGGGAAACTGGGTATAACCAGCAGGGGTCTCCATGTCCAAATCAGTAATCAAAACTCTAAGAGTTGAACATCGAGGAGATCTAATCATGTCCATTCTCTCGGAGTCAGCGAAGGTGCAAAGCGGAACTGCGTTTTGAAGACTAAAAGTGTCATTCGCATCAGGTCCGCCAATATACCCAAAATGATGCTCTTGTGAAAGCGGCACGTTCGGTAAAAGCACTGCATAATCAAAAAGCAGATGTTAGGAGCTATAAGCGAGCCGTCGACATAAAGATAGAACCCAAAACACAAAGGGTTAAAGTCTCATGTCAAATATCCAACGCGAGGGTCGAGCCCCGCGTCAGAAATCTCCAACGCGAGGGTCGAGCCCCGCGTCAGAATTCTCAAACGCAAGGGTCGAATCTCGTGTTAAAAAATTGGAACGCGAGGGTCGGACCCAAAGGGGATCCCAGTCCCGCGTTTTCATCCAGTTAGAACGAGTCATCTTCCTCGTTATCAAGAACCCATTTAGGGTTTTCAGAAAACTTGCCAAAGCAAGTTCTTTTAGTCGGCACCTACCACAACAGGGAGGTTCTTGCGACGGCGGGGATGACGACGACGTCATAACACGATCAGGAATACCGCCGGCGCCCTCAACCGACGGTGTTTCGGAAGTCGCTCCGGCGACTTTCTTGGAGCTTGAACCCATCCTCTGTGGCGCCATCAGCACAGTGGATCGGAGGAGGTGTTTTCGAACGAAGAAGACGAAGTTCGTCGGAGATCTCGCCGAAGTCAAACGAGATTTCTCGTTCTTGGAAATAGCCAAAATTTTGAGAGTCAAGTGACTCTTGACATGACCACTCAGGTCTATTTATAACAGCCGTCAAGCTGTTGAGATGGTACGGGATTCTAGAGAAGAATCCCAATCATTTTCAAAACGCGAAGCCCACTATCGCGTTCAAATTTCAAAGGGGCAAGG
>BQKN01066950.1:0-70986 GCA_022839385.1 Asparagus kiusianus
GGGAGTTCTTCAAATGCTTCCCCAGCTTCTCTGGCCATTATAATGATCTGCTGATTGATGAAGAGAGGCCAAGGATGGGGCATACTATCCTTGATGTGGGTTGCTTCTGGTGGTTGATGAACATCCGGCCCGGATATCTCATCCTTCGTGTGAAGGAGCACTGTCACATAGAGCCTTACTTGTCGTGTCAATTCTCTCATCAGTTTGGTTATGACCAACTGTACGTTAGGAATCCAAGTTGAGAGCTAAGGACTAAGGGTAGTCTTATAGATGGTGTCTAAGTGTAGCTTTGGACGTAGTGGGTTGTATAGGCACCACCTTCAATCTCCCCATGGCAGGGCGTGAATCACAACTTACCTTCATTTGCTGCAAGTGGCTCATTACTGCCAACGAGCCCGCGAATCTAAAGCATATTACAGAGCTGGAAGCAGAAGAAGAGCTTTGGGTTGCCACCATGATTGTTCGCGATGCCGAGCTTTTGAGGAGGCGGGGAAAAAAGCCTGCCGGGCCTTCTAGCAAAGGAAAAAAGTAAGTGGAGAATGAAGAGGAGACCCTCCTTACTAATAACAAGGATCAGACCTTGGAAGAAGATGCAAGAGACATGAGGACTGGAGGAAATAAGGAGGCTGTGGAAACAGGTCTGTCTGACTCTTTCTTCTCCTCAGGATCACTTATGAGCCTGGTGATTATCCATTGGGCTTGTCCCTTTGTTTTGTTTAAGCCTCCGACGGCTTCGAAGAAGCCGAAGAAGGAGGTCTTATTTACATATCCTAATAAAATGACAGTTGACCTTCCAAGTGAGGCGGCTTAAGAAGAAGCGTCTCGTCCCTTCCATCACACGAGATCCTGATCTGCTACTGAGGTTTCTTCACAGATTGAGTCGCATACCAAGTTTAGGAGGGAAAGAAATGCTATTCACGAAGAGGCTCGATCCCCGAAGAGGAAGGAGACAGCGCACAAGCCACATGTCAATCTGCGAGCCCTTGAGGCGGAGTCATTTGGCGACGTACCTAC
The DNA here is from genome assembly GCA_022839385.1 of Asparagus kiusianus. NCBI lineage: Eukaryota > Viridiplantae > Streptophyta > Magnoliopsida > Asparagales > Asparagaceae > Asparagus > Asparagus kiusianus. The sequence continues at coordinate 1,015 of BQKN01066950.1, forward strand.
TGGTAGGGAAGGTAACGTTCCACTATTATGTAGTCTTTGATCACTTTATTTATGAATTCTTTGGGCCTAACCATTTTTTTACATTTTCAGGGGGTCGCGAAGACGGTGAAATCTCATATGATCCTTTCTTTCCAAGCTTTGCTCACTTTAATGGTTCGGGGTTCGTGCAACAAATTCGCAAGGCTATTGATGAAGAACTTGCTCGTGCCGAGGCTGGTGAGGGTGCTGATGTTAGCGAGCTTGATCCAACTATGAGGATCTTAAGCCTAAGTATATCTGACATCGTTAGTATACCATTCAGGTGGCAATTACGGGAATTGAACAATTCAGAATCCGTGCCTCCCCTAATCATTTCTGTACTTCATGCTATTTTAGAGAAAATAAAGGTAACAGGCCTAAGTGCAGAGACAGGGGAGCCTACTGTAGCTATCAGAGGTGAGCCTAATCTCCACTCATCATGAATCCTAACTTTTCTTTCTTTTGGTTAACACATGATTTCTGTAGATATCACAATGGAGGATTCGGCTGAAGATGAAACCTTTCATAATGCAGACATCAGGGAGTTAGGTGAACACCCGTTCAATTCGACATCTGGCTCCTTTAAGGATAACAATAGGTGGCTCAATGATATGCCATCGGAGCAATCTCGTCGCGAGGCTGTAGGATCAACCGTGGAGGCTGGTTCATCTGCAGGTGTGTGTTTTATCCCGACGCTGCCCTTATTGGTTTGTTAATTCCTACTTAACCATATGGGAGTTTTAATTGTAGGACCAACCACTGAAGCTGATATAGCTACAATTATCGACGCTTCTGATCAGCCTGGGGGTTCTGGATTTTTATCATTCAAGGTAGCCATGGTCGCAACTCAGCACTTACTTCTTAGCTTAAGGCTACTGTTACTTCAGATCCGATGGGTACAGAAGCCGCTGGTGTTGTAGAGACTGGTATTATTGCCCCAGTCGCAAGACCAGCTGGAGGAGCCAGTACATCGACAACTGTTATACCCACCATCATTCCGACGATTCACGAGGTTGGGTCAGCAGGGCCAAGCACAGGGCATCAAGCTGAAGGGTCCTCCGCTGGTGTTAGTAAGTTCTGCTTTATGATTTGCCTTGAGATTCTAGTCAATATTTTAGAATTTCTTATCTCTCTTCTTTTCTTGTAGAGCTTCCATCATCTCCATACGAGCTCGTCATGGATTTGTTATCAAATACTGATCTAAGCAAAGACATAATCCACATGGACTTTGGTCATTCTTTTGTGAGCAAAATGATTGATAAGATCCTTCATTGAGGATATTCTTTTGGTCAGTTCAGGTGGTCTCCCTATCATCAGGTGGCGATGATCAGGGAGGAAGGACACCCAGATTTGGCTGATTCTATCATCGTGGATTTAGTCATGCTGGAATGCGAATTTCGAGAGTTGGGGGAGCTACAGACCACATGTGCTTTTTCATATGTGACTACTTAGTTGGAGTCCCAGCTAAAGTAGTAGCATGACGCTCGATTGTCCTTTGGGGATGAGCTTCAAACGCAGGAGGGTTATGTTATGTAGATGACGATGATTCTCTAGAGGAAGGACAAGAACAATGCTGAATTGCTCAGCTCCTTAGCCTTGGCCTACGAGAAAATAGCCAATCTCGAAAAGGCCCTAAAGTATGCTAAAGATTCTTGTGCTGTTCTCGAAGGCGAATTAGCCGACGTAGAATCTTCTCGAAAATAGACACTTGAGAAGCTGAAACCTATGCAAGAGAAGTTGGACAAGTTGAGAGGTGAAGCTACAGAGATATTGGATGCTACCGAAGACTCTGTTCGGGCTGATTTGCAGGCTAAGCTTGAGCAGACTTATGCGGAGAAGCTTTCTATGCTGGAAATTTGGATTCTCGACCGTAAAATGTACTTGGATTGGTAGCGACACTTTTGTGTCTTCCTTTTGATTTGACTTCATTATGAAAACAAAGTCTTTTGCTTAGCGTATTTCTTTTATTATGATTTTTATCCCATCTAGAACAAATAATTATAATACTTATAGGATTTTCGGCAAACCCTCAGCCACCAACGAATTTAATGTGCCTTTACCGATTACCGTTTGAATTGGGCTAACAAGTAAATTGTTTAAGTCCGTTCCATATATAATGTTGTGCTAAAAGAATAAATTCTCTTAGACCTGATGCTATGATACCGAATACGTAGACTTTGTTATTTTTACGGGAAAAGACTAACCGACAGCGCGTGTTAGGCATAGACTTATCTCTAATTAGGGATCGAGATAAAGTCCCTCATGCATGTAAGGTATGGATTCTTTTTTGCAACAAAAGACTAACCGACAACACGTGTTAGGCGTAAACTTATCTCTATTTAAGGATCGAGATAAAATCCTCCATGCATGTAAGACATGGATTCTTTTTCGCGACAAAAGACTAACTAGCAACGTGTGTTAGGCGTTGACTTATATCTAATTTGGGATTGAAAAAAAGTCCCCCATGCGTGTAAGGCATGGATTTTGGCATTACTATTAACAACCTGCCACAATGTCGAATATGTAGGCTTTTATCCTATTTGCGATAAAAGACTAACCAGCAACGCGTATTAGGCATAGACTTATCTCTAATTAGGGATCGAGATAAAGTCCCCCATGCGTGTAAGGCATGGATTTTGATGTTATTAATAACAACCTACCATGATGTCGAATACGTTGGCTTTTGTCCTTTTTGCAGTAAAAGACTAACCGACAACACGTGTTAGGTGTAGACTTATCTCTATTTAGGGATCAAGATAAAGTCCCTTATGCATGAAATTCATGGATTTTTGATGCTACGATGTTGAATACGTAGACTTTGCCATTTTTACAGGAATGTGCTACCAGCAGGATGTGTTAGATGCAGACTTATCTTTAATTAGGGATCGAGATAAAGTCCCCTATGCATGTTAGGCATGGATTTTGGTGATGTTGAATGATTGTGTCTTCTCTTGGGGAAAAAACGAACCCGATGCTGGAGAGAAAGAATTTTATATTTTATCTCCAGGTTTTCTTTTGGGGCAAAGACGAACCCAATGCCGGAGAGGAAGAATTTTATATTCTATCTCCTGCTGCAAAAGAAACTCAAAGTGGGATCTTCACTTCGAGAATCTCGAAAGGTGAAACTAAGAGTGGGATCTCCACTCCGAGAATCAAAAAGATCTAGATAACCCTAACTTTTATAGGATTGGTTACCTAATCGGAAAATAAATTTCTCGTTTATCGAGATGAAATTTCGACTTCAGTCCTAACTGTAGAAAGGTTTGACCAAAGAGGAATGGGTGAAAGCCTTTCGTTTATCAAAAGAGAATTCTGGTTTTGAAAGTGGACCTCTTGTTTATAGAAGGAATCAAGAGTAGATTTTGGCTTTGGTCCTAACTGTAGGAAGGTTTGACCAAACAAACAGTGGGAGTGGCGGTACAAGTAACAATGAGAATGTTGACTCGTACAGATCACTTAGTGGTGTTTGATATCAAGTGACAAGAGCTTGATACAAAAGAGGGTTTGATAATTGCTATGGATCAGAAAATTGAATGTCATATCAGGACTTCAACAATGGAAGTGCTAAAGACTTAGACACAGTGGGAGTTTGGGCGGATTTAACCTCGAAAAATTTTGGTGAACCCACCGTCAATTAATTTGATTAGTAAGGCATTTTATGGTAGAGAACTATGAGTCATCAAGCACTCACCGTCTACACCATGGGGGTTTCGTGATGGAAGATCGACTCGACAAAGTCACTGAATCTCATCTCAACGAAAGAGTGCTTGGAATGTCACAGTGGGAGTTTCTTGCTCATCATTTTTTTGTAATGATCAAGAATGGATTACACAGATGGTCAACCTTTATCTGGCATGTTTGGGGAGAAAGTCAATTTGTTTATTGCTGTGTTCATTACAACTTCAAATGTTATAATGAAAACAAAAAAGTTAGTCTTTTTATAAGACTCTTACACAATAAAAACAAAAAAAAGGTACAACTCTCGTCAAACAACGCAACGGGTGTTTATCGCCTTCTGCTTGCGTGAAATCTTGGCCTGTGATGGGAATGTTGATATCCATGGATCACCAAACAATCAGATCAGATCCGGAGCTTTGTCGATTCGTGAAGGAATCAAGAAGTCGAAGCAACTATCTCGGCAATGACGAGATAATCACTCTTCTCGAGATCACCGTAACAGGGCGATCTCAAGGAAAAGAACCGGGCTGCAGATCTATCAAACTCTCCTTTTTTATGACGAAGAATTCACTGAAGTCTCCTCCTCCTCTTTGAAATTCGTGCTCCTTCAGTCTTCAAATCAGCAGGGCTTTGCCGACGCTCGTGAATTCCAGATCTGGAAAAATGAAGGCCCTGGGGCTGTATTTATAGGCTTCGGGACCCCTATTTTCGGATAAGAATGATCGATTCGATCTTATCTTCACTTGTAACCACTTAACCATGTTCTTGGATGATATCAGATCAATTAAAACAAATTCAGGCGGTTAACAATTGAAAAATAGTTTTAAACTGCCAAAATTTAGTTTTTTCGGGTCTGCGGACACCCGTGGGTGTCTCGGCCAAGCTTGGGCCGAGATACCTCTTGGTGTCTCGGCCAAGTCTTGGCCGAGACACCAATTGGTGTCTCGGACTTGGCCGAGACACTACTTGGTGTCTCGGCCAAGGTTTTGCCGAGACACCATTTGGTGTCTTGGTCAACTTTGGTCTGAACTTCGATTCGCGCAATCTGTCCATTTCTACCGTATCTTCATCGTCTGAACTTAAAATTACATGGTTCAAGATACGTTGGAAAGCTAACAGGAAGATCTACAAGATCCCATGATTGAATCATATGTGGAATAAATAGGATACGAGGGGCACTTCACCTTTCATAAGCGACGCGGGGCTCCCGATCAGTTCGTGTTTCCATTATTCCGAAGTTTTGTTGCTTCGTATGGTCCGTCGACTCACTTCGTGTATTTGTCATCCTCACATGAGCTTCTATGACTCGAATAGTAACGTTCATCATCTTCTCTCCGTCTCGAGCCACGTGTGGGGACCTATAGGTAGTTTTTTATGCTTACAGATACACCCTCTAAAGTGTTTCAGTCTCGTTTCTTTTATAGATAAGACTGAAATACTTTAGATATGATCGGTCTAACCTTCAGTCGGTGTAAAAGGACCTGTAGTTAGCTTTGACTCTTGACTTCTTTGATTTTTAGTCTATTCAATATTTTAATGAATAACCAAAGTTGTTCCGGCGCTGCATTTATCGTCTGGCCGTCGTTGAAGTCTCGAATCAAAACTGGTGAGTTGATTTTGGCTTGTATCGTCGAGTTGACTTTGAACTGATTATCTTCATCAGAAATGCGTTGACTTGTGTTGACCTAGGGTTACACGTTGACTGGCATTGATCTAGGGTTACACGTTGACCGACATTGACTTTTTATTATAACGCATTGACTTCTCATCGCAACGCGTTGACCAGTGTTGACCTAGGATTACGCATTGACCGGCGTTGACATTAGGGTTTTAGATCATCTCGTATTGACTTTTCATCACAACGTGTTGACCAGCATTGACCTAGGGTTACGCGTTGACCGGTGTTGACCTTAGAGTTTCGGATCGCCCCGAGTTGATTTTTTATCGCAACGCGTTGACCGACGTTGACTTTCATCACAATGTGTGGTAGTCTCAAGTGTTGAGGTTGTAGGACCAACTATTAAAGTTGATTCATCTGCAGGTATGGATCTTATCCTGAAGTTGTTGGATGCTCAAGTCACGAGACAAACTAATGAAGCTGGTGCGTTAATGACTCTCACATGTATAGGATTTTTGGGAAACCCCCAGCCATCAACGGGTTTGATGAGCCTTTACCGACTACCGTTTGAGTCGGGCTAGCATGTAGATTATTTAAGTCCGTTCTGCATGTAACGTTATGCTAAAAGAGTTAATTCTTTTAGTGCTACGATATTGAATATGTAGACTTCGTCTTTCTCACGGGAATAGACTACCCGGCCGCATGGATCAGATGCAGACTCAGGATTTTTTGAAAACCCTCAGCCATTAACGTGCCTTTACCGATTACCGTTTGAATCGGGCTTGCATACAGATTATTTAAGTCCGTTCCGCGTGTGACATTATGCTAAAAGAGTTAACTCTTTTAGTGCTACGATATTGAATACGTAGACTTTATCTTTCTTACGAGAATAGACTAGCCGGCAACACGTGTTAGGCGTTGACTTATCCCTTCTTAGGATTCAGGATAAAAGTCCCCATACTTGTATTCTGGTGTCTTCTTCAATCGGTGAAAGACTAAACTGACAACGCGTGTTAGGTGTTGACTTATCCCTACTTAGGATTCGGGATAAAATTCCTTATGCGTGTGAGGCATGGATTTTGGCGTTATGAATAACCACCTGCCACAATGTCGAATATGTGGGCTTTCGTCCTTTTTACGGTCAAAAGACTAATCGGCAACGCGTGTTAGGCGTTGAATTATCCCTTCTTAGGATTTGGGATAAAATCCTCCATACGTGTAAGGCACGAACTATGGTGTTATTAATAACAACCTGCCACAATATCGAATATGTGGGCTTTTATCCTTTTTACGGTCAAGGACTAACCGACAACGCGTGTTAGGCGCTGACTTATCCCTACTTAGGCTTCAGGATAAAAGTCCCCAGACTCAGATTCTGGTATCTTTTTCAATCGGTGAAAGACTAAATCAGCAACGCGTGTTAGGTGTTGATTTATCTCTTCTTAGGATTCGGGATAAAATTCTCTATACGTGTAAGGTACGGACTATGGTATTATTAATAACAACCTGCCATAAAATCGAATATGTAGGTTTTTGTCCTTTTTACGATCAAGGACTAACCGACAACGCGTGTTAGGCGCTGACTTATCCCTACTTAGGCTTCGGGACAAAATTTTCCAGACTTGGATTCTAGTGTCCTTTTCAATCGGTGAAAGACTAAACCGATAACGTGTGTTAGGCGTTGACTTATCCCTACTTAGGATTCGGGATAAAATTCCCTAGACTTGGATTCTGGTGTCTTCTTCAATCGGTGAAAGACTAAACCGGCAATGCGTGTTAGGCGTTGACTTATCCCTACTTAGGATTCGGGATAAAATTCCCCGCGTGTGAAGCACGGATTTTGGAGTTGAAGGAAGGTGTATTCTCTTGGGGCAAAGACGAACCCAAAATAGGAGAGGAAGAATTTTATATTCTATCTCCCAAAACTGAAGAGGAAGAATTTTATATTCTATCTCCAGTTATAAAGGAGACTCAAAGTGGGATCTCCACCTCGAGAACCTGAAGAGTGAAACTAAGAGTGGGATCTCCACTCCGAGAATCGAAAAGATTCGGATAATCCTAACAGTCAGAAGTTTTGATTACTGAACTAAAGGCAAATTTCTCATTTATCAAGAGTGAATTATGGTTTTGGCCCTAACTGTAGGAAGATTTGACCAAGCAAGAGTTTGAGGTGACCCTAACTATAGGAAGGTTTGATCATTCGATTTGAAAGTGGACTTCTCGTTCATGGAAGGAATCGAGAGGAGATTTTGGCTTTGGTTGTGGTCCTAACTATAGGAAGGTTTGACCAAATGAACAGTGAGAGTGGGAGTACAAATTACCATGGGAGTGTTGATTCGCACAAATCACTCGAAGAGAGTCCCTAGTGTTAAGTGACAAATACTTAACACGAAGGGGTTTGACAATTGTCAATGATCAGGAGACTAAAACTCCGAGTACTATGTCAGGACTTTAACAATGGGAGTTTAGTGTTTATCACTTTGTTTGTAATAACCGGGTTATCCCTAAGAATATTACATGTAACATTCTTCCGGGAACTTCTCGTTACATGAATCATCCATCCCAGCTTCCTTTGCGAAACTGGGTCTAACATTATACGTAGTTGGATGACCGGGATATCCTTAAGAATACCAGACATGACACTCTCTAGGAACTTCTCGTGAAAGAAAGGAAACGGTTTAGACTCATATACCTGTTGGAGTATGCAGGGAGCAGTTTAACCTCATATACTTGTTGGAGGATTGAGAAACAGTTTATACTCGTATACTCTTCGGAGTGAGAGTGGGAGTACAAATTACAATAGGAGTGTTGATTCATACAAATCACTCGAAGAGAGTCCCTACTGTTAAGTGACAAATACTTAACACGAAGTGCTTTGACAATTGTCAATGATCAGGAGACTAAAATTGCGAGTACTATGTCCGAACTCTAAAAATGGGGGTGTTGAGTGCACTGATGTAGCGGGAATTTGTGTGGGAGTTTCTTATTCATCACATTCTTGTAGTGACCGGGTTATCCCTAAGAATATTACATGTAACATTCTTCCGGGAACTTCTCATTACATGAATTATCCACCCCAGCTTTCTTTGTGAAACCAGGTTTAACATTGTACTTAGTTGGATGACCGGGTTATCCTTAAGAATACCAGGCATGGCACTCTCCAGGAACTTTTGGTGAAAGAAAGGAAACAGTTTAGACTCATATACCTGTTGGAGTATTAAGAATCAGTTTATACTCGTATACTCTTCGGAGTGTCGTAAGGAGCAGTTTATACTCTTATACCTGTCAGAGTATTGATTCGACTTAATTGAGCGTTATGACGTCGGCTTCAACCAAGGTTTGGATGCTATTCTTGAGAGCGAAGAAAGCCTTGATAGGATGAAAGATCCTCCTGTGGTACGCACAGTACTTCGGATCTGCAGTATTGTCAGCTTTCTCCCGATCTGCGATGGGTGGTAACTTGATCTTGTTATTTTCAAGGAGGGACTCGAAAATGGCTGGAACGTCTTCGTCCTTGAAGGAGTACTCCTTTTGGAGTCTTGAATCCGAAGTCTTTTGCTGTCTACAGGGTTGTTGTTGTGACGTCTGACTAACATCAACAACTGCTGCAGGCGCCTTCCCCTTACCACGGGAGACGAAGCTTGAGTTTGGAGGGTTAGCCATCGGTTGGCTTCTCTCAGTTTTCTTCCTTCTGAGGAAGCGTTCGGCCTGCTCTCCGCGCATTTTTAACTCTTTCCAGACGCTAGATGGTGCTACTCCCATAACTTTCAACACATCCAAAGAGAGGTTGTTATGACAGGTTTGGAGGATGAAGTCCTCTGTGATCGGATCTTGGCAGTTTATCGCCTTATTCTGGAAGCGCTTGATGAAGTCATCGACCGTCTCATCGTATTCCTATTTCTCATCGAAGAGTGTCCTGATTGACATCTCGGGTCATCATCAAAAAAGTGAGTGAGGAACAGGTTCTCCAGGTCGTCCCAGCTATTGATGCTTTTAAGTTTGAGATGGCGGTACCAATCGAAGGCAGCTCCGCGAAGGTTGCCGACGAATGACCGGACCATCAGGGATTCATTCCTAGAAATCACACCCAAGTGAGACTTAAAGTAGATTAGATGCTGAGTGGGGGGAACCTTTTCCGTCAAATGGCGTGAAGTTGATCAGGTTAAACTTTGCCGGATACGGTATCAAATCCCACTCTCTTGGGTAAGGACACAGAATATCGGTCTTCTTCACCTCTCGAGTAGACATCAGAGCGTTGACTTTGCTCTTGAGGTCTTTTACCTTTTCATCCTCGCTCGTGTCCTTCCTTGGTCGATTTTGAGGAGGAATAATAGGGCCACCCTTAGTGTTGTCATTATTGGCGGGACCACCCTGACGTTGTTATTCTCAGTGGGGCTACTCCCAGCGTTTTGATCAACGGGAGGGTTATTTACATCGAGGTGTTTATCCACATCAATATGCTTGACTAACATTATGACGACGATTGGATTCACCTATCTGATTCGACAAGGCTCGGATCTGTTGATCATGCTCTTCCCTCATTCGCAGCATAGCCATTTCCATTTCGAACTTGAAGTTCTCTTTTTGCTTAGCCAAGGCATCCTTGATAATTTTGGCCATTTGCTCGGTGTTGACCATAAATGCCTCGTGGGATTGTCCTATGCTGGATACTATATTGTCAGAAGCGATGGCAGAGTTCACATATGATGCTTCATCTTTCGAGGATAATCCACTATTCATCCTCTAATAGTCCCTACGCCTAGTATTTCCCGTGCGTTACCGAGTTATACATTGGGATATGTCTAAAAATGTCAGGGATTGAAAATTCACGTTGACTTCTCCTTATCGACCATATTGATGGTGACCTTTGGGAGTTCATCATCTTACGCAGCTAATTTTTTTCTATAGAAACACCTTGGCTTGGACTTGGATGTTCTGGTAGAGTTACTTTCAAATACTAAAACCCTCTGTGGAGCGGTCTTGGGGCAGCTACATGCTGATAATACTGCACTGATAAGTTTGGTACATAGATAATGAGAGTCTGCTTCCTGGGTACTTTTCTTTCGAGATTTATTCGTACCTCTAGCCCGATAGTACAACTCATCGACATTGCGATCAGAGCAACCTATCGGCTGTTGGTTTGATTCCTCAGGTATACTGTTGTTGTTTGTTCAGCGCATCTTCTTCTGAATAGGTAGTGCTTTATTAGCTTTAGCAGGAGTCACACGTTTAGAATCATACCCGTGTGAGGGTGAAATTTTAACGGGCTCCTGGTTTTGTGCAGGCACCCCCACGCGGGTAGTTATGGGAATCAACTTGTTAGGAGGTCGCGTATGATCCCCAATCTGGATGGTTGCTCGGGGTTCCTTCAACGGTCCTAACCGTTCCTTAACAGGCGCTTTGCCTTGATCTTCGTGTAAAGGACCTAGGCAATCTTTCAACGGAATTCTAAATTTGGAGAGGTCCACGTCGTCGTAGGGTTTCACCGAAGGTGTTGTGGTAGAAGGAGGGGGATCCGAAGTTGATGAAGGCTGGGGAGCAATGTCGCTTGTTTTTACCAAAGGCGTTGATTTGGCCTTTGGCATCCAACTTTGTTTGGATCTCGGCGATTTCTTAACCGCCTCTTCCTTTGGCATTTCTTGTGCTTTTCGCACAAGGACCTGGGCATGTGCAAGAAGTGCGCGACTCTTCTGAATACCCTCCTCAAGAGTGGAACAGTTCCATTTGATACGAACTCATTCGTTAGTAAGTGGTTGGGAGGAGGTTCCCGAAGCTTGCTGTGGAGATAGCTTAACCACTTGGCGCTTTCTGAACTCCAAATCCGTTTGGTAACAGAGTCTGTCCACCTGATCCAAAGCCTTGGCGAATTAGCGCGCGAGGCGTTGGCGTTGCCTTTGACGTGCTCTCCTTGATAGAGTTGGCGCGCCTTCAGCAGTTAACTCATTGATCGCGGAGGAGTTTAGATCTGCAGATCTGGTCTCATTGGATGCCGACGGATTGTTGTAAGGTGTGGCTGTAGCAACGGTAGCGGGGAATTCGCCTTCTTGAGTCTTCAGATCTGAAGACCAGCGGATCTTTCGGGCGGAGGAGACCTTCCTGCACTTGTGAGGAGAGGCGGATCTGGAGGAGGAGGAGGAGACGTACTCCTCAAACTTCTGTTGGTCGAACTCGTATTCGACCTCTTCAGCCATGAGGATCTTGATCGTCAGCTATGGCACGACAGCCTCATTGACGAGACTGTTGGCTCCCACTATGGTCGCCAGCTTTTTAGGGAGAAAGTCGATTTGTTCATTGCTGTGTTTATTACAACTTCAAACGTTACAATGAAAACAAAAAAGTTAGTCTTTTTATAAGACTCTTACACAATGAAAACAAAAAAAATACAACTCTCATCAAACAACGCAACGGGTGTTTATCGCGCCCTGCTTACATGGGATTTTGACCTGTGACGGGGATGTTGATATCCATGGACCACCAAATAATCAAATCAGATCCGGAGCTTTATCAATTCACGAAGGAATCAAGAAGCCGAAGCAATTATTTCGGCAATGGTGAGATAATCACTCTTCTCGAGATCACCGCAACAGGGCGATCTCAAGGAAAAGAACCGGGCTGTAGATCTATCGAACTCTTCTTCTTTATGCCGAAGAATTCGCTGAAGTCTCCTCATCCTCTCTGAAATTTGTACTCCTTCAGTTTTCAATTCAGCAGGGCTTCGCCGACGCTCGTGAATTCCAGATCTGGAAAAATGAAGGCCCTGGGGCTGTATTTATAGGCTTCGGGACCCCTATTTTTGAATAAGAACGATCGATTCGATCTTATCTTCAGTTGTAACCACTTAACCACGTTCTTGGATGATATCAGGTTAATTGAAACAAATCCAGGTGGTTAACGATTGAAAAACAGCTTTAAACTGTCAAAATTTAGTTTTTCAGGTCTGCGGACACCCGTGGGTGTCTCGGCCAAGCTTGGGCCGAGACACCTCTTGGTGTCTCGGCCAGGGTTTGGCCGAGACACCATATGGTGTCTTGGCCAACTTTGGCCTGAACTTCGATTCACGCGTTCTGTTCGTTTCTGTCGTATCTTCATCATCTGAACTCGTAATTGTGTGGTTCAATATGCATTGAAAAGCTAACGAGGAGATCTACAAGCTTCCATGATTGAATCATATGTGGAATAAATGGGATACAAGGGACACTTCACCTTTCGTAAGCGACGCGGAGCTCCCGATCAGTTCGTGTTTCCATTATTCTGAAGTTTCGTTGCTTTCTATGATCCGTCGACTTACTTCGTGCATTTGTCATCATCACATGAGATTTTGTGACTCGAATGGTGATGTTCATCATCTTCTCTCTATTTCGAGCCGCGTGCGGGGACCTATAGATAATTTTTGATGCCTACATGGCATAATTAGCTAATTCAGGGTTATCCTTAAGTATACCACACATAGTATTCTTCCAGGAACTTCCCATCAAATAGATTATCCCGAGTGTAATAAGTATAGTACTTTTTTAGGAACTTCTCATTTACATAAGGTGTTCATCTACATAAGGTGTTCATCTCCCTTATCGAGGGCGCACTATGCCTTCAAGCTATCTCATGGAAAACCCAAGCTTTCTCCCTATTCTTTGAATGAGATTGCCTCCAAACTAAAGATGCTAGCCTCTAAGGGGAAGGGGAGAGCTTCTTCTTCTGCCACTCCTGCTGTCGCCACCACTGCTGGTGCCGACGACATGGCTCAAACTAACTCTGGTAAGCTTAGGGCATTGTAGGCTCGAATGCAGAGGAGATGAGCAGACTCCTGTTCATCTCCTAAAGGGCCCTGCTTATTCAGGTAGGGTTCACCGCCCCGGCGAGCTTCTGCCTTGTTGAGCAAATCCTAACTATCGAGCGGGCATAGTCTTATTAGGCGAGCTTGATCTTGTCGGGCGAGCCTTGTGTCGGGTGAGCTCATTCTTGTCGGGCGATCTTTGCATCGGGCAAGCTTGACCTTGTTGAGCGAGCCTTGCGTCGGGTGAGCTCGACCTTGTCAGGCAAGCTTCGCGTCGAGTGAGCTTCGTTTTGAGCGAGCTTTGCATCGGGCAAGCTTCGTGTCGGGCGAGCTTCGCATCCGACGAGCTTCATGTTGGGCGAGCTTGACCTTGTTGGGAGAGCCCGCCTGTCTGATGGAGCTCGCCTGCATATGGTAGGCCGCCCGTTTTTAAGACTTAGAGAAAAATTTGAATTTTGAGTCAAATGTTTTGAAAACTCTCCTTTGTTTTTGCTTTGCAGCTGTCTTCTCTGACGAGGATCTCCCAAGGGATAAGGCCATTGGACTTGCTGGCGGCACTAGTTTCACGGCCCCCACTGGTTTTTGCTCCTCAACCCGGTGCCAGTGTTTGATGTCAACAAGATGAGCGAGCTGAAGCAAGCGGTGTCCGAGGGACACTATTTGATGCTGTGGGAACTGTCCACAGATGCAGCGTTGGTGGACTCTTAATGCTGGGAGATAAGGAAACCTGATTTTATTTTTGGTGATGCCGTAGTTAACCACTCTATCGTGTTCCTTGGTGAGAGTAGGTAGCTCCGTGAGATAGATGGAGTTTGTTATTTTCTCCCCAGCATGGCGAGGGGGTTCTCATTGGTAGAACTATGTTCCCTCTCTGTCCCTCATACAATTAACTAGGAGCTAACTCCTTCTCAGGACAGAGTTACTTGTAGAACTTTCACCGGCTCTTTAGCTAGTTATGGGGTCAATAGATCTAGTAAGCATATCATTGCTCTACACCCCGGACTTCTACAGAGTGAGCTACCTGTAGGAGAGACACCCGTAGTAGCCGAGACCTTTCGTCGCTATTTCTTCAGAGTTGGGGGTCAGTTCCCTCAAAAGGATTTTAGAGCCCCTGGATGGGTTCATTCGTCGGCAGGCAATAGTGTGTGGTGGCATACGATCATCGAATACGTGTTGGCGGAGAACTCTGACTTGTAGGGGTCAGATTTGTATAGAGCTACTAGGGCCACTCAACGTGGCCTTAAGATGAACGCTCCCTAACTTCACAGCATCCTAGAGCTCTACTGTCTGCATAGCAACACATTCTTCACGCTAAACAGGGAGTTGGGATTGGCACTTCTTGAGATGTATGAAGTGTCCGGACTACCGATGGGAGAGTTCCCGTACGAAGAGTACGTCCCTAGCCGACAAAAAATCAACCAACTCTTTGATTGAGCTCCTCAGGTGGCGGAGACTCTGTGGGAGCTTCTCTGTCACTATCACATTTGCTTGGATACCCTCGGATCGGTAGACCACAAGGGTAAGAAGAAGAGGACGCTAGACATCAGCCACAAGAACTGGACAGATTACTTGTTCCCTCAAAACGAGGATAAGAGATGGGCCATTTCGCCATTGCAAGAGTACGGTCTAGTAGATATAGAGAAGAGAATATCTGAGAGCGACGACTCACAGACCCTTGATCACGATGAAGACGGTTTCAAGGCCGGAATGACCTTTGAGCCGTACCATCATTAAGCCGGGTCTACAATATCGGTGAAAGCATTGCTCGCTGGCTACTTGGCATTATGGCTGGAGAGATGTGTGGTTCCCATTTTCCTTCAAGTCTATTCTGGTGGACATCATCTACCCAGTTCTTCGCTTGGCCTACGGAGGGCCTTATGCCTTAATGTTGGCTATGACGGCTTGCATTTAGAGCGGGCTCCGAAAGCTGTCAATGCAATTTTTCCACATTTTGTTTGTCGAGGAAGAAGGGGGAGAAGAGGTAGCCAAGACCCGGAATCCCCGGGTTACTCTACCCTACACGTATCCGATGGCATGGTTCGTCAGACACAATGAGTGTTTGATGTCTGCACACTCGGTGTGCCCGGAAGGAGGGTTCATACCCTTTGTTCACCAATTAGAGAGCTGCTCTTGGAAACTCAACGACATCGCTAACATGAGGAAGGACCTATCATTCTTCAGTAATTATGGCTTCTTCCGCTTTTTCCCATACTTCTCCTGTGGGAGATACGGCGAGTCGCTTCGGGACGCGCCGGCTATGGACGGGCACTCCGTTCTATCCTTAGGCGCCTTCCGATGGATTGTGAACATTTGTTCAGGTTATCACATTCTTCGGATGGGTCCAATATGCTACCTGGAACCTAATATCCCTTACTGATTTACCCGTCAATTTGGGTACGATTAGTTGTATGTGGGGAACATCAACCCCCAGTTGTGTTATAAGGGAGGGTTGGTTGACAGAGCACGTGGGTGGTTCTGGACACATGCCGGATGCACAGATGTGAGGTACGAGTTGCGACGATGGGACCATACCCTCTGTCATACGCTTACATATTGTAAGTGGTACTGGGGCGTGAGCGCAATTCTGGAGGGATTCATCATTCGTGAATCTTGCCTGATGGCGCAGAGACGCCGATCGAGAGCTATTCTCCACACATCGAGGTGGGGAGGTCATCAACAAGTTGAAGAGCCCAAAGCGGTTCCTAATGAAGAGGTCACCCGTGAAGGTTGGGAGGAGGAGTTGTATGAGGGGTTAGGGAATTTCCTCCCAACCCAATATGATCCATCCTAGCTGAGGCTCGGCGGAGGGCAAGAGGCAATCGCGGCGTTGGCCAGAGTTAAAGAGTGCTTGGAGTATACCAGGGGCCCTATTGCTGAGTGAATGTAGGCCTCAACCTTCACCCCTGATTCCTTATCCCCATCGAAGCGTGGGCGAGAGACAGATGTCGGTGTTTCTGTCGAGACGGTGGCCAAGAAAGCTTGCGATGTAGAGGAGGCGTCGGCTCGTGAGGAAGCCTCGACTCAAGAGGTGGCGTTAGGTCGGATGATCATTACAACCGGTGCTCAGGCATATGTTCAGCCTTTTGAAGATCTTCCCCTTTCTCCTACTTCTCATTTCAACCAAAGAATCATGGAGCGGACCGTCAAGAATTTCTGAACTTGCCTCCATGATAACATCCAAATGGTGTTGGATGAAGGCTGCTCTTTTGACCGGTTCAGACCATATTTAGACATGTATCTGAATGAGCTACACGTGTTGACGAGCGCAGACATGGCTTCTCCTATCCAGAGGCACTTAAAGACATCAAAAAGGGACTTCCAAGCATTGCTTGCCCTTCATTCGAAGGATATGGTTGCCCAGGTCGTTGAAAATGCTCGATCCATATCGGAGGAACAGAAGCAATACTTAGATGAGACCATGGCCTAGGAGATTAGGCTATTGAAAGAGGTAGAGCGAGCTACTATAGCCGTCGAGGAGATGGCCGAGGAGCATCGGAAGGTTGGTGCCTTTTCTACAGATGCGGCTCAATACATATCAAATGCAAAACAAATGATCGCCGAACTGCAAGCTTTTTTGGCCGTTAAGGAGTCGGCTTATGAATGGGCATTGCAAGAACTAAAAGAGGTCGAGGACCAGTGGCTGTTGATCATCGCCGACCTCGAGGAGAAAAATCAATCCTTAGAAGCAGTGAAGGAGAAGCTCCATAAAGTCAACACGATCACCGAGGAAGACATTCACCGGGAGACCCTTACCACCTTAGAGAAGGAGCACAAAAGGGAGATTCGAGATGCCGAGTCACAGTTGAAGAGGTTTTGACTTTTTTCGGATGTATCCCTTTTTGTTGGACTTTGTTCGAACATTTAGTCTAAACTCTATTCGAATGTGTTGTCAGAACCTTTCTAATGAATGAAATTATGCTTTTGTTGTCCTCTTGTTGCTTCAAACGCTTTGTGTGCATATTTTCCGACTCTTGTTGGGCAACACCTAGGATTTTTTGGTAAAGCCCTAGCTATCAACGGATTTGATTTGTCTTTACCGATTACCGTTCGAATCGGGCTAGCCATACTATTCCCCTCAGTATGATGAGTTGTCGAGAAGTTTCTCTCAGGCTTAATGCTAAGATTCCTCCTATTCTCTTAGTCGTTCGAGGTGTCGAGTTGGGTTAAATACAACCGTTATGTCGTAATTGAGTTGAGCCATGTCGTTAAGTATAACAACTTAGTCCAACGTGAACGGTCATCGTGTGCGACCAAGATAGGATCCGAATAAAAACTCATCATTTGGCAGGTTGATGTTCGGAATAGGGGGTCAATATGGCACATTCCTTGGTAGGACGATATTGATGAACAATGTCATTTGCGGGAATGATGGTGTTGGGGGAATCAAGTCGTTCAGGGATGTATGAGTATGACGATTGATCGGATAACACTATTTACGAGAATATCGGTGTCGGCTATCAGAGGTGATTATTAACCTGATAGGATTGTCACGATCGGAGCGACTTTAAGGACCTACCATCCTATGTAGAGGATTGGTAAGTTGATTTGTCAGAGGTAAGTGTTAACATGATAGTGCGAGTGGTCCCATCGTCCTATTAGAGAGGATCGATGGGGAAAATTTGGAGGAGTCTATCAGAGGTAATAGTTAACTTAATAGTTTTATAAGATCCATCGTCCAGTTGAATGAGACTGATGGAGAAATGACTATTCGCAGTTAACTTGATAGTTTTGGGAACTCACCATCTTATTAGAAAGGATTGGTGAGGGAACTTGGCTTTGGTCCTAACTATAGGAAAGTTTGACCAGGTGGGAGATTTGGGATGACCCTAACTGTTTAAAGTTTTAGTCATCTATTTTGAAAGTGGATCTCTCGTTTTTGGAAGGAATCAAGAGGGGATTTTGGCTCTGGTCCTAACTGTAGGAAGGTTTGACCGAGTGGGAGATGTAAGGAGCATTTTAACCTCATGCACCAGTTAGAGGGTGTTGATGCTCAATACCAAATAGCCGATTAATCTAGAAGAGGGTGGTTGTGGGGTGATGAAGAACTTCTTCGACTTTATGCCTGGTTCTTGAACGAAGGCTTGATGTCCACGCCGCACAAACAAGAAGAACCTATGAGAGGGCGGAGACCGGTTCCTCATAGTTCCTCTGACGGTAAAGTTAGTGAAACTCGAGTGGGGAAGGGGAAGGTCAAGAACCGATGTGGTTCTTAAGGTGGCCATGTGCATTAGAGATGATGATCTCCCCTATTTAGCCCAGGAGGAGGAAGTTTTTTTTACCTCTCTCTTTCTTTTTCATCCCCCCTCCTCCCCTCAGTTGGGATTAGATAGGTCATCTATATTCTAGCCTAGGGAAGCGGTGTTGGAGTATAGGCTAAGAGCCGAGTCATCCCTCACTTTATAGGTGTCGAATGGCGACTGGAGGGGAAGTCACTTCAGCTTTGGAGAGGATATCTCTACATTTTTTAGGAAGTGATTGATAGCATAGCAGAAGGCATATGGGCATACTGAATCACCACTCGCCTTACAGGTGTCAGCTAGTGACTGGAGGGGAAGTCACTTCATTATGGGAGAGTGTGTCTCCGTATTTTTTAAGAAGTGATTGAGCTGACAAGTCATGGAGACCTATCAAGCCAAAATCTGGATAAAGCTTGTCCGAGGTGGACTGAGATGTTGACATATGCTCTAAGGGAGAGGCTTGAGGTTAAGGTCGAGTCCTCAACTTAGTCGACAACAGGGAATATTCCTTAAGTCGTTTCTGAGAAATACCCAGTGAGTGGCCGAGTGCCCTAAATAGGGTCATCCTCGATGATAGGTTGACCAACACCGTCTTTCACATCGACTTAGGAGTGTCGGTCTGCCCAACTAGTTGGAGTGTCGTCTCATCTCATCTAATAACCATCTCTCGAGTCAATATAAAGATGTTGACTCGTCTGGGAGGTCAGGATTTCTCGTGCCGACCAATATCGCCTCTGGTGTTGACATCAGAGTATCATCTTGATGAGTCGGTGGGGCCGAGGCCTATGTGATTATGCCTTGGGTTTATCCCTGATAAGGTACCAAGGTCTTGTAATTAGTCATAATGGTCGAGTTGCACTTGGAGGATTCGACCATATGTCGTGCCTTGGGCTTACCTTGATAAAGAGCCAATGGCTTGTTATCCGGTTGAGGTGTCGTTGTGCCTTGGGTTTACCCTGAAGAGGTACCAAGGGCTTGAAATTCAACTGAGGAGATGAATGCTTAGAACTCCTGAGAGTTGACTAGAGCTTTCCTTCCCCTATGTCCGAGAGACGACTGTGGGAGTCGGTCAAAGGGTTGAGTTTGTTTTGCTAGGACCCTTATCGTATCATTTTGTAATTATTTGTATCTTAGGTCAATGAACATCTTAACAGAGAGTTTTAATCATTCTAGACAAGACTAAACAGCCATAACGGGAGGTTCTTAATCATTTTTATCATAATTAAGAGTGGATTACTTGGATGGTTGGTTTTTATCTGGAATAATCACCTTATTCCCGGTTATCCTTAAGAATATCATGTGTAGTATTCTCCAGGAAGTTCCTATCAAAGGTAGGGAACAGTTTAGCCTCGTATACCAGTTGGAGGTTGGGGAAACAGTTTATACTTATATACCCGTTGGAGTATAGAAGGAGGTCAGAAGAAGACTAAGGGTAGTACTTCTTCAAAAACTTGCTGTTAATAGTCATCAGAATCTTATCGCCGTTTGGTTTGACGAGGCGCTAAACTCCATTTGAATAGATCGTTTCTATTACAAATGGACCTTCCCATTTGGGTTGGAATTTGCCTTTCTTCTTGGAGTTAAGGATCATGGGCCGTCAAACTGTGAGGACCAGCTCTCCCTCCCTAAAGGATCTGTGTTTGACTTTCTTGTCGAAAGCCTTAGAGATTTAGGCTTGATAGAACTCCATGTGCTGCTGAGCTTCAATTCGCTTTTCATATAACATCTCGAGTTTTGCGATACGTTGTTAATGGTTCTCTTCAGTCGTCATCCATGTTGCAAGTGCGACGTGTAGGGATGAAATATGAATTTCAAGTGGCAACAAGGCCTCACAACCGTATACCAATGAATACGGTGTGGCACCGGTCAGTGTACGAACCGTAGTCTGATACACCCATAAACTTTTATCAAGCTTCTTATCCCAGTCACACTTACTATTGGAGGTTAGCTTGATCAATATCTTAATGATAGTCTTGTTGAAAGTTTCGGCTAATTCTTTTGCTGATGGATTATATGCCATGGATGCTAAGTTCTGTATTCTAAATTTGTCACAGAATCGAGTGAAGGCATGACTCACGAATTGTGATCCGTCGTTATAAATGATGCACCTCGGGACACTGTATTGATAGATGACGTAATGTTTAATGAACTTGATTACATCACTAGTTTTGACTTCTCTTAAGGGGATAGCTTCGGCCCACTTGGAGAAGTAGTTGGTTATCATAAGGATGAAGCGATGACCATTAGATATCGGTCCGATGATATCCACCCCCCATGTTTCAAACGATCATGAAGTCGCTATTAGATGCAGGTCTTTTGGTGGTTTATGCATGTAATTGGCATGGTTTTGACATGCGTGGCAACTCTTGGCATAAGCGACAACGTCGTTGACCATTTTTGGCTAATAGTAGCCGATTCTTTGCAAGCGGTCCCAGAGCTTGGGTCCGGGTTGGTGATCTCTGCATGTACCATCGTGGGCCTCCCGTAGGGCTTCCTGTGCTTCTGTCATAGAGAGACATCGAAGCAACATGCTGTCGTATGATCTATGATACAATGCCTTTGTGGTTGCATCATAGTAGAATCTCGGTGCGTGTCTGCGAACAGAATCTTGCTCCTTGATGTCTTTAGGTAGTATACCATACAAAACATAGTCGATGATCGAAAAGTGCTAATCTCTCAATCCGGATTGGCCTGAAACTTGGTGATTTGCATTCACCTCTTAAGCATACTCTGGTTGGTAGAGTCATCGGCTTGCGACGGTGACTTGTTAGCTTGTCCCCAGCGGCTGGGCTAGGTTAGCTGCCAATGATACCATAGGCTTTGAGGTGCTTCACCCCCAACTCCTTGGTGAAGTCGAGTCCGATGAGCAGTGCATTGTACTCAGCCACATTGTTGGTACATGGCCCGGTTAGTGAGAAAGCTCAGGGTAATACATGGTTTTGTGGAAAAGTTAGGACCATCCCTACACCTGTGACGATAGACCTACTAGTGCCCATGCGAGAGGCGTCGTCGAAGTATAGTTACCAGGCTTCTTCCCGTGAGGTTTCATTGACCTGTGGGTTTCGTCCGGCATGTCTTCAATCAGGTCAGTCTTCAACTCGAGTGGGTGATTGGCTATGAGATTACAGATTGCTTGTCCTTTGATAAACTTCTGCGGTATGAAGTGGATGTCGTATTGAGATAGCAAGAGTGCCCATCGTGCCAGATGCCGGTTCAAGGACCCGGGCTATGTCATGGAGACTCGGATGGGATTCATCGGGAGATGATATGAATGGTTTGACCGACCAAGTAGTGTTGCATTTTCTAAATTGCGAACACTAGGGCCATACATTTCTTTTCAACCATGGGTTATCTCCGTTCGACTACCTGTAGGGTCCTACTCAGGTAGTATATGCCTTGCTCATGGCTGACATCATCATTTTGTGCTAAGAGGATGCCGAGGGAATGTTCTAATTCTCTTATATAGATCAAGAAGGGTTTCCCCGAGACGGGGGCTACCAAGATAGGTAGATTCGAGAGATAGTTCTTGATCTCATTGAAAGCTTATTGGCAAGGCTCGTACGAAGGAAACACCTTTCTTAATCAGCTTAGAGAAGGGTTGGTATATACCCGATAGATTTACGATGAATCTTCGGATGTAGGCCAAACGTCCTTGTACTCCTCTCAATTCCTTGAGATTGCTGGGCAGTTGGAGCTCTTGGATGGCTCACACCTTGTCTGGGTCAATGTGGATCCCCTTCGTCGTGATGACGAATCCGAGGAACTTACCACTCATCATGCCTAAGAATGACTTCGTGGGGTTCATCTTCAGTTGATGGGACCGCATAAGGTCGAACATGGCTCTCAGGTCTTGAAGGTGATCGTCTTTATCACGACTCTTCATGACCAGGTCATCCACGTAGCATTCAACTGTCTTCCTAGATGATCTCGAAAGATGGTGCTTGTGGCACGTTGATAGATTGTGCCAACGTTCTTGAGTCCGAAGGGCATGTGATGCGGCATAAATATATAACAAAAATTGCAAGTGCACAATTAATCAAGTTATAGTATAAAAGGTTATCGATCCTATGGGGAAGGTGTTTGTAGGAAATTATTAGAATCAGTTCGTATGTTGTGTGCATGACAAATAAAAGTGATGATAGAATGTGATTGTGGAGAGATACAGAGAGTAAAAGTGATAGTGTGTAAATCAGCACAAAATGTAAGTGAGAGTGGATGTGACAAAGAATGAATGATTTTCACAAGGAGAGAAAGAAAGATGAATAAAATCAAGAATCAAAAAGAGAAATCAAGAATAAAAAGAAAATTCAAGAAAGTAAAGATGAAGGATTCAATTAAAGATATGAGGAATCTATAATTGAATCCACTTCTTAGAAAAAGTCAATTTCCTAGAGGGTTCTAGCCTCAAGGGGAATCAAAGAAATGAAAATAAACAAAATGAAAAACTAATCCCGAGAGGGTTCTAGCCTCAAGGTGAATAGTACAAGAAAATAAAATCTAACTATAAAATAAATTATAAAAACTAAACTACAAAATAAATTGCAAGAATTAAATGCGAGAAGATAAATCTACTTTATAAGCATGAAATAAATCTACTCTATAAGCATAAAATAAATCTACTCTGTAAGCATGAAATAAATGTAAGACAAGAGGGTTCTAGCCTCTTGGCTATTTAAGCAAGAAAATAAAAAGATAAAAATATTAACAAAGAGGAAATTTACCATCCAAGAGGGTTCTAGCCTCAAGATGAAAGCAAACCTCACTCTTGATCTTCATCTTCATCACATCTTCATCTTCATCATCAAACAAAGAGAAGAAAAGAAAAATATGAAGAGATGAAAAATTCTTTTATTGATTGTAACAAAAAGTTACATAATTAGAAGGTCTTCTCAATTAAGAGTAACCCTCCTCTCCAAATAGAGTTACAAAATTTTTCACACCCTTAACCTCTCACTCTCTACCCCTATTTATAGTAAACAACAATGAATGAGAGCCATTGGATGAAGACTTAACCTCTAAGGAATCATTTTTAGCCTTTGAGCTTTTGGGCTTGGAATCTTGGGCCTTTTGCTTGTTGATTTTCCATTGGGCTTCTTGATTTCCCTTTGAGCTTTGCTTCATTTCTTCATTATTCATGCTTCATTGTTTTGGTTCTGGGCTTTTGCTTCATGGGCTTCTGGCTTGATTTTTGGATTGCTCACAATGCGTACAAGAGGTAAGGCTTTGGCGTTTTTAGTCCAACCTGTTGTTTAAGCTCCGTCATGGCTTGTTCCCAAACCCGTGGAACGCGTATGAAAAAAAGGCAAGCTCCGTCTGCAAACAAAAAATAGGATATCTCGCTATAAACCAAGCTAGCTGGCTTGCTCGTTGCCGGTTCCAGTTTCTCAAGTTTATATAGTAGTCAAAAGGCGAGTGGCTTCATTAATTCATGGCTTGATTCTTTTGCTTTGGGCTTTTGGATAAATTGGCAATTTGATTTCCCAATGGGCATATTGATTTCTCTTTTGCTTCATTTCTTCATTAAATCAAGGTCTTTTGATGAGAGATGAGATTTTTTAGAATTTATTTTTCATTAACATGCATTTAAAGATAAAAAAATTATTAATAGCATATTTATTCATATAAAATAGATAATAATTGTATAAAATTATAATAAAATGTGATTATCAGCATGACTGTGTAACAGTATACCCCCACCAGAGTCCTGAACAAAGTGTGCTTCTCGCCTCAGGGTGCATCTTGATCTAGTTATACCCTGAGAACCCGTCCATGAAGGACATCCTCTCGAAACCACATGTGTTGTTGACGATGACATCCGTGATGGGCAAAGGGCATCATCCTTAGGTCATGCGGCATTGAGGTCCTTAAAGTCAATGCAGATGCGGATCTTACCGTTCTTCTTCAAGACTAGAACAATGTTAGTCACCCAATCGGGGTTTTGCTCCTCTCCGATGAAGCCTAACTCGATCAGCTTCTTCACTTCGGCTTCGATCGCCTCCATGATTTGTGGATGAAATCATCTCTGTTGTTGTTTGACTGGTTAGGCATCTGAGCCGATGTTGAGGCAATACATGGCGATCTGAGGATCAAGGTCGGGCATGTTCTCATAATTCCATGCGAAGACATTAATATATTCTTGGATGAGAGATATGAGGTCTTCCTTCTCCTGGGGAGGTAAGCTGTCACTGATGAATATGGTTTTGGGGTTTGTCTTGTCTCCCATATTAATCTAAAGGATATTGTCCTCCGTGGGTGGTTCACACTATTCGAAGCGACCACTCCATTGGGCATTGACATGACAATCCCATGCTTCATCGTAAAGCGGGATCTGTTTGTCCTCTTAGATTTTAGTGGTATCGACAGTAGTCATGTTGACCGTGAAGTCTTTGAATAAGGCCCCAATGCTGACATCTGAATCCCAAGTCGAGGACGCCAATGATTGATCATCTAAGCGAGCATCGTCGGATATTCCATCGAAATTATAGTATAACTCCGAGGAAGAGGAGGAGTAACCTAGCCTTCTTCGAGTTTTACCATAGTAATTGTCAGGCTTTCCTTCGGGTACATAGGCAGGTCGGAGAGGCATCTTTCGGCCTTTGTCATACTTAAAACATTCTTTGCGAATGAAGTCATAACCCATCCTCTTCATCATGCGTTTTTTGATGGGGTTATAATATGAGAGTTGAGGAGCGGGTTCATCTTCTATTGACTCATCCCACAATGTACGTGCGGACTGGTCTATCCTTCTGAAGATAACTTCTTGCTGAGAAATATTTCGGGCGGGTATGACAAAAACTGCTTGTGAGGACTCGTTCATTTGTTAGTTTGTGACGAACAATAAGTACACAGGCAAGTGCAGGGAAGAGTCGTTGTACACCCTTAAGATCGAGTTGCTAAACTCATCATCAATAGATTCTGAGCCGGACGACAAGTAAGCAAATGTGAGTTCTTCATTCGGGGTGAACCCGTCCGCTTCATCAGCGTTGGCTATGACAGGGCTTTTGTAGCCGATTACAATATGCTCGATGTCGTTGAAGATAAGACCCTCATTGCTCTCGGACTCATTGTCAGCTTCGTTGCTACTACTAGGTTCTTCCACTTGGGACTTGTCACCCGGTCCAGAGTCCTGGTAGAGTAAGGAATCGGTAAAGTAGTTTTCAACTCCCTTGAAGGGCTGTTTATCTGCAACCATCGTCTTCACTTTGTTGTAGTCATCCATATACTTCAAGCATTGGTGCAGTGTGGATGAGACTATCCGGTTGCTATGGATCCACGGTCGACCCAACAGCATGTTGTAGGAGGATTCTGCGTCGATGACATAACAGGTCACCTTAGTTTTCATGTCACCCAGTCAGCACTTGAAGCGAATCTTCCTAAGAGGCCGAGTTCCGATGGTGTTGAAACCAAAGATTGTAGTGGTTGTTGAGGACAACCGCTTTTGAGGTATCCCCAAATGCTTGATAAGCTTTAGGGGGACAATGCTTAGTGCAGACCCTGAATTCACTTGAATACGATCCACTCGAGAGGAGCCAACATATCCCGTGAAGTACAGAGGTCGATCGTGAGACGTGCTCTTGATGAGCATATCCTCCAGAGAGAAAGTGATGCAGGGGATCTGCTATTTGGATGTCTGGCAGTACTGTGGACATCTCATTTTTGCTTCTTCGGGAGTGGGAAAGAAATGTGTGGCGAAGGCTTCCAAATCAGTCAGTGCCTCTCGTAGGGCTTCGCAAGTTGTCTTGGATAATAGCAGGAGCTCGTACAGGGTGATCTTAGTTGGAATATTCTTCAGCTGGGTGGGCAGGTCGAACCGAAAGGGTTGACCGCTCGAACTCGGCTAGTCGGGATTTGGTTGAACTGCTAGTCGTGGTCCCACCGGAGGCCTTGTCAGACCTTCTGCTATAGGAGGGTAGTTCTTGGAAAAGTCCTTCTCTGCCATGGTGATTACTGCGTCTACCTGATTGTCATAATCGGTGAGAGTTGCTATCTCTGCTCTATCATTGTCTAGAATTGCTGAGACGGTGTTGCACAGTTTAGCCTTGCCTTTAGACTTCTCAGAAGTCTACTGCTTGTCTGGAGGAGATCAGGGTGAACCCACATTACCTGCCCTGATGGCAAAGTCTGTGGTACTAAACCCTTTTCTCACTGATTGTAGGGATCGGCATTGGTAATCCTCATCACCGCTTTGGGGATGGGTACGACACCTGCCGGCGGCGAACCTCAAGAAGGCCTGTCCCAAATTTGAGAGTGATCATGTTCGATATCACCTTCTTTTGGACCTTCTCCTTTGTCAGGACTCCGGCCTTGTAAAGTGCTTACAGTTTGTCTTTGAGGACATAGCACTTGGAGGTGTGATGATCGATAAATCTGTGGAAGGCACAATAGTTAGGGTCATCTGTCTTGTTCACGTCCTCAGGCTTCATGATCTCTGGAAGCTTGATTCTGTTTCTCCAGAGGAGAGTGTCGAAGGTAGGCACTGCCAAGTCCTTATCGAAGTAGTAGTGCCTCGGAGGGCGCTACTCATACGACTTGGTCTTCTAGCGCGGAGCCATTGTGGAGGTTGGATTAGCATCTATAGCCAAAATCTCTTTCCCCTTAGATCGAGGTTTATGAGAGGCGTTTGGTTCTGAAGATTTGTTCTTGGACTGAGGCTCTTCGGCTTCTAGTCACTTGATCATGTTCTAAACTTGCTCGCCTTAGTGAACAAGTTCTTTCTAGGTCCAGGTTTCCACCGTGCCGACTCTGGACAAAATGTGGATTGAGAGGTTATTGCGACACACCTCAACCAGGGTGCTTTGAGAGACCTGGTCTCGACATTGAAGCGACCGATTCCTGAATCTTTTCACAAAATCGTTGAATGACTCCGTCTTATTTTGTTTGTCAATGAGCAGGCTGGCCATTGATACTTCCGTATCATTGTCAAAGAAATAGGTCAAGAAAAGCCTCTCCACCTCAGCCCATGAATTGATGGAGCCTGGTTCCAACTTGCGAAACCATTCAAAGGCTACTCCCTTTAGGGTGCTGATGAACAGTCGGGTGAGAATGGTGTCGTTCCCCGTGTAGAATCCCGTCTGAGACAGGAAGTAGTAGATATGTTGGGAGGGAGATCCCTTGCTATCAAACTGGACTAGGCTCATTGGTTTGAACTTCACCGGGTAGGAGACCGTGTCCCTTTCGGGCGGATATGGTCTAACCACCCTAGCTCGTTCATGTTCTTCTAGAGTTTCAGGGCGTTGAGCTGACTCTGGAACTCGTCAAATCTCCTATCTCAGGGAGTGCTGCTCGAGTACGAGTGTCTTCCTAAGGAATTGTTGGAATAATCCGAGTGTGGCTCACGATTATCTTCTTCTTTAGTTGTGTGAGGAGGAGTGAGCTCTCGCTCTCTGTTACTAGAGGGTTTTCATTGATTTTGCGAATTCCTCTTCTTCTTCTTTTTCTCACTGAGAAGTTGCGCCATCATCTCCTTTAGAGAGCTGATGGTTGCCTGCTGCTCCTCAACCTTTTTGGCCAAGTCTTCAGAGGATTCCGCCATGTGCACCTTTGCGTGCTTGTCGTAGGCCGAGCTTGAAGTCTAAGATGTTGCTGCTGCTAAGCACACCTCATCCTCATTGTCGTAGATGGGTGACAAATGGGTATAATAGAATGGGATAGCCGCTCCTGTTTGAAGGCGGGTGCATTGGTATACACCCTCCTCTTCAACGGGGGAGGGGGACATCTAAATCCCGAGGCATATTCAGGATCTGAGGAATCCGAATACCAGGATTTACCTTTCCCTGTCATGTTAACTGTAGCTGCTGGAATCTCCAAGTCACCAATGGCTTGCTTCTTCTGACGATGGCATCTTCGACGAGGATGTCTTGGCTCAGGAGACTGTTGAGAAAGCCTCCAGAACACTGATGGCCTCAACGCCTTGGTGTAATGGTATTAACAAGTACCGCATGGATGAGCCTCTCGCAGTGGTAGTGAGGGCTTGCCTCGTGAATAGTGCATTTGCGAGTTAGATAATCCCTGAGATCCCCTACGGGTTGGTGGTGGTGACCCCCCGCATCGGAAGGACCAGTTGTGCAGTCGCATGGAGGAGACTCCAGGGAGTCGACTTGGGGGCACTTGGGAAAATTCTCAAGTGCCGACTTCATGCGACCTTTCCTTGACAGGCGAGGTTTGAAGTTTGGGTGAGTTTCAGCCATCTGCTGGTGAGCTCGAGCCGACTGCTCATTCAGGCGAGGTCTGGAGTTTGGGCGACCTTTAGCCGACTGCTTATTCAGGCGACCTTGCCTTGACAAGCGAGGTATGGAGTCTACAAGAGCTTCAACTGACTGTCGGCGAGCTCGAGCCGACTGCTCATTCAGGTGAGGTTTGCTTGCATGAGTCATTCTAGCTTGGCCTTTTTGGCTAAGGCTGGTTCTCAGACGGTCCTGCTGGGGTTCGCCTGCATGCTGGCTTCTATTTGGGGGGTGAAGCCTGCCTGTTGTATGGGGCTCGCCTGCTTGAAGGCGGAGCTCGCCTGAATCATGGAGTTTGCGTGATCTGGGCAACTTGCCTAATTTGGATAGACGACTTGAAGAGCGAAGCCTGCCTGATTTGGTGGGCTTGCTTGAGTTGCTGAGTTCGTCCAGATGGGGAACGTTGCTAATGCAAGGGAACCCACCTGACTAGGTGGGCTCACCTGAATTGCTGAGTCTGCCCAAGTGGGGAACTCGACTGCTGGAGGGAGGCTCACCTGGAACGCTAAGTTCGCTAGTTTTGAGAATTCTGCCAATGCAGGGGAGCCCGCCTGAATAGGTAGGCTCGTCTAATCGACCCGATCCTCCAAAATTAGGAACTTTACATTTCTGTCTGGCTTTCCTCAAGCCTAAATAGTAATTCAGACCGTCATAGGAAGTAAAGGCTTAGGCTTCTTGATGGGTGAGAGCTTGTCGTCTCCGTCGTTGGGCTCTTATGGAGAGGGGTCAACTTATGTCGATAGCAAAGGTGAGGTCGTCGATGCACCAAGATCTCCTCTTGCATGGGGGACTCCTTGGGTTGCTTGGAAACCCAACGAGCAGCCCTTTAGCTTGGTTGGTTGGTCGTCAGCTTGGCCTTAGCTGGCTTGGGGAAGATAGGACCCCCTGCTTTAGCTCGGGTAGAACTCTCAGGCGTGGCTGCCTCGACTACTTGGGGCTGAGCCACATATGCAACTCTGTAGTGCTTGCGTGATGCACGGCTACCCGAAGAGGAAGAAGACAATTATTCTTCATACTTGGCTTGGTCGAACTCGATCTAAAGGGACTCGAAAATCATCCCCGTCGTAATGTTGTCGTATTGCACCACTACCATTTCGGTTGAAGAAACAATCTCTCCCACTGCGGTCTCCATCTTCTGTTGGGTGTAAAAATTGACTTCCTGATAAGGGGTCGTTTGTGTTTATAAGATTGGCTTATTACAAACTAATAATCAATGTTTTACAATAGAGGAGAATGGGAGGTCTTTCTTGTTTAACGTGGGTTCTTTGATAGTGATAGGACACCTCCCTCAATGCTTGTGTTGAGTTTGCTTCCCTTGGACGATACGATCGAAGTCGAGGTTTGAGATTCAGTACTCAGCAGAAACTCCGGTGTGATTGGGTTCGAGTCTACCCGAGGCCAAACAAGTGCTTGTGCTTGTAGGCCGAATGCTTGCCTGTCGGAAGTCAATACCCAATCTTGATGAGTATCAAGGTCAGAAGCTTAGAGAGGGCTATGATGCAAGAGTTTGCAAAGAGCCAATGAGCCTCAAATCTGAGAGTCCAGATCAAGTCTACTTCAAAAAGGGAGACTTTAGCAAATAAGCCGAGGTTCAGCCTTCAGAAGTTGGATGATTAGCCAGCTAAAACCAAGCAGCCAATCAACCTCCTGAACATTGGTCTAATGAGGCTTTAAATAGGTAAGGGATAGCATTGGTCATCCCTTGATTTATAGGATTTGACCACTAGTAGGGGTGAGGAGCACCAGCCGCCCTAGCCGCAGGATGTGACTGTTTAGGAGGGGTCTACTAGTCACCTATTCTTGTAGCCATCAATGGCTATTTGTAGAAATGGGAGAGTTCTGGCCAATCCCTTGATTTGTGGGATATGGCCATGCCTAGATGAGGAGCGCCATGCTCCCCCCTTTGATTTGTAGGATATGACTGTTGATGTGACTGTTCTTATACCCCAGGTGGGCAATTGACAAGCATGTAGGCAAGCTTAGGGCTATCAAGCAAGCTTGGCCTTTAGGCGAGCTCACATCTAAGGTGAGCTTGAGCCTACAGGCGGGCTTTAGCTCAGGCGGACGAGTTCAATAATCAGGCGAGATCAGACTCATGCTGGCGAGTCATCCTCAGTCGAGTCACCTTTAATCAAGTCATGCTGACAAGTTAGCCAAACAGGCGGGTTTGATTTGTGTGGATGACTCAAGCAGATAGGCGAAGGCGAGCTCATAAAACAGGCAAGTCCAACTCATGCTAACAAGTCAACTTCGGGAGGAAGACTGATACTGCCCTTCGAGTCGACACGAAGGGGTGTCGTCCCGAGGTCTTGGCGAGCTAACTTCGAACGTGAGACTAACACCGCCCTTTGAGTCAATGAGGGGGTCTCGACGAGTCGACTAGAAGGTCTCAGCAACTTGGTCTTCAAAGTGCAGACTGACACCGCCCTTCGAGTCGACGAGGGGGTCTCGGCCCTTCGAGTCGTCGAGGGGGTCTCGGCGAGTCAACTAAAAGGTCTTAGCAACTTGGTCTTTGAAGTGCGGACTGACACCGACCTTCAAGTCGACGAGGGGGTCTTAGCGAGTCGACTAGAAGGTCTTGGCAACTTGGTATCCGAGGCGAGGGGGTCTCGGCTCTTCGAATCGACGAGGGGGTCTTGACGAGTCAACTACAAGGTCTCAGCAACTTGGTATCTGAGGTGAGGGGACTCTTGATGATTCGACTTTGGGAGTCGACCAACGAGAATTCAGTCGTGTAGAACTCTTAAGCAATTTTCATTGCCTACATATACTTACAAAGTTTTCTTCTCATATGACTATTTCTATTGCGTTATATGATTTTGATGAAAACAAAAGGGGGAGAGAGATCAAGATTGGTGGTTGTTTCAAATTGTTTTAAAAATATGGTGAAATTGTTTTCATGCCCGGGAGCACGGTTCTAGGGGGAGTATGTCAATACGGAGAGCAATTTGGATTTATTTTGATATACTATTGACATGTTATGCTTCACGAAGGCACACACTCAACACATGACATGTTAACATAGAATCAATCTTAACTTCTAGGTTTGTTATCATCAAAAGAGGAAGATTGTTGGGTATGACCATCTATGAACATTGTTTGATAATAAGAAACTCCTATGAACGTTCTGATCTGTGTGTTGAGTTGTGTAGGTTGCAGGTTGAACAGAAAAGGATTGTATATATATATATGTGTGTGTGTGTGTGTGTGTGTGTGTGTGTGTGTGTGTGGTGTATGTGGTGTGTGTGCGTGCGTGCGTGTGTGTGTGTGTTTGTATATCTATATATAAAAATATATTAATAAATATTTTGTTATATTGTTAATTAATAAATAGTATATAGATACGTAAGTATTTATATATATGCATTTATTAATTCAATTTATGACAAATATATAATTAATATATATGCAGTTATATATACATATACATATATACTAATATACTATACATATATATATACATATGTGTGTGTGTGTGTGTGTGTGTGTGTGTGTGTGTGTGTGCATACTATTTCCAAAGCCCAAGAAAATTTATTTTACAAGATTTCCACAAGGCATAGTTCAAAGTCTGCAGGAAAAACCCCACACAAACAGGCCCAGATAAGATTTATTGTTCATATCTCTGGTCTGTTCAGCCTTGCATCAATCCAGCAGTGCACATCAAATGCGCGTGATTTCAGCTGCAAGCGAGCCCCACCTCACATGGGTGCGCTATTGAAGGGAGAGAGAAAAACAGGCAATTGATCACAGGAGGATATTTTAGCCAATAATTGCGTACCACGTGGCATATGGAGTGTAAAAAAAATGGTACAAATACATAGTCATATACCTGTACGTGTCCAGTGTTTTATGGGTGTTTTGACTTTTCTATGGCCCCAGATTTTGCCACATGTCATATCCAAGGGGCAGAATTAACCCTAAGTAGATTTGGGTTAGCAAAACCTACTTAAAGGCTGTTAATAATGGCAGAGAGTGAGATTAATGAAAAAATAGAGCAGAATACAACAGAATTCACAAATACTCCTCCTTGCGCATGCTTCACTCAAAAATTCGTAGAAATTCGCAAAAATCTCTGTTTTGTGATCCATCAGAAGTTTGTGAAGTAGACTCAGAGTCGGACTCGCTAATACTAGTTTTATAATGAGTGCTACTTTATAAAATTGTAGATCGATGCGATAAAGACAACAGAATACGTAGATCCTCCTCCTTGCATAGACTACACTCAAAAATTCGTAGAAATTCGCAAAAATCTCTGTTTTACGATCCATCAAAAGATGTACAAAGTAGACTCAGAGTTAGACATACTAATACTAGGTTTACATCAAGTTCTACTTCATAAAATTCCAGATTGACGTGACAAATACAACATTAAGCTTCTCTAAACTTTGTTCCCTTCATTTTTATTCGTTGTCGATCTATATTGTCTTTTACACTTATTTTGGACTTTAGATCTATTTTAGGTTGGGTTACAGACTACGGGCTTATAGCTTGTGGGAATTGTTAGTAGATTTAGTTTACATAGTGGCAGTAACCAACGAATCGTAACGGGGAGGACGCTTACTGTGGGTAGCCAATCTTACCGGGTGTAAGGGGTTGTGAAACTGTTTTGTTAGTGATTCTGGTTGTAGGACGTAGGCATGGAGGCTGAACCTGGGTACATCTGTGTGTGCTTTACATTCTGCATTACTTTTTGCATATTATAACTGCCTGCATTTGTGATTTGATATATCTGTGTGGTTGTTTGTTTGTTTGGCTAAATTAAAATTTATAAATTGGTCATAGCCTATTCACCCCTCCCCCTCCCTCTAGGCTAATCCTTGATCCAACAGTGAAGCCTAGAGAGAGGTAATAAATCCAAGAACTTGAGGAAGATGACATGGGTAGGGCAATGCTTAGAGGAGTGTCTTGTGGTATTGACAATCATGTGATATTGTAAAAGTTTTCGGTGAGCTAGAAAACCAATTATGTAGTTTTTATGATTAATGGAGAATCTCCTTGAGGGTAAGGAGCGGACACGTAGGTCGAGGGTGACCGAACTCCGTGAACATATTTTGTGTTTGTGTTTATCTTTGGTGCACTCTTATTGTCTCATTACTTATATTGCCTATTATTCATTATATATCCTTGCATATATCTCTTGTATACATCATATTGCTAGGATATTTGTTAATAAGCACTGCTAAAAAATGAGGCATCCTAGACGGAAAATTCCGTCTAGGATACCCAGAATTCCGTCTAGGATGAGTATTCTAGACGGAATTCCGTCTAGAATATGCGTCTAGTTTGTTTCCGTCTAGTATGCAGTATTCTAGACGGAAATTCCGTCTGGAATACATCCTAGACGGAATATTCTAGACGGAATTCAAAACCGTCTAGAATACATCCTAGACGGAATATTCTAGACGGAAATTCCGTCTAGAATAATTCATCCTAGACGGAAAAAAATTCCGTCTAGAATAAGTATTCTAGACGGAATTTTCCGTCTAGAATACTTATTCTAGACGGAATTTGATTTTTTTAAATTTTTTAAATTTTTTAATTTTTAAAAAGTATTCTAGACGGAATTTTAGCATCCTAGACGGAATTTCCGTCTAGGATACTTGCTACAGTAGTTTTTTTTTTTTTTTTTTTTTTTTTTGCAGAATCTACTTTGAATGTATGTACACAATATTAAACAACAAAAAATTATATTCATATCCAACACAATCTAATTCATTCCAATATCAAATCCAATTATATTCAAATAATACATTCACCAAAATAGTAGAGATACATAAATTATTTACAAACGTTTACATAAATTATTTACAATGGCTATGACACTGCTAGGAAAGAATGTAATTCATCGATACATGATTAATAATCTATTTGAGTTCCTTTCTGTTCTTTCATATTTGCTTTCTGTTCTTCCATATTTGCTTGACACCATCCAACTCCTTCCAGAATGCCTCATAATAGCCAGGAATGCTGCAAAATGAAGAACGGTTATGCATAAGGCAAGGAGTTATCGAAGTAGAGTATCATATTTCTTAGTACAAGCTATTATCTAAATCAGTTAGTAGATGAATCCAGCAGGAACAATTTGAGGAATAGTGTTCCACCAAGAATAGTAAAATGGAGAGTTCCTGTACCCAAAACAATTAATATTCAAAGAGCGTGCGATGAGGTACTTAATCTCAAAATGTGTGTATGCAGGAACAATTTTAGCTCCAGGGAGAAGCATGGTAAGTATTAAGAATTATAAATTTCTGTTTGTATCATGAACAAATAATAATATCCCGAATGAATTATAAATTTCTGTTTGTATTAATAAAATCATACGAAACCTGAAATCATATGAAACCTACTGTAACATGAATTGCGTACCTGATTTGACATGAAATATACCTGTTTGAGATGAAAATAATCACACAAAACCTGTTTTCTAAGAAAAAAATAAACAAGACCTGTAATAACCATGATTATTCATAAATTTATGAAATACGTACCTGAATTAGACAAACAAATTTCTGAAACCTATAAAAACATATAAACGGCCTGAATAACCATATTTTAGTATATAACATAGCAAATAGCATCGATCCTGATAATTTATACATGTTGAGCTTTATGTGCAAAAAATCATTTGAAAATATTTCTTGACATCATGTCAAATAAATCAGCCACATGTATATGCAAATTATGGCTGTGGGCTCAGAACTTGTTCAATATCATCATTGTTAGCCATCCAGTACAATATCAACAGATATTGCAGGTTGCTAATCTCAGAAAAATTGACAATCATCATAGCCTAAATTAAACGCCCACAAACAGTATCATAATCAACAAACAGTGCGGAAAATTTGAACACACATAGAACTCCAAGTGACTAAACCCAACAACCAAAAACAGAAGGAACAAAATCAGAAGGAACAAAATCAGCAACAACCAACAACAAGATCAACCAACAACCAGCAACCAGATCAACCAACAACAAGATCAACCAACGACCAGACCAACCAACAACCAGCAACAAGTAATGTGTATGTTTGTGATTCATCTGAAACAAAGGTTAATCACCAATTTTCATTTTCATAATATAAATGTACAATGTGAGGAAATGAGGCAACTGAAGGATGATTGCGACCCTACTTTGGATTGTTGGAGACATGAAGCAGCAGAATGTTATCTTGTCTTTTCCTTATATCTCAAAAACTATGAATTTGGTAGAGTTAGAACAAGATATAAAGCAGCACTTTATGCTTAAAGAGTATAAATTCTCACAATAAAGAGTTAAAAAAATCAGGATATGATAGCATTATAAATCATTATACCAGCATCTGCTTGGTGTAAAAATTCTTATGTATCTTTACAGTAATTGGATGGTAAAAATAGGTGGAGAAAGTAATGAACAGATTCATAAACTTCTTTCACCATTATTGGTCATCAGATTGTGTTTCCCTTTATACGTAACTCTTTTCCAGCCAAACATGTTCTTGTGGAGGCATATGTTTTATGACCAAACAAAGAAAAAAATTTGTTTCTGCAAAAATGGGGAATGATCCCCCCCCCCTTGTATTCTGACACAGGTGAAGGTGAGATGTAAACCTTCTTCTGGAACTTGGATAAATAAAACACATGAAGCTAGAAAGGCCACAGCATTCAAGTCTACAGAAAAACATATAGAACATGTACCCCCATACATCACGTCTCGTGGCATAATGTAACATTAGTATGATATATGATAAACATGCCAATTGGATGTAAGCCACTGGAAAGCCAACAGATATTGTGACAGAACATAATAGAAATAATACATCAAGTAAATCCAAGATAATCATCATCAAGCATAATCTTAAGTCACCTACTAAATTGTGTCAGCGAACATCATAGTAAAAATGAGACTCTAGGAAATGTCATAAATAAGTGATTTTTATCACCAGTTGTTTGATGACTCCAGTCTCTGTGAGAGGTGCAAGTTGCAATTTAGAAGGCAAACTTGGTGGATAAGGCAAAACGTGTTCCTTACAAACTACCGCAAAGTATTACATCAGAAGATTCTACTTTTCCAAGTAGAAGTTTAAAGGAAAATTCCAATGAGTTCTTTGTAGTTTAAAAATGTATCAACGTGAGACAGAACAAAGAATACAGTTGTCAAAGAACATACTTGTCCTAATTATGACGTAAGGCTAAGAAATTTATTGTCCTGGCCGTTTCCACTAACTGATTTTGTGGTTGAATGTTCAATATTCAGCTAACCTCAGATTTCCAACTTTCCATCAAAAATCAATTAAAATTAAGGGGTTTAGGAAGCACCAATTTTGACTTCTATTTTCCTCATCAAAATCAAAACATAGGAATTATAGTTACCTGTAGCTCTTTACTGAAGAAAACAAAAGCAAAACCTTTAAGTAGATTGAATGAATTAAGTTACATGACCCGAACTGGCCGCGGCCGAGCTCGCGGAGGAAGTCGTAGTGGCGGCGGACGTCGCCAGCGGCGTTAAGAGGGCGGTTGAGGACGCGGCCATGGGTGGCGGGGGGGCGAGAGGGCAATTGGGGTTTGGGGTTAGGGTTAGGGTTTTGGAGTTGGGATCCTGTGGCCATGGGGGACTCAGAGTTGGCCATGGGGTGAGGTTGAGGAGGGAGAGGGAGAGGAGGGGGAGGCGGTGGAGGGAGGAGTAGGAGCTTGGAGTTGAAGATTTGGGGGATGAGGTGGTCCTGAAAATTTAGATTTTAGGGATGAAAATTCCAATTTTGGGGGGAAAGGAGAGCGGCTGGAGTTTTGATGGATTTTTTTTAAATGGTCAGTTATCCTAGACGGAAATTTCCGTCTAGGATGTATTCTAGACGGAAATTTCCGTCTAGAATACCTGGTTATTTAAAAAAAAATAAAAAATAAAGAAACCGTCTAGGATACTATTCTAGACGGAATTTTCCGTCTAGAATACTTATTCTAGACGGAATATTCTAGACGGAAAATTTCCGTCTAGTTTAATACATTCTAGACGGAAAAAATTCCGTCTACAATATTCCGTCTAGAATATACGATTTTCTACTAGTGAAGTTTTTAATTTGACATCGATATCGGATTAGATTTGCTATTACCCTATTCACCCCCTCTAAGGTACTTTTATTTGGACATGACCCCTATTAATAAAATCCAAAGCCCGTGGGTTATGACCCCATTTGGGCGCATTTAGTGTACGGACACGGTCGTAGCAATAATTTGCAAATGACCCTTCCTATTGCAATATGTGCAATGAAATGGGTGCATTTGTTTATATTGACTTTGTGATTGTACATGAGAAATATATACAAATAAAGTTGGTCTTTTAGAAGTATTTTACAAATGTGAAACTCTTTTTAAATCAAAACAAAATTTGATTAAAATCATTTTGTCAAAATTAAGTGTTTTAAACAAAATCGTATTTATGAGATTTTACAAAATGATAAGTTTTTACAAACGGTAAAATTAAAAAAATTTCTTTTCTAACATGTTTATTTTCATTGTAGTAATCATTTCCCAAATTTCATAATTTTTGGAATTTATTTGCTATTTTTAAACTCACTTTGAAAATTAGTTTATTGTTCATTTAAGGGCTATGCACGTTTATCAGTCGACCGATTGTTCATCATCAGTTGACCGATAAACTCCTCTACAATTTTATTTTTGTTTCTGCTCAGTCGATCGACTGTTCATATCAGTTGACTGATAAACTACCTTGTAATATCGATTTTTGTTTCTGCTTAGTCGACCGATCATTATCAGTCGACTAAACAGTGTATCAGTCGACCGATGGCAAAAATTAGTCGACTGACAGTGAGGTATTTTTACTGGTTTTTTTTTGGATTTTTGCTTTTAAACCCATGTTTTTGGAAATGTTCTTTGTTAATCATTACATATTATGAGTTTATTGGTCTTGATTTTAATAAGAAGTTTATATTGATCAACCTCCTAGATTTATTAATTTTTCCTCATCATGTTTACCGGGTGCAAAAAGTGTTTATATGGAATGAACCAAATTCAAATAGCTTGGTATGCTCTCCTTTTGAATTTTCTTGTCGAAAATGCTATGATAGATCTTGGTTTGTTTTATCCTAAGCATAATTCTTTTGACCTTTTGTGCATGAAACACATAAATGTTTCGATATTATTCTTCGTGTGATCATATAGATAGGAAAGATGTGTCCCTTATTTATATTGATTCAAAATCTCTATTAATGGACATCTTTACCTAACCTCTTTGCGAACAATTATTTTGGTGTATAAGAGGTGGATTAGGCATGTACATCCATTGATTCAATTTTTTTTGCTTAATCACTTTTTTACACTCTTCAAAAATGATGTTTTTATGGATTTATTGATCATACATGTTTTAAATGTCATTGTGTTCTTAATCAATCATGATTTATGTTTGATAATTTATGAATTTTTGGATTTATTGATTAAACATTTGACTTTTGCTTTTTGAATCTTTTTCATTTTTGGAATATTTTTGTTTTTGATATATATCTTATTGATATATTTATGTTTAAGACCCTTGTAACACTTTTTCTTAACGATTCATATATATGTGTTTACTTGGTCTCTTTGTATGTGAGTTGAGAGTAGCACGTTTCCATATAAATGTTTTTGTTCACATATAGCCGCCTTGTTTCTTCTTGATATATGCTTTTAGGCTTGTTGATAGGGAGAGCCTACCCTATCTCTTTTCTTGTTTATACTCACCATGCCTTATTGATAGGGGGAGGTTTTACTCTCTTCATTCTTATTGTTTTTCCTATTTTGATGTTGACAAAGAGGGAGAAACAAGTGGATTGTGACTATTTAACTTTCTCATGCATGTGAATTATAAATTGTATATTCATTTGATATCATGCATATTTTTATATACTATTTGTGTAGATTGTCTGTCATCATCAAAAAGGGGGAAATTGTTAGGTCTCATGTTTATAAGCCTATTATATCTAATCTAGTTTTGATGATTAACAAACAATTCCTAACATCGTGTGTCGAATGTTTGCATTTGTTTTGTTAGGTAATCTACACAAATATCCTCCGTTGGAGGTTGGTAAGATTGCGCCTTCACGATGATATTCAAAGGAGGTTGGAAGGAAATTAGAATGAAGCCGTCGTAATTCAAGCCAAAGATATTATCACTTCATCCCCGCAACCAAGACAAGCTTAATGAAGATTTTTATCTTGGGTATAGTTTTGTAGGTTAGGTGTTTACTTTGTGTGTTTATACTTCAAGCTCAAAATTCATACACACACATATTGGTTTTTTCTTTATCACCGTTTTTAGATTATAGACTTAACGACACGATTTTATATCTTTTCTCAAGTCTATAAATCTTTTTTAAAGTGTTTCAAACTTGTTTGAAGAAATTTTATCAAAATCAAGTTTTAACGTTTTTGTATTTTTGAATGGTTTGTAAAATACATGAGTTTTCACAAATGGGAAATGCAATTTGCAAAATTCTTTTTCTAACATGTTCAATAACATGTGTACAAACATTTTGCAAAGTTTTATTATTTTTGGAGTTAATTTACTATGTTAAATCGATTTTACAAAATTAATTGTTTAGCAGTTTTTAGAAATTATTTCTCTAACATATTTATATTCATGTTTATAAACATTCTCCAAAATTTTATGATTTTTAGAGTTGATTTGCTATTTTTAATTAAATTTAGAAAGTTAGTTATGTAAAATTTCAAAATCTGCCAACTCAGCCAATGGTCACATTATCAGTCGACTGATGCACATTGTCAGTCGACCGATCGGCTATTTTTAGCAGCAACGGCTAGTTTTGGGAGCTGTGTTTGTGGGGGTATAAATACCCCTTTTGTTTTGGTCTTTCTTAAGGTTTTTTAGACAAGTTTTGGGCAGTTTGTTTCTGAGTTTTCAAGAGATTTTAAGTATGTTTAATGTGAAGAAAGTTTCGCAAAGAGAAGAATATTGATTTCATCTTTGAGGAGTTCAACCTCAATTCTTCATCCCTCTTTATTTAGAGAAGTTTTCTTAAATTCATTATCTAGTTTGTTTATATTTTAATTGTTATATTACTTGCTAGATTAATTCGAGTTCGATTTTATTTATACTCATCGGTTACACACACACACACACACCTAGAGCTTAAGTATTTTCATATATATTATATTTTGGGTCGTGGGGTTGTATCTTTGAGAGTAAGCTTTCATTTTATTCTCAATTTGTATTAGAGAACAAAATCTTGTATTTGCACTTAATTGTTGAGAACACGTTGTAATACACAGGGACACTTAGAGAGGTGGTTCGGAGAGACCATGGTCAATTCCAAGAGGAGTGTCGTTGGTAGTAAAGCCTAGAAAGAGGTAGTAAATCCAATAACTTAAGGAAAGTGACACGGGTAGGCCAATACTTAGAGGAGTTTCTTGTGGTATTGACAATCATGTGATA
Source organism: Asparagus kiusianus (assembly GCA_022839385.1). NCBI lineage: Eukaryota > Viridiplantae > Streptophyta > Magnoliopsida > Asparagales > Asparagaceae > Asparagus > Asparagus kiusianus. Next base: position 41,981 of record BQKN01066950.1, read on the forward strand.
TTATAAAAGTTTTCGGTGAGCTAGAAAACCGATTGTGTAGTTGTTTTTGTGATTAGCGGAGAATCTCCTCGAGGGTGAGGAGCGAAAAAGTAGGTCGAGGGTGACCGAACTCCATGAATATATTTTTGTGTTTGTGTTTGTCTTCGGCGCACTCTTATTATCTCATTGCTTATATCGCCTATTATTCATTATATATCCTTGTATATATCTCTTGTATACATTATATTGCTAGGATTAGTTAATAAGTTTTTAATTTGGCATCGATATTGGATTAGATTACCAATTATCCTATTCACTCCCCCCCACTAGGGTACTTTCACAGTCGACTGGTTCACAAATAAGTCGACTGATATACATATCGGTCGATTGTCTAGAGAGTTTTGTCAAAAACTATCAAGCAGTGATCAGTTGACTAGTTCACAAATAAGTCGACTGACCAGAGACTTTTGGTTAAGTCTCAGGGTTTGCATCAGTCATTTGATAGTCATAAAATAAGAATTTTGCAAGTCGACTGATAATTTGAAAGCTAAAAAAAATCATAAAACATCATTTTTGAGGAAGGTGATCGAGCAAACATGAATTAAAGGATGCACATGCCTAATTCACCTCTTATACGACAAAAGGTTTCTTTGCAAAGAGGCTTGGTAAAGATGTCCACTAATTAAGATTTTGTATCAATATACATAAGAGACACATCTTTCCTTTCTACATGATCATGTAAAAAGTGATGTCAAACATCTATATCTTTGGTTCTAGAATGAAGTACTGAATTTTTTAAAATATTTATATGTAAAACCCCGAAAATTTAAATATTTTATGATAAATAATGATAAATAAGTTAAATGGTGAAAATAATATATTTTGATATTTGAATATGATAATAATTGATTTGAGATCAATTCAATATATATTTGTGAATATATGAGTGCATATGTGCAAGTCATACACAAAGGCCAAAAGAGAAATCTGAGATTTATAACTAGTTATGAGTTTCTATATTTTACACACTGATATAGTTAAAATCTGAGAAGTGTAAAAGATCAAAGTTGTAGATCTCTTTAATAGCTTTCCAACAAATCTTAAATCACCTCATTCGGAGGCCGGACGAGAAAGTTATGTCCATTATATCGAACTCCAACCTGTATGCAGGTTTCTATACGGTCGACTACTGGGCGTGCAGACGCCAGAATTGTCTCTGTTTCGGGTTGGTTTTGTTTATACCGAAGCCGAGAGTATACCTAAGTATATATATCCGTTTTGAAGCTCTCAGAACCCTCTTTTAAACCCTAATAGCCTTAGCCCCCTCCTCTCTCTCAAACCCTAAACCCCCTTTCTTTGGCTTGGAGGATTTTGGAGGAGCTGACGCGAGATACATCGGTGTTCAGCGAAGGAGGATCGTTCTCACTCATCTTTAGGAGTTCATCAACACCCCTCAGATGAGTTTCATCTTGCCTAATCCTACACCTATGTTTTAAACGTTTTTAATAAAGTTTTCCTGTGTTTTATGAACCTAAAATGCTATTTTATATATAAAGATAGATCTTTATATTGTATGTTGCAAAGAGAATAAGTTTTCAGTTAATAAAGATCACCCACGAATTTCTTAATGCAGATCTAGATCTAAAAATTTTCCTAACAAGAGTTTTGAAAGAAAGATAATTGTTTTCAAACATGTCGACATGCATACATGTGTTTAAAAAGGTTTTTTTTGTCTATAGTGATTAGATTGTATTTTTTTTACATATTCTAGAAATGCTAAATCACGTATATAGGATTTGTAGTATATAGAATCGTTGTATGGCTTTTGAATCAACCTCGAGGAGCAGAAACCTGTAGAAAAGGTTTCTGTCTCTTTGCGGTCGATCGGTGGGGAATTTTCTGTGTGTTCATGTTGTTGCATAAGTTTGTGTGGCTGGAGAGACACCTATGTTATATGGGATTATAATATACTGGGATTTATGTATATGAGTTGACTACGGACACGAGTTTTAGATTCACTCACCGAACACGAGAGTGGGTAGTAAATATGCTAATTTTTTATATTACTTTCATGTTGAAGTCCTCGTGTTGGACTATAATCCATTGAAGTCCTCATGTTGGACTATAATCCATTGAAGTCCTCGTGTTGGACTATAATCCGTTGAAGTCCTCGTAATGCACTATAATCCATTACAGCCCTCGTGTTGGACTTTAAGCTTTTTCAGTTCTTGTATTGGACATTTACCTATTTCAATCCACGAGTTGGGCACGTATTTGACATCTGACAGGTCATTGATATTATGGTTGGAAATAGAGCTATATTTCTTTCTTGCTCCATGTTGTAGCTTTTTTTAGGATTTGATATTTAGCTATTTATAATTTGAGCTAACGAGAGACGTATCTATGCTTGTGTTGTAAATTTCTAAATATCAAACCACCATTTTATTTCGGAGTAGATGATTGACTATTTATATGTATTAACAACTATTTTTCTTTCTTCTAGCCCTTCCCCTTGGGGTTGGTTGAGATGTTACTCGCTTGTGCTTGACGCTTGTTGTTTCCCCTCTTTCGGGTAACGTGCCGGGTGCACGGAGAGCCGTAGGTTGATGGAGTTGCTCTAGCAGTTATTTATCTATATTGTTAGTAGTTTATGTCAGAACTCCACAGTAGATGTGTTTATGAAAATTTGAGTTACTATTCTAGTTTTGTAAAGGCGATGTGCCTAAATATCATTTCATTTGATTTCCTATGTCGAGACACTTGTATTCAGTCAGATGTTATTTCTCTCAGAGATTGGTCTATTTTTTTAGTGGTGATGATTTTTTTTAGAATATCTGTCATTTAGTATTTTTTTCTATATATTTCCACTAGCCTGTTTTGTACGTACACCTATTGTTGATTCTATTAGATAGATAGTAATTATGATGGTGAAACATACTATTACACGGTGTAGTGCATGGCAGGTTTGACATTCTTGGTTTCACCTTGGACTGCAGCCTTGTTGAAACCAGAGGCATCACAGTTGGTATCAGAGCTCTAGTTCCAGTATCCTTAGGATCATCCTATGCCGAGTCATGGAGTTAGAGTACAGTTTCTTAAGATTCATGTATAGAGTCCGCTAGAAATCTCTAGAATGAGTGAGGACGTTATATACACGTATTCAAAAATTACGAATATTTTTTTTGTGAGACTAGTATTCATTGATATTAAAAGTATTTAAGTGAATGATATATGATACGAATTTCTTATCTTTACGAATTCCATATATGTTTCGTTCGAGGACTTATAAACTTTCTTCTATATGCTTAGATGGCCGGACGTGGTAGACCTCATACCTGGAGAGCTGGTCGGACAGAGCTACAGCAGGCTTCACCAGAGCCACAACAGGCTCCACCCGAGCCGTAGCAGGCTCCCCAGTATTTGATAGACCTGATGGCTCCTATAGCCGCTAGGATGGCACCACTTGAGGAGCTTGTGGTGAATCACATCACACCACCACCACCACCACTAGTAGTTCTACCATCGGAGATACTAGCTATTCTTATTGTGGAAAATTTCCCAGAAGACACACCCGTACCCACCTCATAGGTAGTTGCTGATAGAACCACAGAACAGGAGGTTTGGCTCCGCTTAGTGGAGAGATACCAGAAGATGAGAGCACCTGAGTTTCAGGGATTATCAGATTCTCTTGCGGCACATAAGTGGAAGGAAGATGTGAGTAACACCCTTGAGATACTTAATGTGACTTCGATTAAGAAGCAGAGGCTAGCATCCTACAGTCTCAAAGGGGATGCAGGGAGATGGTACCGGCTACAGTTTACCCCAGAACAGAGGATGACCCTCACCTAGGAGGACTTTGTCTATTTTTTCGATGAGTAGTATATCTCTTCTACGGTACGAGCTGGGAAAGAGATTGAGTTGTCCAGATTGACGCAAGGAGACATGTTAGTAGCTAATTTCGAGAGCAGATTTATGAGCCAACTTCACTTTACGGGCATGTGGCAGACTGGAGAACCAGGCACAGATGTTTCTAGCAGGACTTCGCCCTAGCCTTTGTCGATATCTCGTTTCTAGGAGGTTCTACTTAGTTCGAGAGGTAGCTGATGTTGCCACTTCATAGGAAAACAAGTCAGCTATGTTTCAGAAAGATAAGGAAGGGAATACTAAGGATAAGGGTAAGAACAATATGCCTTTTTTAGGACCCCAGCAGCAGAAGAAAGCCCTCATAGGAGAGGACCCTAGCATGATCAGAGAGCGCCTCAGCAGCTCAAGTTTCAGGGCACATGTTTTAAGTGTCACAAGATTGGCCACAGAGCATCAGACTGTCATAGTGCACCAGCAGGAGCCCAGCAAGGGAAAGGGCAGAATCAACAGCAGAACCGATTTCAGGGCCGAGGTCAGGGCCAGCAGATGAGACTCGAGGCAATGCAATAGTTCCGATGATTGAGGGATAAGTTCACGTAGTTCAGGAGGTCCCTCAAGGATAGATAGTCCCATATGCTCCACTTCCAGCAGCAGAGCAGCCTCCAGCCACCAGCAGAGTCTATGCGGTAGTACCTCATGATCATGGTACAAGCGGGGCCGTAGTGGAGGGTACGTTCCTCATGAGCTCCTTTCCAGCCCGTATTCTTTTTGATTCAGGGGCTTCGCATTCTTTCATATCTTATGCATTCATGATTAGACTTCAGCTTGTAGCTCAGCCTCTAGACATTCTTTTGTCAGTTTCCACCCCTCTAGGTGAGATGTCGCTCTTGGAGAGCATTTGTAAGAGGTGTATTATCAGTTTAGACAAGTCCGAGTTCATTGTCGATCTGATAGTATTGCGCATGTTAGAGTTTGATGTTATTCTTGGTATGGATTGTCTATCTTCCTACTACGTCAGTATTGACTGTTTTGCAAAAACAATCAATTTGCGAGCGTCCGATGGGTCCGAGTTAGTTATGGCAACTTCTCAAGGGAACCAGTTTGTAGAGTCATTACTGGCATACATCGAAGAGGTGATGCTTTGGGATCAGAGTGTTGAGATATGCGAGATTAGAGTTGTCTCAAATTATCAGGATGTCTTTCAAGACATACCTGGGTTACCTCCTGTGAGAGAGGTTGAGTTTTGTATTGAGTTAAAGCCAAACACAACCCCGATATCCCAAGCACCCTATCGCATAGCACCTGCTGAGATGATGGAGCTACAGACCCAGTTGGATAAGTTGTTAGCTCAGGACTTTATTCGTCGGAGTCATTTTTCGTGGTGAGCATCGGTCCTCTTCGTGAAGAAGGATGGTAGTATGCGATTATGTATCAACTACCGTGAGTTGAACAAAGTCAATATCCGAAATAGATATCCTTTACCTCAGATTGATGACTTGTTCGATCAGCTACAGGGAGCGTAGTATTTCTCGAAGATTGATCTTCGTTCTGGTTATCATCAGCTGTGGGTTTGGGAGATGGATATTCCTAAGATCGTATTTCTGACTCGATATGGGTCCTTCGAGTTTTTGGTCATGCCATTTGGGTTGACCAATGCACCCGTGGTATTTATGGATATGATGAACCAGGTCTTCCGTCCATATTTGGACCAATTCGTGATTGTATTTATCGATGACATTCTCATCTATTCGAGATCGAAGTTAGAGCACAAGCAGCATCTATGTTTGGCTTTACAGACTTTGAGGGAGCATCAGCTATATGCTAAGTTCAGCAAGTGCGAGTTTTGGATTTTTGAGGTCAGGTTTCTTGGCCATATTATCAGCAGAGAGGGCATAACAATGGACCCAGCTAAGGTTTCAGCAGTGCTTGATTGGGAACCACTGAAGACGGTTACTGAGATTCGTGGCTTTTTGGGGTTAGCTGGCTATTACGGGAAGCTCATTCAGGATTTCTTAAAGATTACGATGCCACTTACACGCCTTACGAAGAAGGGTGTATAGTTTACTTGGAGCACAAAATGCCAAAAGGCCTTTGATACCTTAAAGGCTAAGTTAACTACGGCGCCAGTCCTTACTATTTCGAGCAGTAACAAGACATTTGTCGTATACACGGATGCATCCTTAGCAGGTTTGGGAGGTGTTCTGATGCAAACTCAGAGGGTAGTAACATACATCTCACGAGAGCTAAGGGTAGATGAGCAGAACTACCCCACTCATAATTTAGAGTTAGCAACGGTAGTATTCGCACTGAAGGCGTAGAGACACTATTTGTATGGAGTTCAGTTCGAGCTATTCACAGATCACCAGAGTCTAAAGTACCTATTCTCCCAGAAGGAACTTAATTAGAGATAGCTGCGATGGATTGAGTTCATCAAGGACTACGAGTTCGTAATTCAGTATCACTTGGGGAAGGTGAACGTCGTTGCAGATGCTTTGAGTAGGAAGCGTTGACATCGGGTTGCGGCCTTGAGGTGCTCGTTGTATCAAGATATTCTCACTCTTAGCCAGTTTGATTTTAGGCCAGAGATTGGCGGGACCAACACATACTTAGGAGCTATATTAGTATATCTATCTTGGAGGGACAGAGTAGTTAGAGCTCAGTTAGAGGACTCTTAGATTCAAATCCGGAAGGAGGAGATTTCTAAAGAGCCCAAGGACGATTGGACCATTGGAGCAGATGGAGGCCTTTGAATGAAGGATCGATTGGTTATGCCAGCTAGTGTAGAGCTGAAGAAGGAGTTGTTTGATGAAGCACATCGTACCCGATATTCAGTGCATCCAGGAACCACTAAGATGTACAAGAACTTGAGGAGACACTTTTGGTGGAGTGGTATGCGTAGGGAGATTGCAGAATATGTGGCTAAGTGCTTCAATTGCTAACAAGTGAAGGCAGAACACCAGAGACCAGCAGGGACACTTCAGCCTTTACCAATCCTAGAATGGAAGTGGGCGGACATTTCTATGGACTTCATTGTAGGGTTGCCAAAGTCGAAGAAGGAGAACGATTCAATTTGGGTGATAGTGGATCGGTTGACGAAGTCGACACATTTTATTCTAGTGAGGACTACTTATACCGCCGAGATATATGTGAGGATGTTTATTCGAGAGATAGTTCGACTTCACGGAGTTCCAGATATGATTGTATCAGATCGAGGCTCAGTTTTCACCTCGCACTTTTGGAGGAGTTTCCAGGATTCATTTGGTAGCAGGTTATTACACAACAGTGTATTCCACCCTCAGACAGAAGGTCAGACAGAGAGAGTGAACCAGGTGTTGGAGGACATACTGCGGGCTTGTATCATTGATTTTTAAGGCAGCTGGGAGGATCATATTCCATTGATAGAGTTATCTTATAATAATAGTTATCAAGCGACGATTGGTGTGGCCCTGTATGAGGCATTGTACGGGAGACAATGTAGATCCCCTATATGTTGGATAGAGCCGGATGATAGCTTGTTGCTTGGACCAGAGCTAGTGAGGTAGACTACAGAGAAGGTAGCATTGATCAGGGAGCGTATTCTATCCGCTCAAAGTCGGTAGAAGAGCTACGTGGATCATAGACGGTGACCTTTAGAGTTTCAGGTAGAAGATTGTGTCATGCTGAAGGTATCAACGATGAAAGGTGTCTAGCGATTTGGTAGATGGGGAAAGCTTGCCCCGAGATATATTGGCCATTTTCAGATTGTTGAGCGTATTGGAACTGTTTCACATAGACTAGATCTTCCAGCATCGGTGTCTAGTGTGCACGATGTATTTTATATTTTGATGCTCAAAAAGCACTTGCATGATGAGGAGAGACAGCGAGTATTAGATACTCTGGAGATTGAGCTTCAGGACGATTTGTCTACTATTGAGATCCCAGTTTGTATACTTACTAGAGAAGACAAAAGACTTAGAAACAAGATGATTCCTTTGGTGAAGGTCCAATGGAAAGGATCTGAGGAGATTTCTTGGGAGCGCGAAGAGGATATGCATCGTGACTACCCACACCTGTTTGAACAGGTAAATTGTTTGGATTATGTTTTTCTTATGGTTTATGATGATTTTGGGATAGTCATATTTATCTTTAACACTAGAATGAATGTATTATCACTTAATCCTTAATCATTTGGAATACATGGTATATATATGGGAGGTTTCTTGTTTGGATTTTTCGCTCGACGTACTAGTTCCATTTAGTTAAGGGTTAAGTGAGAGTATCCGTATTTTAGATTGTTAAGCATATCTATTACTAGTGATTCATATCTAGTGATTAATGGTATGAGATGTGTACGAGAGAGTTTCCTTCTCTGGATTATCCCCTCTTAGTGCTTTTCTTATATTATTAATTCCTAAGATATGTTGCGGAAATTCGAGGACAAAATTCTTTTAAGGGGGGAATAATGTAAAACCCCAAAAATTTGAATATTTTATGATAAATAATAATAAATATGTTATATGGTGAAAAATAATATATTTTAATATTTGAATATGATAAGAATTGATTTAAGATCAATTTAATATATATTTGTGAATATATGAGTGCATATGTGCAAGTCATGCACAAAGGCCAAAAGAGAAATCTGAGATTTATGACCAGTTATGAGTTTTTATATTTTATGCACCGATACAGTTAGAATTTGAGAAAGTGTAAAGATCGAAGTTGTAGGTCTCTTCAATAGATTTCCAATAAATCTTAAATCATCTCATTCAGAGATCAGGTGAGAAAGTTATGTCCAATATACCGAACCCCAACCTGTGTGCAGGTTTCTATACGGTCGACTGCTGGGTGTGCAGACACCATGATTGTCTCTGTTTCGGGTTGATTTTATTTATACCAAAGTCGAGAGTATACCTAAGTATATATATCCATTTTGAAGCTCTCAGAACCCTCTTTTAAACCCTAATAGCCTCAGCCTCCTCCTCTCTCTCTCTCTCAAACCCTAAACCCCCTTTCTTTGGCGATTCTTGGAGGATTTTGGAGGAGCTGACGCGAGATCCATCAGTGTTCAGTGAAGGAGGATCGTTCTCACTAATCTTTGGGAGTTCATCAACACCCCTCAGGTGAGTTTCATCTCGCCCAATCCTACACCTATGTTTTAAATGTTTTTAATAATGTTTTCCTGTGTTTTATGAGCCGAAAATGCTATTTTATGTATAAAGATAGATCTTTATATTGTATGTTGCAAAAAGAACAAGTTTTCAGTTAATAAAGATCACCCACAAATTTCTTAATACAGATCTAGATCTAAAAATTTTCCTAACAAGAGTTTTGAAAGAAAGATAATTGTTTGCAAACGTGTCGACATGCATACATGTGTTTAAAAAGATTTCTTTTTGTCTATAGTGATTAAATTGTATTTTTTTACATATTCTAGAAATGCTAAATAATGTATATAGGATCTGTAGTATATAGAATCATCGTATAATGACTTTTGAATAATCCTCGAGGAGCAGAAACCTGTAGAAAAGGTTTCTGTCTCTCCGCGATTGACCGCTGGGGAATTTTCTTCATGTTCATGTTGTTGCATAAGTTTGTGTGGCTGGCGAGACACCTAGGTTATATAGGATTATAATACACTAGGATTTGTGTATAAGATTTGACTACGGACATGCGTTTTAGATTCACTCATCGAGACACGAGAGTGAGTAGTAAATATGCTGATTTTTTTATATATTACTTTCATGTTAAAGTCCTCATGTTGGACTATAATCCATTGAAGTCCTCGTGTTGGACTATAATCCATTAAAGTCCTTGTGTTGGACTATAATCCATTACAGTCCTCGTGTTGGACTTTAAGATTTTGCAGTTCATGTATTGGACATTTACCTATTTCAGTCCACGAGTTGGGCACGTATTTGACATCTGACAGGTCATTGATATTATGGTTGGAGATGGAGCTATATTTCTTTATTGCTCCATGTTGTAGCTTTTTTTATGATTTGGTATTTAGCTATTTACAATTTGAGCTAACGGGAGACGTACCTATGCTCGTGTTGTAAATTTCTAAATATCAAACCACCATTTTATTTCGGAGTAGATGATTAACTATCTGTATGTATTAATAACTATTTTTCTTTCTTCTAGCCCTTCCCCCCGGGGTTGGTTGAGATGTTACTCGCTAGCACTTGACGCTCGTTGTTTCCCCTCTTTTAGGTAACGAGCCAGGTGTATAGAAAGTCGTAGGTTGATGGAGTTGTTCTAGCAGTTATTTATCTATATTGTTAGTAGTTTATGTCAGAACTCAACAGTAGATGTGTTTATGAACATTTGAGTTAATATTCTAGTTTTGTAAAGGCGATGTGCCTAAATGTTATTTTATTTGATTTCCTATGTCGAGACACTTGTTTTCAGTCAGATGTTATTTTTCTCAGAGATTAGTCTATTTTTCAGTAGTGATGATTTCTTCAAAATATCTGTCGTTTAGTATTTCTTTTGTATATTTCTCTAGCCTATTTTGTACCTACACCTGTTATTGATTCTATTAGATAGATAGTAATTGTGATGGTGAAACATACTATTGCACGGTGTAGTGCATGGTAGGTTTGACATTCTTCGTTTCACCTTGGACTGTAGCCTTGTTGAAACCAGGGCGTCACATTATAGCACTAGTATTATCAAAAAAATTGTACCATAAAAATGTAAGTCAAAATCAACCAAATTTTGTTTCATCCATAATAATTGAGCACAACATAAGCCGAGGATAATATATTCCGCTTTCATAGTGGATAAGGCGATGCAATTTTGCTTCTTGGATGACCAAGAAACCAGGGAGTGGCCTAGGAATTTGCAAGTGCCACTAGTACTATTGTGGTCTACATTGTATCCGGCAAAGTCAGCATCACAATAACCAAAAAGATCAAAAGAAGTATGCTTCCGATAAAATAAACCAAGATTAATTATATCATTTATATATTTAATAATACGTTTAACAACAATTAAATGAGATTTTTTAGAAGAAGCTTGAAACCGTGCACATGCACAAATACTAAACATTATGTCGTGTCTACTAGTAGTGAGATAAAGTAAACTATCTATCATACCTCGATACAGCTTTTGGTCTACTTTCTCACCATTTTCATCCGTGTCCAACTTGATGGAGGTATTCATTTGAGTTGGTGCATGCTTGGAGTTTGTCATCCCAAATTTTTTTACCAACTCTCTTGCATACTTGCTTTGTGAGACGAAAATTACATCATCACCTTGTTTGACTTGAGTCCAAGGAAGAACGTCAGCTCTCCCATCATGCTCATCTCAAATTTCTCTTGCATAACTTTTGAGAATTCCTTACACAAAGATTCATTAGTAGCCCCAAAAATAATATCTTCGACATAGACTGGAACTAAGATAAAATCATTTTTTTGTTGGGAACATGGTTGATGTTACAATATCTCTTGTATCTTGATGATAACAAATCATTGTTTATCTAACATATTTTACTGCAGATTCAAGATATACATCTCAAAGCAACAATCAAGTTATTAAGGCTATTTCAAAGACAAGATTTCAAAGATCAAAAGATGAAGTTCAAAAAATGTAATTCTGTCAATTTTGTCTTTTCTTTTAGAATCTTTGTACAAGCCTTGATCACACACACAACACACACTATTTACTTAGAAAATCATAAAAAATATTCTAAGTATAATCCTAATTTTAATCAGCATATAAATAAGTTATTAAACTATTGAAAATATCAAAAATATGGTTTCTGGCTGACCAAAGATAGGTCTGGTCGACCAGATTGATGAGCCAGAAACAGAGATTCAGAAAAATCTCTGTCTAGTCGATCAGATATGGACCTGGTCGACCAGAGGCTCCAGATTCGACTAGGAAATTTTCCAGAAAGCCTTTCTGGTCGACCAGGCCTCAATCTGGTCGACCAGATAGTGCTTCCAACAGCCATATTTTTCAAATAAATATGAACGTTTTGTGAACATTTTTGGCAGTTATTTTTGAATGTTTTTGAACTAAAATTATACCTATAAATAGATGTTAAGTTCTGAAATTTCATAACTGAATTCCTTTCTAAAAAACTTAAGTTTTTCTTGACTTCTTAAGATCATTTTTGAAGAGAAAAACTGAGTGAAATTTTTAGTTTTGTTCTTGATAAAAGTTCCATTACTCTAGAACAAAAACCATTCCTATAGCCTATTGTAAGTCACTCACATCTATACATCAAGGCTTCTAGGAAGAGAAAGAGTTGTACCATTTTGTTTCAGTTTGATAATCTCTTGTAAGAAGAGATTGTTGTGGCATTGGCAATTGAAGATTGTCAAGGTTGTGCGGTTTGCTTGCAGGTTGCAAGTGCTTGCGGGTTTGCAAGTGGAAATAGTGGAGAAATCTCAAGCGAGGCTTGGGGACTGGATGTAGGTCTGGAGGACCGAACCAGTATAAATCCTTGTGTTTGCGTATGAAATTTTCTGTGATTATCTACACATTGGTTTGATCTTTCTTACTCTTTGTGATATTATTTTATTGAAATTTAAAGTTTCCGCATTAGATTTCATAAACACTATTCAACCCCCCTTTCTAGTGTTTGAGTGCCATTGCAGCGATCCTACAATTGGTATCAGAGCAGGTTGATCAAGAATAACAATGGCTACATCATCTACATCACAGTTCAAGGAAGGACATTCTACTCAAAGACCACCACTTTTCGATGGTTCCAACTACAACTACTGGAAGTGTAAGATGAAGATCTATCTTCAATCGATAGGATTCGATCTCTGGAACATAGTGGAGTCTGATTACAACAAGCCTACTACTCCATACTCTGAATGGACGTTGGTGGAAAGGACAAATGCGAATCTTGACGCCAAGGCAATGAATGCATTGTTTTGCGCAATGGATAAGAATGAATTCAACCGTGTGTCTACTTCCAACACCGCAAATCAAATCTGGCACACACTTGAGGTAACCCACGAAGGAACTTCTAAGGTTAAAGACTCAAAAATTTCCGTTTTAGTGCACAGGTTTGAAATGTTCAAGATGAACGATAACGAGACAATTGGTGAAATGTTCACAAGGTTCACCGACATCATCAACTCCCTAATTGCGTTAGGAAAGGTCTACACACAAGTGGAAATGGTTAGGAAAATCCTCCGGGCTCTTACTTCGGATTGGGAAAAGAAGACTACTGCGATAGAGGAAGCCAACGATCTCTCCACATTGACAGTAGAAAATTTGATAGGGAATTTGATGGCATACGAGGTGCAACTTGAAGATCGGAAAAAGGATAATGAAGATAAGAACAAGAAGGTTCTTGCTTTCCAAGCATCTACTGATGATGAGGATTCCGATGACGAAGAAGAGTTTGAAATAATCACACGCAAATTCAGAAAATTCTTGAAGAAAGGTAAGTTCTCTTCTAGTAAATTCAAAGATACTAACAAAGTCACTTGTTTTGGTTGTAATAAGCCAGGACACTACAAGAAAGATTGTCCCCTACAACAAAAGTTAAAGTCGAAGTCTTCTAACAATTTCAACGGATTCACAAAGAACAAGAATGAACAAGTGAAGAACAAAAAGAAGAAGGCTTTGTCAATAACATGGGATGATAGTGACCAGTCATCTTCAGATGAAGAAGAGGAAAAAGAAGATCATCAAGCGAATATGTGCTTTATGGCAAATGAATCTGATGATGATCAAGTAAGTAATCATGATGAGTTACTTGACGCATTTAACGAATTATTTTTGAAATACAAGCAACTAAATTCTTCTTTTAAAATATTAAAAAATGAAAATGAAAATTTGAATAACACTTTAGTCTCTCCTTATGCTTCACAAATAGAAGATCTTAAAGAGAAGAATAAAGAGTTATTTTCTGAAAATTACAAGTTATCTAGTAACAATCAACTTCTTAAAAAAGAATGTGATTTCTTTAAAGTTCGTATTTCAAATTTGGATGATAATGTTAAAAGTCTTAAAACCAAATATGAAACTATATCAATGAATGTAGGTAAATTTAACAAAGGAAAAGAGAATCTAGATAATCTACTTTCTTATCAATTACCTACTAAGAGTAAACAAGGATTAGGATATGTTTCTAACTCCAGTAATGAGAAAACATACTCTTCTATGCAAAAGAAAAATCATGCTTATTTATATTCTAAATTTGTGAAAAGTAATTATCATGCACATAGTGATACATCTATGCATGCTAGTTCTAAGGTATTTTCACATAATGATAGAAAAATGCATATGAAGAAAGTTGCATGTAAGAATATTTTAAAATCCAACTACATTTGGGTTCCTAAAAATGCATGTTTAAGTGATAGAAAGATATACATATTAAATTACAAAAAGGATATTTGTGTTTCTGAAACTATCTTTCATACAATGTAGGTAAACCAAATTCTTATTGGGTTTGGTTTCCTAAATACTAATATCATGGACCCAAAAGTTAAAGGGTACCAATACATATTTCTTTTATTTTGCAGGTACCTAATAAAAGGGAAACATGGACTTTAAATAGTGGCTGTTCCAAGCACATGACCGGGAACAAAGACTTATTTTCTTTCATACAATTTAAAGATGGAGGAACTGTTACCTTCGGTGACAACAACAAGGGTCAAGTGGTAGGAATTGGAACGGTTGGTATGAACTTTAAACTCTTATTGATAGTGTGTTATTAGTTGATGGTTTAAAGTATAATTTGCTTAGTATAAGTCAATTATGTGATAAAAACTATAAAATAGTGTTTAAAAAAGATAATTGCATGATATATAACAATGACATGACAATTTTATTGTTCAACGGTTTTAGAAAGAAAAATATTTATATAAACAAAATACTAGGGTTGAACCAGAAGAAATGTATTAATTGTTTCATTATTTATTTTTCTCTCCCTTTCTATTCTTCTTTTTGTTAATGACAAAGGGGGAGATATATTAGAATATTAAAATATTGACATGTATGCATTGTTATACAATATTAGGATTACTATTGTGTGTGTTAAATTAACATGTATGCATTGTTGCAGGGGGAGTAAGTATGTTTAATTAAAGTTTTTTAATATTATTTGTCATCATCAAAAAGAGGGAGATTGTTGGGAACATGGTTGATGTTACAATATCTCTTGTATTTTGATGATAACAAATCATTGTTTATCTAACATATTTTACTGCAGATTCAAGATATACATCTCAAAGCAACAATCAAGTTATTAAGGCTATTTCAAAGACAAGATTTCAAAGATCAAAAGATGAAGTTCAAAAAATGTAATTCTATCAATTTTGTCTTTTCTTTTAGAATCTTTGTACAAGCCTTGATCACACACACAACACACACTATTTACTTAGAAAATCATAAAAAATATTCTAAGTATAATCCTAATTTTAATCAACATATAAATAAGTTATTAAACTATTGAAAATATCAAAAATATGGTTTCTGGCCGACCAAAGATAGGTCTGGTCGACCAGATTGATGAGCCAGAAACAGAGATTCAGAAAAATCTCTGTCTGGTCGATCAGATATGGACCTGGTCGACCAGAGGCTCCAGATTCGACTAGGAAATTTTCCAGAAAGCCTTTCTGGTCGACCAGGCCTCAATCTGGTCGACCAGACAGTGCTTCCAACAGCCATATTTTTCAAATAAATATGAACGTTTTTGGCAGTTATTTTTGAATGTTTTTGAACTAAAATTATACCTATAAATAGGTGTTAAGTTCTGAAATTTCATAACTGAATTCCTTTCTAAAAAACTTAAGTTTTTCTTGACTTCTTAAGATCATTTTTGAAGAGAAAAACTGAGTGAAATTTTTAGTTTTGTTCTTGATAAAAGTTCCATTACTCTAGAACAAAAACCATTCCTATAGCCTATTGTAAGTCACTCACATCTACACATCAAGGCTTCTAGGAAGAGAAAGAGTTGTACCATTTTGTTTCAGTTTGATAATCTCTTGAAAGAAGAGATTGTTGTGGCATTGGCAATTGAAGATTGTCAAGGTTGTACGGTTTGCTTGCGGGTTGCAAGTGCTTGCGGGTTTGCAAGTGGAAATAGTGGAGAAATCTCAAGCGAGGCTTGGGGACTGGATGTAGGTCTGGAGGACCGAACCAGTATAAATCCTTATGTTTGCGTATGCAATTTTCTATGATTGTCTACACATTGGTTTGATCTTTCTTACTCTTTGTGATATTATTTTATTAAAATTTAAAGTTTCCGCATTAGATTTCATAAACACTATTCAACCCCCATTTCTAGTGTTTGAGTGCCATTGCAGCGATCCTACATTTTTTTCTTACAAACAAAGTATTATCAATTTTCCCTTTTGAAAAACTATTTTCGACAAGAAAGCTAGAAAGACGAGCATACCAAGCTCTTAGAGCTTGTTTAAACCATATAAAGCTTTTTAAACCCGATAAACATGATTTGGAATAAAAGGATCAATAAATCCGGGGGCTTGCCCAATATAAACTTCTTCATCTATAAAACCATTTAAAAATGCACTTTTAACATCTATTTGAAATAATTTAAAAACTTTAAAACTAGCAAATGCCAAAAACATACGAATTGACTCTATCCTTATAATTAGTGCAAAAGTTTCGTCATAATCAATGCCCTCCTCTTGATTGTATCCTTAGGCGACCAATCTAGCTTTACTAGTTACTATACCAAATTCATCAAGTTTATTTCAAAAACCCCATTCAGTTCTAATAATTTTAAAATTGTTTGGTCTAGGAATAAGTTTCCAAACATTTTTTCTTTGAAAATTGTTTAATTCATCATGCATGGCTAGGACCCAAAGATCATCATTAAAACATCATCAATACGTTTAGGTTCAATTTGAGATAGAATGGCAATGTTACTGCATTCGCTAATTACTTTTGAACGAGTCATAACTCCTCTTGAGGGGCTTCCAATGAGTTGTTCCTTAGGGTGATCCGGTGCAAACTTCCAAGTTTTGGGAAGTTCTCCTTGGTCATCTTCTAGGTTATTTTCAAGTTCTCTCTCTTGTGTCCTTGATACAACCGTTGAAGGGGAGTTGTTAATTTGCAATGGTTCCAATCCTCCTACAATGTCATCGTCTTCCCTGATAGGCACAAAATCTTACAAACTAATTTTAGTCTCATCAAAGGTAATGTTTATAGACTCTTTAACAACGAGTGTTCGTTTATTGAAAACTCTATAAGCCTTACTCATTGATGCATACCCTAAAATATTCCAACATCTATTTTAGAATCAAATTTATCATCATGATCTTTAGTATTTAAAATGAAACATTTGCAACCAAAAATCCGAAAATAGCCTATGTTGGGTGTCTTACCAAAATAAAGCTCGTAAGGGGTTTTCTTGATAGTAGGCCTAATCAAAACATGATTTAAAACGTGGCAAGCCGTGTTAACGACTTCCTCCCAAAAATACTTTGGTAAATCAAAGACACTTATCATAGTACGTGCTATTTCTTGTGTGGTGTAATTTTTTCGTTCAACAACATCATTTTGTTGTGGTGTTCTTGGTGCGAAAAACGTATGTGTAATGCCATGAGGCAACACAAAATGTAAAAACTCATCAAAACATTCATTTTTTGTTTGCAAGAAATACGACCCATGTAAAACGAGAAAAGTCACCAACCAACACAAAAACATAGTCCTTTCCTCCTAGTGAGGCAACACGCATAGGACCAAAGAGATCAAGATAAAGTAATTGCAAAGGTTTTGTGGCGGATACATTGTTAACGGATTAAAAGAACTTTTGATTTGTTTACCTTTGGCACACTCTTCACATT
Source organism: Asparagus kiusianus (assembly GCA_022839385.1). Taxonomy (NCBI): domain Eukaryota; kingdom Viridiplantae; phylum Streptophyta; class Magnoliopsida; order Asparagales; family Asparagaceae; genus Asparagus; species Asparagus kiusianus. Next base: position 59,593 of record BQKN01066950.1, read on the forward strand.
GTGAGTCTTTAACAAAGTTTAAGTTTGGTAGTCCTCTCACCAAGTTTCTCTTTGATAGCTTGAAAATTAACTTCATGTTTGCATGTCCTAGCCATTTGTGCCAAATCCAAGGATCACCATCAATTGCGACAATGCATTTAATAACTTGATTTACAAGCTCATTCATCTCAAAAATATACACGTTAAATCTTCTAAATGCAATAAAAACAATTTTATCTTTGAGGCTAACAATGCATCTATCTGGTTTAAAAACAATGTCATAGCCTTTATCACTTATTTAACTAATACTAAGAAGATTATGATTTAGTCATTTAACTAAGTAAACATCTTCAATAATGGGAGAAAGTTTCTTACAAATAATACCAATATCGACATCTTAACCTTTCTCGCCACCGTCAAAGGAGACATTGCCTCCTTCCATTCTTGATAGGGTAGCAAAAATATCTTTATTGCCCGTCATATGATGAGAGCAACCACTATCAAGATATCATACTTTTTTACGTCTTGTGCGAGACGTTCCCTATAAGCAAAGATGTGGTGGATACTTTAGGTACCCAAATCTTGGGTCCTTGGATGTTAGTACTTTTGGTACCCTTAGGTACCCACATCAACCCATAAGCATAAGTATCATTTCTAATTCTATAATGAGTGGAGATGTGACCATGTCTCATGCAATAGGTGCAAATAAAATTCCTCTTGTAAGAGGGTGCATGTGATTGATGAAATCATTTTCTACCAAAATGAGGGTGAGCATGACTAGATTTTAACAAAGCAATTTCATTGTTCAATCTCTTAATTTGAGACTTAATTTTTTTGTTTTCGAAATCAAGATCTCCAATTATCTTATCTTTTAAAACAATAGCATCATTCATAGAAGATTATAATAATTCAAGCTTTGAATCACATGAGTTGTGCTATTTTTTAAAAGAAGAGTATTCTTTAGCTAAATTTTTAAACTCAAAATTTAACTCAACAAGTGCGTTTTCTAATTCACATTGCATGGTAAAGGAGTTGTGTTCGAAATTGGACATTACCTCATCATCGTGAGCCAAAAAACATACATTTGGATCTTGGAAGGCACACTTGGCCGCTTCTTAATCATTATCCGAATCGCTGGGTTCAGATTCTTTCCACCCCGCATACATAGCTTTCTTCTTCTTATACTACATGTATTTTTCCTTTACCTTGGGGCAATCTCTTGCCATATGTCCTGGTTAATGGCATTCAAAACTTTTCCTACACGTGACGAAGATTTGTTAAGACGATTATTTTGGAAGTTTTTGTTTCTCCTTACCAATCTTGATATCCTCTTAGAGAGATGTGCCACTTCTTTCGAGATATCAATTTTGCTATCAAAGGAAGAAGAATCATTCTTGATTGCTCCTTTGAGCGCAATTGATTTCTTCTTTTGAGAAGGATCTTCATTTACTTGTGGGGGTTCATCTTCTTTCTCCTTGATCTTCTTCTCATGAACTTTAAGCTTCCCAATGAGGCCATCAATGGAGAGCTTTGTGAGATCATTTGCCTCCTCTATCATACTTGCTTTAGGTTCCTATGCCAGTGTAAGAGAATGAATGATCTTGTAGTTCTTCTCTTGGTTCTCAAGCACCTTGTCAAGAACATACAGTTAATTCACAATGTTACCATAACGACTAAACATAGTATCAATAGATTAATTTGGAAGCATTTTAAACAGTTCATTTTTATGCATAAGATTGCTAATTTTAGATTCCTTGACTTGAGGAGTTCCCTCATGAGTCACACAAAGTTTCTCCCAAATATCATGTGTGATTGCACAAGTGGAGATTCTATTAAATTCATTTGGAGTAAGTCTACAAATCAAAGCATTCATAGCCTTAATATTAAGAGTAGCCCAACGCTTATCATCATCAGTCATGTTATGACTATAATTTTTACCATATTTATTTTCAACAATATCTAGGATGTCAATATCAATACATCTCAAAAAAATACACATCCTAGCTTTCCAATATGAAAAATTATTGCCATTAAATAAAAGGGGCCAAGATATGGATTGACCTTCAAGAGCATGCACATTCATGTTTGATTCCATAACAGATCTTTACTCTGAGGTGATTAAACCACAAAAATAGAAACATTGCTCTGATACCAAATGAAAGCACCCTAGAGGGGGTGAATAGGGTAAACAAAATAAAAAGTGCAACTAATGAAAAAAATTCAATCAAACACACAAAATATGACAATGAGCAAAAATATAAATGAGATGGTAAGAGATAGTTAGCCAGTCGAAGATAGTGATATGTTTACGAGGTTCAGCCACTCTCGACCTACGTCCCCGACTACCTTTCTCGATGATAATCCACTCCTCAAACCGGTTTGGAAGCCAGAACTTCTTACACAATGATCTCCTCGAGATCTAGCTCTTCACACAATACCTGATACGAGTAGCTGAGCGAGCATATTTGATCGTGAAATTATCAAAGGTGGGTTTTGAGAAGAAACAATAAAACACACAAAATAATTCAATTGGTGAAGGAAAATATGTTCTCTAGATTATGAAGAATAAAATATTACAAAATCTTTCTCCCATAATTTCTCTAAAATAAAGAATAACTTCTCTATCCTCTTTAAACTCCAATTTGATGTTTAGAAACCCTAAACAATCCTTATTTATATGTAAAACAACATGGATGACAAAATCGTAAATAACCAAGACCAACACAACTTGGAATTCGCGTCAAACAGAATCCAGATCGGTCCAGGAAACCCGATTTGGTCGACCGATATACACTATCGGTTAACCGATCACCCCCTATCGGTCGACTACCAAAAGTACGTCGGTCGACCGACCAGAGAACATGTTTCTCGATCCTATAGTATGCATGAATCTGGTCGATCGATGATAGTAGTTCGGTCAACTGGCCAGAGCCATTTTGCCAGTTTCCTAATTTTTTTTTGTTTTGATAATCATATTTTTATTATAGTTTATACCCTCATTATCTATTTTTAATGAATAAATATGTCACTAATAATTGTTTTTGTCTTTAATTGCAGGTTAATGAATAATAAATCCTAAAATCTCTTTTCTCAACAAAAGCCCATGAATTAATGAAGAATACAAGCAAAATGCCAAAGACCAAGCTCAAAAGCCCAAAGTCCAAGCCCAAAAGCCTAAAGGAAGAAAAAGAATTCGGCCAGAAATAGAGATGCCAGTATTGATGCTAGTATCGATGCTAACGAGTCTGTTACAATCCTGTGGCTGAAATTCAAGAGTTTTGGATAAGAATTAAATCCAAGGGTTCACATTCATGGATGTTTACTATAAATAGGGGAAGAGAGTAAGGGGTTAGTGGCGTGAAAAATTTTGTAACTCCATTTAGAGAGGAGAGTTACTCTTAATTGAGAAGACCTTCTAATTTTTTAATTTTTGTTACAATCAATAAAAAAAAATTCACCATTTAAAATTTTTTTCTCTTTGTTTGATGATGATGATGGAGATAAAGATCAATTTGAAGGTTTGCTTTTATTTTAATTTTCTTTTTTATTTCTTTGTAGTAATTTCTTTCTTATTGCTTATTAGTTTAGATTTATATTCATGTCTTGTAGAGTAGATTTATTTTCTTGTATTTATTTTATTTTGCATTTTAATTTGTAATTTAGTTTGATTTATTTTTTTGCATTTTCATTTCTTTTGCAATTTAGTTAGATTTAGTTCTTGTTCATAGTGTAAAGTTCCTTGTTCTTATTTATTTTCTTTGTAATTAGTTATTATTCTTTTCATTTCATTCCTTGTTTCTATTTCTTAAGATGTGAAACTAATTCTTGTAGGAATCTTAGAATTACATGAAATTAGCTTTATTTCCTTTATATTATATGAATTATTCTCTTATGCTTAAAATGGTCATGTATAGGATAATCAACTAGAAAACTAAATGGTAGAAGAAGAATTTGATAATCAATGCTTATCTTAAATGGTTTGATAGGTTATGCTTATAAATTCTAGAATTAATATCTTTTTGTTGTTCTTGTCATGAATATTAATTTTTCTTAGATGATAATTTGATAGGTTATACTTTCCTAAAATGGTTTGATAGTCTATGTTTAATAAATCTAAAGTAAAATATGATAAAAAGAAAATAGTTCATATTTTATAATAGTGATTAGCTAGTGGATTCAATTCTAGATTTCTCATATCTTTAATTGAATCCTCCATCTTTTCTTTCTTGTTTTTTCCTTAGATCTTGATTTTTTTCTTATTTGTTTCTTGATTTTTATTTCCTTTATTTTTTTTCTTTTCCTATGATTTCATTTATACTTTTATCACATTCACTCTTCATTTCTATCGTCTAAAATCTCATTTATTGACTTTTGCATATATTCACAACACTCTTCATATCTCTCCACAATCATAATTTTTATCACTCCTATTTGTCACACACACAACATAAGAACTGAATCTAATTTTCTCCTACAAACACCTTCCTCGTGGGATCGATAACTTTTTATACTATAACTTAATTAGTTATGCACTAGCAACATTTGGTACATATTTATGACCCATCAAGTTTTTGATGTTGTTTCCGAGGAAGGTGCTTAAGTATGATTTTATTATCTTGGTTCTTTAACTTGTGTGTTTTCTTGTGAAGGAACCGCTTGGAGCTTGAAGGTCTTGGATTGAAGATCAAGGACTTGAAGAATTGCTTGAGGTAAGTCTTCTATCTAATAATTTCAATTCTACCCTCTAGTTAATCTTCAAAATGAGAGACAAATAGGACTTAAAAAATTTATTTTCGTCGACCATAATAAAATTCACCATCCACTTGAATAATTACTAACAAAGATAATAATTCAAACAATATCTCCCTTCTCACTTTTGATTGTTTGTTGACCATAATTTTAAAAAAGATTTTTTTTTTCATCCTTTTTAGTTGCTTTAATTCATAGGGTTGCATTGCATATAGTTAGTAGGAATTCACCAAGTAATTTGAGCATCTTGATTTGACACACACTTAAAAATATTTTTAAGGGTAAAACCCCCTAATCAAGATAAGATGAGGGATTTCATCATTATTTTCTTAGCCCACAAATCATTAATTCCTCACTACACAAATCCAAGATACTTTAAAACTCATTAGACGTTGGCCCCTAAGGACTCAAGCTAATTAAGGAACAAGAAATCCCTAAGTGAACTGGTTCAAGTTTTCTTGGATTAGTTGGTGTCTAAGGCAAGATTTAGAGGTTGCGTAAAGCGCTCCGTAAGGAACAAGATGCTTAATTGATCTTTGATCTCCATCAAGTACTATCCTTACTTGGCTAACTACCCAGGTAAAACTTTAATCTTTTTACTTTAGGAGTTTTTGGTTAGGAGCCGACCTAGTTGAGTTAGGCTTAACCCTAGAGTTAGAGTGATTGAAAAGTGATTGCTTTTGATTTGTTGTAGCTAGGATTTTCCTTTATTTTTTTCTTCTCATAATCTAAAAAAACTAATTTTTTCCCTTAAAAGAAGTTTATAAAAAGAAGTTGTTTTGGTGTATGCGAACGTAGATTAAGGATAATTTTCATCGTTTAATTCATTTTGAAGCAATTGAAGAAATGGCTAATCAACCCGTTCTTCAAGATATGTGTTATCCCGCTAGAAATGCAATCACTTCTTGCATTAGGCTCCCCGAAGCAAATGGAACAAATTTTGAGCTTCGATCGCACTACATAAACATGCTTCTCAAATTTCTCAGAAATAAAATTGAAGATGCTTATATTTTTATTTCGGAATTTGAGAAAGTGTGTATTATGATTAAAATGAGAGAATTAACTGAAAATGTGATCAAACTCAGATTTATTCTATTTGCTCTTAAGGACAAGACAAAAAAAGGCTGTATACCCACAAATTTCATCTCAACTTGGGATGAATTTATCACCAATTTTCTTAAGAAATATTTCCCAATTCATAAAATAGAAAAGCTTAGGAACAACATTCAAAACTTCAAAATTATCCCCGGGGAGCCATTCTGGAAGTATTTTGATTGATTCAAAGACATTCTTATCCAATATCCTCATCATGGTCTTAAGAAATGGCGGCTATGCCAAGTCATATATGAAGGATTGGACTATTCTTCAAAAACATCTTTAGAATCGATTGGCCAAGGGGATTTCATGAGGAAAAACGCTGATGAAGCTTGAAAATTTCTAGAGAGTCTATCTGAGAAAACCAAGTAGTGGGAACACTGTGATGACAGAGTTGCATCGGTTTTCCAACCTAAGTCTAGTGGTCTTTCCTTAGAGTCAAACATTACCTCTGAAGCAAAGATGGCGACAATTCTGCGAAGGTTAGAAGCCTTAGAAATTAAGGAACGAGCTCCAGCTCAAATTAATCATGTTTCTGCCCCAGGTTGTCATAACTGTCAGTCTCATGCCCATGTTTCAAAGGAACGCCCTCTCCTAGGAAACACCCAATCATTAGAACAGATGAACAATACATTCCAACATCCTTAAAATGATCCATTTTCTCCAACCTATGATCCAGATTGGAGAAATCATCCCAACTTTACATGGAATCAAGGAAATTCCCCCAGAAATCAAAATTTCATTCTCGCTTCAAACTAACAATTCCCTAGGGTAAACACAGTTCCGTTCAACTCACCAAACAATTTTCAACACGCTAACCTACATTTTCCAACCTAACATCCTCATCCTCATCAGCCTACGAATCCTTCGGGTTCTGATCATGACAAACGTCTTAGTGTCTTAGAAAAGGGTTTAGAGGCTATGATCAAAGCTTCTATACAAACCACTAACATGTTGACCCAGTCATCCACCACTCTAAATTCCTTCATGCAAATAATCGGCCAAGTGCTCAACTCGAATACTCAAGCCATAGCCTGGTTAGAAACCCAACTTAGGCAACTAGCCACTGCCGTGAGCGAGAGAGAGAAAGGAAAATTTCCAAATCAACCTGTTACTAACCCTAAAGACAATAGATCCAGTTCAACCCAACCAGCGCATGTGAATGCAGTTCACACTTTGCGATCAGGAAAAACATATAGACAACCAAGTTAGAATGCCACCAGATCAAACCCCTTCTCCCATCCAACACACTCCTTCTGATGAAGTAATTCTTTCCGATGATCAAGAAGTTGAACATGAGATTGAGCCTGATCTAGATAGGTATAGGCCCATTGCCCCCTTTCCAGACAGACTCAAACCTAGGAAAAACTCTCTGCAAGTTGAGAAAATCCTAAAAACTTTTAAATATGTCAAGATCAACATCCTTTTGTTAGACGCAATTGAACAAATCCCCTCTTATGTAAAGTTCTTGAAAGACTTATGCACTAAGAACAGAACCACCAATGTCCCTAAGAAAGTCTTCTTAGCTGCCAACCTCAGTGAAATTTTTTTGAAACCCATGCTGTTAAAGTATAAGGACCCTGGTTGTCGCATAATTCCATGCGTCATATGTAATACTCATATTGATAATGCACTTCTAAACTTGGGAGCTAGCGTCAACCTCCTTCTTTATTCAATCTATCAACATTAGGTGTAGGAGAACTTAAACCGACAAGATACACTCTACAATTAGCTGATAGGTCCGTGAAAATTCCCAAAGGAGAGGTAGAGGATGTTTTGATCAAGGTTGGAGAGTTTATTTTTCCTATTAATTTTATTGTCTTGGAAACGTAGCCTATTTCCAATCTCAAAAGTAAAATCTCAGTCATTCTAGGAAGACCGTTCTTAGCCACCTCAAATGTTTTGATCAATTATAGGACGGGTCAGATAAAACTATCTATTGGGAACATGACTGTTGACCTCAATATCTTCAACCTAGGAAAGCAGCCTAGTGATCCATCTGATCAACCCATGGAAGTGAACTTCATTCAGGGACTATCCAGTGAGCAACAAGAGGGAGAGTGCGAGTCAGATTCCTGTGTATCTGACTTAGTGTTTGAAGAGTCTTCTGAGGATGAATTAGGGTTAGATCCGCTGGTAAATCATGTATCTGCAATTGGCTGGCAATGAGAATCTTTGGAGATAGATCCCCGAGTTTAAGTTCACCCATCTGTGGAGGAACCCCCTAAGTTAGAGATCAAACCTTTACCTGAAAATCTAGAGTATGCCTATTTAGGGGAGAACGAGACTTTACCAGTTATTATTTCTTCTGACTTGACTACCGGTCAAAAGAAAGCCCTCTTGGATGTCTTAAGAGAGAATAGGGAAGCCATTGGATGGACCATGGCTGATCTCAAGGGGATTAGTCCAACCATTGTTCAATACCGAATCCATTTGATAGATGATGCCAAACCTACTAGAGATCCTCAATGTAGGTTAAACCTAGTAATGAAAGACATTCTGAAATGTCTTGATCATGGGATCATTTATCCCATTTCTGATAGTTCATGGGTGACCGTTGTCCAAGTTGTTCTAAAGAAATCTGGGATCACCGTGATCCAAAATGTGGCTAATGAGCTGATTCCCACTCGGATCCAAACTGGATGGCGAGTTTGCATTGACTATAGAAAACTTAACTTAGCAACTCAGAAATATCACTTTCCTCTTCCATTCATTGACCAAATGTTAGAGCGCTTAGCAGGACACGAGTTCTATTATTTCCTGGATAGATATTCATGTTACAATCAAATCCCTATCGCTATCGAAGATCAGGAGAAAACCACCATCACTTGCCCGTATGGAGCATTCGCATATCAACGCATCCCTTTTGGGCTGTGTAACACACCTACCACATTCCAACATTGCATGATCAATATTTTTCTGACAATGTTGAGAGATTTCTAGAAATTTTCATGGACGACTTTTCCATTTTTGGTGACATATTTTCCTAATATTTGCATCATCTTAAACTGGTCCTAGAACGGTGTAGGGAGAAAAATCTGACACTCAATTGGGAGAAATGTCACTTCATGGTTAAGCAAGGCATTATCTTAGGACATGTAGTTTCCAATAGAGGGATCGAAGTAGACAAAGCTAAGGTAGAACTCATTTCTAACCTTCCTCCTCTCAAAATTATCAAAGATGTCATATCATTTCTTGGTCATGCTGGATTTTATCGACGTTTCATCAAGGATTTTAGCAAAATTGCTAGACCACTGACCAATCTCTTAGCTAAGGATACATCATTTGATTTCACTCCTGAATGCCTCAAAGCTTTTGAATATCTAAAAAAGAAGCTGACCACAGCTCCTATCATTCATGCACCAGAATGGACCTTACCATTCTAACTGATGTGTGATGCATCCGATTCTGCAATTAGTGTTATTTTAGGACAATGGTTTGATGGAAAACCGCATGTGATCCACTACGCCAGTAGGACTCTGAACGATGCCCAGGAAAATTACTCTGTCACGGAAAAAGAGTTTTTAGCTGTAGTCTTTGGCTTAGAAAAATTTAGGTCTTACCTCATCAGGTCTTTAACCAAAGTTTTCACAGATCATGCCGCACTAAAGTCTTTTGATCAAAAAAGATGCTAAAGCCCGTAGCATATCACCTCTCTAGACTCCCGAATGCACCAACATCAACCGTCCCAATCAACGAACATTTCCCAGATGAACAACTCCTACAAATCCAATTTGTCCCATGGTTTGCTGATATTGTGAATTACTTAATCATGAAACAGATCCCTTCTCATTGGTCTAAACAGGATAGATCCCATTTTCTCTCCCATGTAAAATACTTTTACTGAGATAATTCATATCTGTTCAAATACTGTCCTGATCAGATCTTTAGGAGATGTGTTCCCACTGAAGAAACTAAGAATGTTCTATCCTTTTATCATGAGAAAGCATGTGGGGGCCACTTTGGCCTAAGAAAAATAGCTAAAAAAATTCTCCAATGTGGGCTATACCGGCCCACTCTTTTTAAGGATTCATATGAGTTTTGTAAAACTTGTAACCGCTGTCAGCTTTTAGGAAAAGTCACTAGAAGAAATATGATGCCCTTACAACCCATCTTATCTGTTGAACTCTTTGATTTGTGGGGTATCGATTTCATGGGTCTATTTTCAAATTCCTTTGGAAATGTTTATATTCTAGTAGCCGTCGAATACATGTCAAAATGGATTGAGGCGGTAGCTTGTAAAACTAATGACAACAAGGTTGTTGTCAAGTTTTTGAAGGAGAATGTTTTTGCATGGTTTGGGGTACCCCGAGTGATCATTGGCGACAACGATACACATTTTTGTAACCGTTCTTTTGAGGCTTTAATGAGGAAATATTCGATCACACACAAATTATTGACTCCTTATCACCCCCAAACCAGTGGTCAAGTAGATGCCACAAATAGGTAGATCAAACAAATCTTAAAAAAACAGTTAATCACAACAGAAAAGATTGGTCTGTAAAATTGTGTGATGCTCTGTGGGCATATCAGACAACATTCAAGGCTAATTTGGGGATGTCACCGTACAAGCTCGTATTTGGAAAAGCTTGTCGTCTACCAGTGGAGTTGGAACATCAAGCAATGTGGGCTATAAAACAGTTAAATTTTAACTTAGACTCGGCAAGTAAGAACAGATTACTCCAAATAAATGAGTTGGAAGAAATTCGGAACGACGCATATATAAACTCAAAATTTTATAAAGAGAAAACCAAGATTTTTCATGACAATTCAATTTTACAGAAAAATTTCACTCCAGGACAAAAAGTTTTACTGTACAACTTAAAATTATATCTTTTTTCTAGAAAATTAAGATCAAGATGGACAGGTCCATTTATTGTTAATAAAGTTTTCTCACATGGGGCTATCGAGATAGAAAATCCTAAAAATGGTCATATTTTTAAAATTAATGGTCAACGCTTAAAGCTATTTTTAGAATTTTATACGCTCGGAGAGAAGGAGGTGTTGGTTCTCCAAGAACCATATTATTTGTAAAAAAAGAAAAAGAAAAAATAGATATATATGAAAAAAAAGAAAAAAAGAGAAGAGTAATTTTTTCCTTTTGTTTATTATTTGATTTCATTATCCTCATACTAAGGTAATTGTAGATTTTTTTAGTATCATTGTTCTAGGTTGACCAAACAAATGTAAGTTCTTCAATTCTTATTTATTTTACTTAGTGCATAAGAGAATTTGCATTAAGGACAATGCAAAATTTAGGTGTGGAGGTGGGAAGTAGTTATTTTTTCCTCTGTATTTTTATATTTTGTTGCATTTTTATCATAATTTTTCCTTCTTTCATTCCAAAAAATTATAAAAATATTGTCACTTGCCAAATTAATAGAGTTAAGTAATAATTGATCTATTTGATAGATTTTAAATTTTCTAATTCCTAGTTAGTGATATACTCAAGTTCACCTTTTATGATAACTCTAAATAAATTTTTTTAAAAATGATTTTTCAAAGTAGTATACTTTACTTAAACCTTAACTTAGACTTTTAATTAAAATAATGAAATTTTTGCATGCTTAA